>BCIP01000031.1:0-270557 GCA_001599995.1 Ambrosiozyma monospora
TCATTACCAAAATGATGAACCATGTATTTAATCTTCTCTTCATCGGACTGGAATTGGTAATGGGTAACGCCATCTTCGACTCTACCTAAAAAGGGGAACACATTCGTGATAGTCATGTCCTTACCGTCAAATGGTTGGAAATCAAGCTTCATCGATGGCTTTAGATTGGCAACTGGTTGGTTGGAAGCTGGTGCTGATACTCTCTGTTTCTCAGCTGCTTGGATGGCTGTGGCCACAATYGTTGCTAGTTGATCCGGGGTCATAACCACATTTTGTACAACTGGTGGATCATTGTCGTTTCCTTGTTCTTGTTCCGGATTCTCTGGGGCATTTTCAAATCTCTGATTAGTGTCAGTTTCATCTTCCGAAAAGTGTGTTGGGACTCTGAATTCCGGCATCTTGTAATTATCTCTTATCTCTCTTGATGTATATGTTCTTTCTGTTGACTCTGAATTGCTAATCTCAAAAAAATTCTGCTGTTGCGTTGTTCTCTTARCTCTTTTCTCTTACAAACCGGTGCTACCAAATATAACAGTTTGGTGCCGGCGATTCCCTAATTGTATATAGCTGATCTCAACTATCTGATTGCAACRATGATCTCGATTCGGTGGAGTGTGGATAACTACTTAAAGAAGAGAAACAGTACACAAAATACACACAGGAATACAGGAGCGCTGGCTTCTTCAAATGCCAGCTTTCAACAACTTCCAACAACTTCCAACAAGGATTGCTGGACATAAAGTCTGCCCAACACAACTACAAAACGCCTTGTCTTCAATGTAAGATAAGAGCCGCATAGCCGATGAGCCGCAGGGATAACCACTTATATCTTTAAATCGTAACAAGCTCATGTAAGGACGGGAACTTCGGAATGTATTCGATGCCTATATAAACTACTTCAAGAGACAGGATGACGGTTGAACGAGGTTGGGAAAACCTCGCTTCTTATATACATACACAAGTGTGGCTGTGCCACCATATCATCTATTTAATTCAGCACCGCCTCAAATCTGCACAGCCACACTTACAGCTCAATAGTGGCCGATTGGTCTAGTTGGTTATGGCACCTGCTTAACACGCAGGTAGTCCCCAGTTCGAGCCTGGGATTGGTCATTTATTTTTTGATTTTTTTTATTATTCCAGTTTCTTGATAATTATGAAGTTAACATTGGCCCAGTACTTTGAATTATTAACTCCCAGACCTCATCACATCTTATCCGCCGATCTTACAATAGTTCAAAATAATGATTCACAAACCTCATCATAGAAATGCTTTTCTTTTAATAAATCTTAAGATCTTAGACTACTCGATCAAATCTATCGCGACATGGCAAACTTGATCAAATTTGATTTTGACCAATCAAACCTCGCCTGAGCACGCGACTGAGATGGTCTGGAAAATTTTAAAAAACCTGTCTTCAGAGTAGTAGTGTACGCTCTTTCACTTTTTCAATGAAGCACAGCTTGTATACCTGAAATACTGTTGATCACACACCAGATATAGCTAATCAATAGTGCTCACACATTTCTCTATACCATCACACAAATGTCAGCACAATTGAAAAATATCCCAGTGAAGCTCATAGTTGCAGCAGGACAAGCAGCACCAACCCCACCTGTTGGTCCAGCCTTAGGTTCCAAAGGTGTGAAAGCTATCGACTTCTGTAAAGAATTCAACGCCAGAACAGCAAAATACCAACCAGGAACACCAATACCTGTCAAACTTACAGTGAAGCCAGATCGTTCATTCAGCTTTGATATCTCATCTCCTTCTGTGTCGTGGTTGTTGAAACAAGCCACCGGATTAGAAAAAGGCTCTGATGTTATAGGTAAGGGTAAGGCCGCAAAGAATGGTCAATTTGCAGCTACAATTAGCTTGAAACACGTCTACGAAATTGCTAAGATCAAGCAAACTGATGCTGTTCATGAAGACGTGCCATTGAAGGATATTTGCAAAAGTGTGATCAGTACAGCTAGAACTTTGGGTATTCAAGTTGTGTTGTAAGAGAGAGTATATTACCATGCAAACCATGACTTAATTTCTGTATATAGTTTCCAATAAATTCATCATGTTTAATGTATACGCTAAAGTGAAAACTAGCAGACAACAGTGAAGAAAGTAATATGAGTAAATCAATTTAGTAAAGAAGCTATATATAAAAAAATAAAAAGGTGAAAAGTGTCTAGGAAATGCATAACTTCAATGTAAACAGAATTAATATACACGGCAATAGTATTTGAAACATCACATGTTACGATTCTTTCTTTGTTTTTTCGTTTTCTTTCTGGAACCAGATCCATTGGCACTATATTCTAATTTTCTCTTATTTCCACTCTTTTCATGAACAGTATTAGGAATGGAAACAGATTTGTGTGTTAGGCGACTATACACCAAAACGTAAGCACCTTCTTCACTCAAAGCATCTCTTGGTCTCAATCTATTCACGTATTCGTCATCGTAGGTTGCCCAACTGCCATCTGGTTGTCTGCAATGAGCAATGTAATGTCCACTTGAAACCGATCTTCCTTGATGAACGATCACAGACATGAGCTTATACTTCGTTGGTGTATTCATTTTGGTGGTGTATTCAGTTAAATCAAGGATGTTTGGATATGAGACGTTTGTTTTAACTTTCATTGAACTCGTACCATCAAATCTAAATCTTTTCAGGTGAATCGTTAGGGTTTCTGGTGCTCTTTCTATGGTGGAAAACTTCACAGCTGTAGTTGTTTTCTTGCAGTTTTCACAAGTATAACCAGATTTATCTTTCTTATCAGTTTTTAACATTTCCAGGGAGAAAAAATCACGTATGGACGACTCGATTGGATATGCTGAACGCTGTTTGGGAGCTTTCAGTGGCTGAAGTTTTGGTCCGTGTACTGGAACTGGAATTGTCTGGTGTTGATTGTTGGCATTGGTAGCAGCTGGTTGCCTATGTGGAGAAGGAGAACGAGTTTTTGGAGGAGTGGCCGATTTTTGATTTTCAGGTTGAGACGATTCTGGTGTTGTTGATCTGCTTCTTTCAGCTTCTTCAGCGTTTAGTATCTTTTGACCCAACAGGCTAGATAATGAGTCCTTGGAGTTTGGATCGGTTGACTTGGATGCTTCAATCTTAGACTTCAATGTGGAGAGCTGTTCTGTGTTGATCACACTGTTGGCACGCTTCTTTCTGTTGTCGAGGCCCAATGATAAATCATAAAACTCYTGTTGTGTTGAGGAAGTATGACCACAACTCTGGCAAGTGACAGTTTGGTTCAACAACCCACCAAATATATCATAAATGATACTCTCGTTCAGCTTGACACCACGAGGTGTAGAGTCTTCCTGTAATCTGGACATCAATGACATGTAGTATTCATGAGAGTCCTCTTGTTGCCATTCTGACATCATGCAGTTGATATCACCAAGTTTTCTAATAAGTTTCTTGGGGTTGATATACTTGGGCTTCTTCTCACTTTTGTTGTCTAGCTTGTACATTCTTGCAACGGTGTCGGCTAATGTTTTAGTAACGGAGTCATTCTTGATTGTTAAAGCATAATCGCCATTGTGAACATCGACCAAATAGTGGAGCAGAGCTGGGATGTGACACAAAGCCTGAACAGCCGAATTGGTGTAGCAGGTAACACCATGATTCAATAGTCCCAGTGGTGGATGCTGTGACTTGAATTCTCTCCAATTCTTGTAAATTCTCGTAGATCCGTTGGTTCCTTGATCAAGTGGCTTTTCATCCAAATCATAAAATTCTTGTAAATCAAATGAAGAGCTAACAAGTTGCTGTTTCGTTGAGTCTTCATCTGAAGATGTTGGAGGTGTACTTTGCTTACCGCTGTTACCTTCTTTCATATCAGGGGATGATTCATTTCTTTCATCCGCAGAACCTTCATATGCTTCTTTCTTCAATAATTCCAAATTTTCTGGCTCTGGATCAGAAACTGAATTAGGAGTATCGTCATCTGCACTTGAACTCTCTTCATTTGAATCATCGCTCTCTTGCCCACTACTGGTATTGGAATCTTCATCCGCAGTTTGAAAATCATCATCGTCTTCGTCATCATCTTCTTGTATTTGTGGTTGTGACTGTTGTTGTTCATTATTTTTCTCGTTGTCGCTGGAACTTTCATTTCTAAAATTTTGTTGAGAACTGTCTCCATCTTCATCGGTGCCCTGGGTACTTTCAGGAGTCAAGGTTTTCAAAGTGTCTTCTGTACTGATTGTTGACTCTTGATAGCTTTTGGATGATTCATCAGGTTCAATTAACGTATTTGTTGGGGTTATGCCTTTTCTAATTTTTGGAGACTTGGGAGATTTCGGAGTCAACTTCTTCTTTTCCTTTTTCGAAAGATATTTGGACTCTGTATATCTTGCAACAGCTTCGTACATAGATTTTGGTCTTGCCATGGCTTTTTGTTCTTGCTTTTCTGAAGACTGGGATGATGATGGTGCAGCTGTTTGCGGGTTTTCTGTGCTGGACTTATTTGAATCAGAGGTTTTGCTGGTGCTTTTAAACGTGATATAAGATGATGGTTTTATTGAAACTTTGTCTGGGGTACGAGCAGGCTGAAAAATCAATGGATTGGAGAGTATACGATTTATTATTGGAGAAAAATGTTTGTTTGTAGCTGAATCAGAAGTGTCTGTTGGGTTAGAGGATATCATGAATGTTCTTTGTAATTGTATCTATGTATCAAAACCTCCAGTGGAAACTAGAAACTGGAAATTGAAAAAATTGAATGATTCAAGATAGATTGGCAAATGAGGACAATGGGTTTTCTATTCGAAGCCTTGAAAAACTGAAGTTTGATGATTGGAGTGAAATGTTATTGTGCAATCAAATGATTAGTTGCCAGTTCTATGTTTTTTCAAAGTGTGATTTGAAAACCTGATGATTAGAGTGTTTTCCCAGTGATTAAAAATTGGATTAGAGGAAAAGGGAGACCAAAAGTTGGAAATTAGCAGAAAACTAGTAGCAATGGTAAAAGTTTGAAACACGCAAAATACAGCTAAATTTTAATGATCATCACGGTTCACCTTAAAAAAAAATTTAGCAAATTTCTAATTGCTTACAAAAACAAGCGAAAAAAAATATTTTCTGGCCCACATATAATTTATAATCCGGCCGGCAAATTTTGTTCCGACGCGTCGTCGTCGCAATTTCATCCATTTACGATCGATCTGTTAATCCATTCCACCTTTGTGAACACTTTTCAGAAGTATATACTACAATTAATTACTTACTTCATATCCAATCTGTCTGGCTGGTAACTATAACTTATCTCATAACTATAGGTTGTCCTAGGTAGACATGCAAATTCAAGATACTACAGAGCTTGCAGATTCTTCGAAATCGAAAGATGTACGCTGAACGTGGTCACCAATTCAATCTGTATTCAGAATCATGAGAAGTAAATGGGTACTGATTATAACCTTCAAGGATTTATTCTCCAAGGAAAATGCCTATTAGTAAACCAGCTGCCATCCCGTTAAATGAGAATATTGTTCGTGTAAGCTGTCATGTTCAGTAATCTGCGACCTGTATCTGTACTTCCAATTGAATAAAAGTGTAGGTGGAATGAAACACTGGTGGTAGTCTGCTGTCAATATCAGTAAGCTCCCATTGATGGAAACCTTCATGAATCATGATGTATCCTGTTTGATAGCAATCCAATGTAGATTGAAATTAGCAACTCTCGTTGAGTTAGTCACAGAAAAATTCTTGGTCAAGCAAAACAGTTGTGTGATCAAAATTAAACTGGTCATAAAACTCTTTCACTAGGATACTGGTAGTTGATGATGGATTGTAGACCAAAGCATTGCAAAAGAGTCATAGTAAGGAGTATGGGTCATTTTTCAAATGTGAGAGCTGTAGGTGGAAGACATCATGTGTATATGCAGTTATCATGTTGTTCTTTCGAACAACTAAAATCAACAAAATTGCCCTTCTGTTCTGTTTGATCTTCTTCATAACATAGTGATAAATGTTTGTGTGTACTATCATGTTGTTGGGTTTTAACAATTTTCAAGAAAAAGTGGTTTAACTTAGAAGCGTGTATAAACCGAAAAAAAAATCTTGGTGCAATTGTCGCAGACATCAGCTAATTTTATAACTGTGTCCAAACTTCAAAGTCAAATTCTCGTGTATTCACCACATATTGCTGAACTTTCAAAGCAACAACAAGAAACCCCACTTACTTATTTTTCATCAGATCTTAAAAACAACAGCTAAACAATATGGCCATTCAATTTTTACTTGCGTTGAACAGACAGGGAAAACTCAGGATATCAAAATGGTACGCCAACATTCCAGAGTCACAAAAAAGACAGCTAATACGAAAAGTGCACAAGTTAATTTCTTCAAGAGATCATCAAAAACAATCAAACTTTGTCCAGTTTGAAAACCAAAAGTTGATATACAGAAGATATAATGGGTTATATTTCATAATATGTTGTGATTTGGCTTCCAAAGATAATGAGCTAAGTTATTTAGAAGTCATTCATTTGCTTGTTGAGATCTTGGATGTCTACTTTGATAATGTGTGTGAGTTAGATTTGATCTTCAACTTCTACAAGATTTATGAGGTGCTTGATGAACTCATATTGGCGGGTGAACTACAGGAGACGAGTAAAGATCTTATTCTTAATAGATTGCATTATTTAGACGCTTTATCTTAACTGAATATAATGAATGATACGACTACTTCCAGCATAATGTTTAGATTCCGTGACCTATCTTTTACACATCTTTCACAGTTAGTTTATACGAATAACTAGAACAATCTGGTATGAATATTTTACCAGTTTTTGTACATTTATATCACACGTAATATACGTATGTCGTTTTTGAAATGAAGAATGTTTAAAAATACTGTAGGAAAAGGCTCAAATGATGTGCAACGAATCACACATCAAATCATGAAGAATAAAAGGGGAAAACAAAAAAATAAACAAAAACCAAATTAAACAATCAGATAGAAAATGCAACAAAATAAATTAATAAACACAAATTGCAACCCAGTTTCTCAGTACAAGAAATAGGGAGGACTTGCTTCGCTTTCAACAATTGTTTCTTAAGAATAGTTTTGAGTAGTGTGAATTGTATAACAAGTTCTTTGTTTGCTTAGTTACCCTTTGGAGCTTCCTTGTAAGAGATACAAGCTTCTTCACCCATGGCAGAGATGATAGTAACAATCAAATCCTTACCTTCATCAAACTCTTCTTGCAACTTGTCACCTAAATCACCTTCTGGAGCCTTAACGTCATCCTTGGTCTCACCATCGTTGGTCATCAAGTTCAAGTAACCGTCATCGATATCCAACAATTGGAATTCAGTTCTCTTAACGAAAGGAACTTCCATGTTGTGGGTGGATGGAGACAAATCTTCCAACTTCTTTTGGGTGAAAATATCCAAAGCAACCAAGTGGACCTTAGCGTGACCGTGCTTACCAGTCTTAGAGGTGGACATGTCAACAATCTTACATGGTCTACCCTTGATGACAACGAAACCGTTCTTTCTCAAGGCAGAACATTGTTGTGGGTAGGTTAAGGAGGAACCAGCATCAGCTTGTTGGAAATCGTGCTATTGAAAACAAAATAGAAATTGTCCTAGTTAGTATCATCATTCTCAAAAGAATAGATCAGAAGTCGACGTGGGGGAGAATTGTCGGGTGACAAATTAATTCTGTCGCTTAGCAATTCTTTGCCACTTTACCCCTTTCTCTTTTTGGTCGTACCACCTTGTTTCATCCAGATTTGACTGTCGTCTTCAGACCACAACTTCAATCACGACAGTTTGATATTCAATGTGATATTGATGATGGCTTCCCATGTGAATTGAGAGTAATGCTAATAGATATTGAAGCCAGATACAGGGTGTAGGTGAGTTTTTTGGACCATGTCGGAGGTTTCTTAGGATCTCAGACTATATTTTTGATCCGGCGATTTTTGGCCGTTCCAAGAATCCCAGTTGTGACAATTGAATAGGATTGCAAAGAGTAAGAAAAGGAGCACAAAAACAAGAGTAACATACTTCTTCGTCGGACATATTGATGTTGTGATGTAAGGAGTAGTTGTTGAAGGATGTGTCAGAAGAAAAAGAGAAAAGTGTTGAAAAGGGAAAAAGAAGTTGAAAACTTTTTAAATAGGTAAAATTTTTGCCAACCGTCGCTCATTTTGGGGATTTTGGGATCTCGTTCAATTTGTAGCGATCGCTGGACGACGAACGTGGAGTACGAGAGCGGTGGCCGTGACTCGTTTCGCTGTATAGTAGCGTGAGTATAGTGGGCCGTGAGACTCGTCGCTTACGAACTCACCGCGTGGGACTAGCTGGCAGAGCCTGGCAGCTCGTTTAACCAGCCACTACTGACGTCCACTGCCCACCGCGAATCGCCGACTGGAATTCCAGCAACGCTGCCGCCAGACCTGAATTTACGCCGTTTGAGACCTTGATTATCCCGCCCCCTGCGTAAGCGTGAGCACGCCCTCTCCCGGGGAACTCTACCAAGCTTATCAGGGTTTGCTCGCTCGCTCACACTTTGTCACTTTGTTGGCTTGTGGCACTGCAGTCTGAGCTGGGTGAGCGAGCACGCACAAATTACAAAAATCCGCCACGGCCCACTGTAAAACTCCCAGCGGACTGAGGAATCCAAGTAGCCAGTACGAGTCTGATGAAATAATCAGAATTACAAGCTCACTGACAGGCCAAATTCTTTAACTGATGTACGACCATTGACAAGTCCCAATTGTCATTTACTGAACTAGCACAAAGAACCGAAATTCATTAATTTACGGGAATTTTCCATCGTTAAATGTCAATGTGATAATGTACAAAAGAAAAGCAATACATGTCATGCAAAAGAAACAATTATATGCAATGGTGTGATTCATCAAATTTAAACAAAAAAAATACAACAGCTTGACATCCATCCTAATCATAGTCGGTGTTCCAAATAGACTTGAGGTCATCATCAATTTCAGCATCAGTTAATCCAACAGGCGATGAATAAACCTTCGTGAAACAATTAGATAGTTCTCTATCGTTAAGCAATAACTGACTTCTTTCAATGTCAATCATATTGGTGGTTGAGTCCACTCCACCAGTAGCAGCAGCAACAGCATCTGCCAACTGAAGAAGACTCTTTTTTGATCCAGCACGATTCTTTGACCGTTTTTCGTCAGAGCTAAGAACATCACTTGAATCAGATTGTCTACCTTCTTCCAACTGAATATCTCTTATAAGTTTCCGACTTCTAAACATGGAACGTTGCGTTGAAAAATTACCAGAATTGTTACCCACTTGGGTGCGCATCAATTTATGAAGAACTGATTTATAATTGTAAAACTCAATCAACTCTTCAAAATCAGCTTGACTCGAAACTTCAGGATTCGAACTCTTTGAAATACTATTTTCAAAAGCTTTAGATCTGGCATTTGTCAATGTTGAAAACTCATCATCTTTCAAAATTGGGCACAACCCATCCAAAACTGGAACTGTGTTAACATTTTTGATATTCTTCTTTTGACGTCTTTTTCTGGATCTATGGGTATGTTCTGTTAAAGATCTAATATCTGATGTATGAATACCACCAACTCTAGATGTTGATGTACCAGAACTTGAAACAGCAGATGAAGAATAGTCACTGTCATTTTCCGATTCCATTGAACGCATTGTACGTTTCTTAACGATAGAAGGACGAGCACATTGAACTGAATCATTCAAAAATAACCTCCAGAGACGTTCTGATTTGCTTGACTCGACAAGATACAATTGGCCCTTACCTTTTTGCAACAAATCTTTTTGATTCATTAAAAATTTCTTGAATTTAAGCAACCTCATTGAATAATCAAGGCAAATTTGACTGTATTTTTCTAAGGATTCATCCATAAAACTATTGTGAATCTTTTCCCTTAGATAGTTCCTAGAAAGTTCATTTCTTACTAATTCAAAATCTTTTCTTTCAACTAGATCCTTCTCCAGTCCGTGTAAAAATTTGGCATCTGGCTCATGTTCACTTGTTGGCACTAATTTAAGTTGCTCATTATAAGAGTTCTTGATTGCTGAGTAGTTGGACAAATTGTAAAACTGGGGGTTAGTAAGAGCATCATATTTGTCAATCATATTCCGATATTTAATTTGCATTGGGTTTTCGGTATCCTCGACGTCAACGGTCCCCCTCTTCAACTTCTCAAAAAATTCTTCTGAAATCATGCATAACCTCAAAGCACCAGCTTTCATTTCAGCAGTAATATGAATTTTGCTAGAGATTTCAGATCTTGGGGTATTGTATTCGTCTAAATCATGATCAGCTTTTCGTTTGGATGGAGTGAGTGGACCAATTGAGTCTTCGGTATGCAAATTACCCTCTGAAGCACTTTCTACTGAGTTTTCACGTTTGCTTCTTGGGAAAGCATCAGGAATAGTTTGGAAGATCCGATCGCGTTTCTTGGAGATACGGCTTCCTGGTATTGACGCAGAATCATTAATATTGTTGGTTTGCTTCTTCTTGTGTGGAGAATCGGAAGGTTCAATGAAATTATTTGATAGGTTAGCTGCTAAAGACTCCTTCCAAATCGGTGTAAATGCTAATACTGGTTGCGGCCTTTGAATGTCAAATTGTTCAAACTTCATAGGAACAAGAAGTCCCTGTGGAGACATCATCAGTGGAACATAACCTCTAGGAATAACTGGATACCCTGGAAGTAGGATGGAATCAGGGAATCTATCCAATATTCGTCTCTCTAGCAATGTCATTTGATCTTCTTTCAACATAATATCTGGCATCGCTTGGTTACACATCTCTTTCAAAGTTTCTTTGTTGTTGGTTTTCAATCTTTGGAGTTGTAGGGGTGTTAAACCAAAGTCATCACCAGGCGCAGCAAAATTTGGGTTAAATGGCGTGTTGGAATCATTTCTGGAAGGACCACGGAGATCAATTTCATTTCTTTGTACAATTTCTGTTCGATAATGTGGATATGGTGCTTGTTGTAATTGCTGATGGTGTTGAAGCTCTCTTCTTTGACTTATCGGCTCTTGCAGAGTATGAGGACTTGCCTCAATTCTTTTCTGATCGCCTGACAATTCCTTTGTTAAACTTGAAGACGATACCACCTGAGGTTGAACCATAGAAGATAGACGTTGGTCTGGTGATTGAGAGCTCACTCTCAGGACTTCCCGTTGTGTATTCTGCTGTTGTTTTTGTTGCCGTGATTGTTGCTGTTGTTGTATTCGACTGTTGTAATTTGCCGGTGTGAGAGCCTCACTGAATCTATTCATTGGAGGAGATGCAGAGCTATGGTTTTCATTCACACTTGGATCAGAATTGCTTCTGCTCTGGTTGCGAAGGCCTGCCAAACCTTGGGAATTCAATTGATGAACCTGACTATTCTGTAAAATTGGTGAAGCTGTTGTTCCGCTAGGACCTGCAATATTTCCTGTAACAGGACCAGGTAACGGAGACTGAATAAACTCTTCTCGACTATTAGTTCTTGCCCTCTGAGGTGGCATGTAAGGGATCTGATGAGGTGAGTATCCAGGTGGTGGAGGAGGAAGTGGTGGTGGTTGTTGTTGTTGTTGTGATTGTAACGGCCTGTACTGTTGCTGACTCACGGGATATGGCCCTCCTGGTACTCCTTGGCCTGGTGGAACTGGTCCTGGAGGATACCTTATCATGGAGGAAGGGGTGTGAGGTCCAACTGATGGAATTGGTGGTCCAACCGGACCACTTGCTGGGCCTTGCTGTTGATGTTGTGATAAAAATGGTGGAGGTCCTTGTTGTGGCATCATTCCTCTGTAATAAGGGCTTTGCTGTTGTTGTGATTGGACCTGGGGTTGAGCTTGGGGATGTTCGTTATGATGGTGGTGGTGTTGATGCTGCTGCTGCTGCTGTTGTTGTTGTTGAGTTTGGTGCTGTTGATTCGGTGGTATTTCCATCGGAGCAGGCAGTTGCAACTGTCTGTGTCTCTCTGGTGGTGATATGGATGGCAAAGCCTGAGATATTGAAGGGAGAGAAGGACGTGGTGAAGGCATGGAGGGCAAGAAGTCTCTGTGGAATGCAGAGATTGGTGGGAGCTTGTCATTTTGAAAAGAAGAGCTACCATCAGTTTGAGTTGAGTTGAGATGGCGAGTTGAAGCACCAGCAGCAGGAAAGGGGAGGGTGTTTGTCCCGAGGCTGGGCTTCCGACTGCCGGGGTAGTACGGGTTGTTGTCGTTCATCGGAATGCAGTGGCGGTTGTATTGTTGTGATGTATGTGATGTGCCTTGTATGAGCTGAATAAGTAAGTAGTAGTGAATACCAATGTGTTTATGTGTTTGCTTCACAAAACAAACAAGTTCAGCTATATCAGAACTACCAGAAACATCATAAATTTTAATTTTTCGATTTCTTCCACGTCTACGGTCTCCCCGTAGCACATCACTTCTCATGTCACATGGCTTACTTAGCTCTTATATTAGCGCTATACAACAAGCTATAGCTCAGCTCAGCTACTCAGTCTCAAAAACCTCACCCACTGCGCTAACTTAACTGCCAGCTGCCTTCCATAAGGCCCAGTCGTCACCAGTGCCCACCCACCGTCTTATGAATTTCCCTTCTCGTCGATATATTTAAACTTTGAGACTTAAAGATTCCTTCGATGTTTACTTATACCCCCCAATTCTTTTGCTTCTGCTATTTCAACCCAGCAGGCCGGTATGTTTGGTATGTTGATTAGAATTTCACACAACGTACTAGCTAGCATGCAAGTAGTTGCAATGTGATTTTAAAGAACAAATTTATGGGAACTACCACTACTCTATCAATCACACTACAGTTGTCAAGACTCAAGAGGTATAATAATTTGATGTTAATGACATTGGTCATCATCACTTGAAGATTCAATTATATTTATCGACATTTCAACTTCAGATCCAAACTCAACCATGCTAGACAGTATACGACCAAGAATCCTTCACTAATTCAGATATCGGAAGGAGTTTTTCACTACATGAAGAAGACAATCTCAGATGAGCCAGCTTATACCACTGATGCAATTGTTCTGATATCATTCTCATTAGATCGGTTAGTATGTTGTTCCATTTCGATCAATTTGTACAACGTTAGTCATCGGTGTCACGAAGTAAATTGGCAATATCATCACTTCTAAAGATCGATTGGATCTCTGACGATGGGTACTCTTTGATCATTTTGGTAAGAGCTGTTTATATACAGATTGAATAGTTGTTTCGAAGTCATTGATATTAGCTGTACATTGTTCTCAAAATGTTGATTCAATCTAGAGTATAAATTCATGCATATATGCAGGTTAGCAAATTTAGTAAATTTGTATTGAAATGTTCCATAAAATACCGCACATGAAATGAAAAGAATTGAAAAAAGGGTAAACCACAGGTATATATAAACAAAGGGAAAAAAACCAAAATGTAAAAATCCAAAATACCAAATAATGATGGAACGTTAATTGTCTCTATAACCGTCATATAAAATTCAAAGTTTCGCCAATATTAACTATCTATAGATCTCATCACAGCACTATAGGTCTCCGTCTACGACGAGGTCTCTTGCTATCGTCTCTGAAAAACATCCTCCATTCTCTAAGAGTTCTAGATCTAGCCCATCCAGCACCTTTAATCATACCTGAATCTGTGCAGTCAATGCATTTCAACGTAGCCAGTGATTCACTTTGAGTCAGCAGTTGTTGAACAATTTCCAGTTTGAGCCAAACCAATGAACATAATTTGATTTTCTTCAAATTTTTAAGATGAATCATGGCTTCCCAAATGGAATCCGTGTTTAATTTCTTAAAATTTGCTTCTTCATTGTAATCAATTTCACGTGTTGTATCAGACCAATAAACTGGACAATGCACGGCGAATTGTTCCAGTCGTTGTCTTTCTCTAGCAATTTGATCATCTTTTGAACCAACATCTAACAATAAGGAACCATAATTGCAAGCGGTAAAACGAGAGATTGGGTTGTCTTTATAAGTGATGCCTTTGGATCTTTCCCAATCAAAATATTGGAAATCAGTGAACTCAAAATCAACACTATAAGACAATCCAGTGAAATCGACAACTTCCAAGTTTTCACAGTTTTGTAACATGTGCAACACAAACCCAATTGGTAAATCTTTGCTAAAGGAGTACTGATGCAAAAAACGATTCTGTAGTGGATGAGGTGAAGTAAAAGGTCTTCTTTTAACTAATGGTATCAATGCATTAGTCATAACTTGTTGTTCATGATTGATTCTACTGTTATAACCTTTCCATCTTCCACTTGATTTTGAAAAGAAATGTTTTTTGGTGTTGCTGGTAGCATCAAATGAGTGGTATAAATCAGATAAATCTGGAACAAAATTGAAGTTATCATACTCATCATGTTTAAACGCTTTTTTAATCTTGTTTGAGAACAAACCAGATTTCCCAGATTTTGTGCTAACGTGAGTATCTGATCTGGATCTGGATCTGGATCTGGACCGGGAATGATCGGCTCTGATTCTGCTCGGTATTGGTGACAAAGACTCGTTGAAAGTATTGGTAGAGTCATTGGAATTGGAGAATAATGAATTCATGGAAGAAATGGATCTGTTTCTGTCTGATTGTCTGTTATAGGAACCCATACCGCCTGAAATTGGTTTGCGTAAACCATACAGTGGATGATTTCTGTACTTGAACTCTCTCCAACCACCCAATATTTCAGTTTTATCATCAAGGTCATCAACTGTTTGATCTTCTTCTAAATCAACACCCATTCTTAAATGGGAGAGGTCAAGCACTTTCACCTTCAGTGCTAACTCACGGTTCTGACAGATAGTATTCACAAATTGAGCAACTCTATAAGTGGAAGTGAAGTAAGGTTTGGAATAGAGAATCTCCTTTGACATATCATGGAATCTTTTGCTGACATATAATGACTTCACTAGAGAACTCTGATCATCTAATAGAAAGCTGAATATAAGTAACAAAATTTCATCCGGTAGTTCCAAAATATTCTTGGGTTGTGTAAGCTTCTTGATGGATTTTGAGGACATGAAAGACTTGATGGACAGAGTATCAGAAGCGGCATCCAATATGGAAAGTAATGATCTATATTTCGGCTTGTCATTCTTCTTGGTAGTGTTTGTTGAACCAGCAGCTTTCAAAGTGGAAGAAGAGAACTGAAATTTTGTGGGAACACTATCAACATAAGAATGTTTTCGATAGTCATAGCTTTTTCCCGGGTTGAGCAAAGACCGATAAGGAGGGAGATAATGATCTAGCTCGTATTTTTCCTGACCCAGCTGGACCTGTACTGGAGACGAAGGCATGTGAGATGGTGATGGTGGTGAATAAGGGTATCGATGGGATGAAGAGGAAACAGTGACATGACATGAAATTTGAAAGGAGATGCCAGGAGATAGGGGACAGGTTGATATTTAAGAAAGTGGTGATCAGACGATCGATGGCCATTGCCATTGGGCCATTGGAGCCTCAGCCATACTAAAGTGTATAATTAGCTCATTATCGAAATTAGGTTCGATCGTTGCCATTTGCGTTTTGCCGCGTTCGAACTAATTCGCTGAAAACGCTGAAATCGTCCTTTTACGGAAGTGGAACTTATTGTGATTTCTGGTGTAGGTTAAGTAGCTCGGCGGTTATCATTCAACTTGTAAGTAAGTAAGAACCCCCTTCTCTCGATTATCCTGTTCCGTATATGACTTCCACACCGGTTTCCCTGTTTATCGGGGGTGGTCAGTCAAGATACAGATCAATATCAAACTGATTATAGATTATAGATTGGTCATCAAAAATGCGATCAATCCATGATACTAATTAGCTTGGATTTCTGTTCAGTGCAAGCTGAGTTTCGAACGGCTCCTTCCATGAAGACCACAGGTACACATCTGTGCATATGCCAGTGTCAGCCGATTTATATTTTAACGGGCTTAAGTAATTAATAGCAATTCCATGTGTGATCCCTGAAATTTCAACTTTAAGTTACAAACGTGTATCCAACTTCGGAAAACAAAGATCAACTTGCAAAAGATAACGTATATGTGGCCATGTTCAGTTCTGAAAGGTGATCAAACTTATAACGCCACACTAGATTCTTAATCTATCTCATCGATCAAACAATTGCATAGCTCCTCCTATACTGGGCTTAAATACATCATACATGGCATGCATGGATCTTTAATTTCAGTATCACATGCACATATATACCGTGGGAATTCCTGCTTATTTCAGAGTAATGTTAATGATATGATTCGATATCATCGATCGTTTTGTCTGTCCGTTCGATCCATTCTTTGACGTTGGGTATACACGTCCGGTTCTCCTACACTTCGGTTACAGAGCGACTGTGATATCCAATATGTAGGAAATAAAATGCAAAATGAATTCTTTTGTGTTTTTCTAATATGCGTACGTAAGCAATGCAATTTTCTTTAAAGTTGGCCTAACTCTAATGGCCGGTTCATTAATGATCCTTTATTGAACAAATGGATCAAATAAGACCTTCGAAATCCTTTGGATCTTCTTCAACAATACCTTCAGCCTGTTCTTCCAAATCAAGCCATTTCACCGATTTGAATTTCTCTTGGCCTTTAGTTGATTCGGCAATCTTCTTAACTGATTCTTCTCCAACTAAAATACAAATGGCGTCATATCCACCTGCACCTGGCACAACACCACCTAAACAGCCAGTCAATGATTCAGTAGCATCCAACAACTCTGTTTGTTCATCAGGTTCAATTTCAGCTCCTGTAGCAACCGTCATTTGTTTCAAATATTTACGGATAGTTCTAATAGCAACAATAACATCTTCAACTTCTGAGAATTCCAACTTCTTTTCACTTGCAGCTTGGTCGATTTCAATGGCACTATTATTATTCAAATATTTTAAAAGCAGTTGATATCTCTCTGGGTTTTCTTTTGATAAGGCTTGTAAATTCTGCAACACTGAGACAAGTGACATGTTAGCATTGTTCAAATTTGTCCATAGCTCCAATGATTTTTCCGGTTCAGCTTTTCTCCAAGCCAGCACTTTAGAAACCAACTTTGGAGTCTCTGATCCACCAACAATATCACCCATCAATAATTTTATGCCGGAAGGTAAACAACATTTGTTATGTGTGATCTTCCAATTTGTCTCGTCAACCAATTTGACTAAAGCTTCACTGAATTTTGTGTTATCTTCAATGGCAGACAGATCATTAATTAAACTTGGATTGAAACGGCGGTAAACAATGGAACCGAAAGTTGCAGTTGCAACATCAAATCCAGATCCAACTTTACCTTGAGCCAAACAATGAGCAACTTGAGCCAAATTATGAACTTTCAAAAGAGTTGGCTCATCTTTGATATCGAGTTTGGAGTCATAGCAAGATAATAAAGCAATTGTTAAAGAAGTGACTAAACCTGCGGAGGACCCGAGACCAGTCTTGGAAACCTCTGTGATAGGTGCACTATGGTATTGGAACGTTCTTAACTTGTTTGTTGAAGATTTTGGAACAGAATTGACTTGAGAGTGATATCCTGAATCTGAAAAGATAGTGATGGTAATGGTATAATTCTCAATTGGTTGAAGATAAGAAAGAATTGTTGAAATTGTTGACTCCACAAATGGATTTCTTCTACCATCTTTTTCCTTTAAAGATGCCTTGTTCTGTTTGAATTGAGTCAAATCAATATTGAAGCTCCATTCACCTTCTTTGAATTGAGGTGATTTGACAGTGATAGTTGTGGTATCGTTTGCTTTTTGAACCGAAGTAGCAGCGTGCATTCTAGAAGAGAGGGCAACGACGAAAGCCTCGTATGAAGCATCCAACACTAAGTAACCACCGGCTAAGAAAGCTTTTCCAGGGGCACTGAATATTCTTGTCTGAGTCATTGTTTGGAGAGACGTTGGTGGTGTATGATATGAAAAGGTTGTATTGTATAATTGTGAAGGGAATGTTGGTTTTGTGGTTGTTCAAACATCAAAGTTGACATGTTATGCCCTATCGTATAGGACTCGATCTCCAGAGTCCACTGATCCAGTCCCAGAAAGGGGTTACTGACACGCAGAGGCGGATGGCAGGGATCAATCTGAACTTTGAAGGCTGAGAATCTGTTCGGAATCTTGAGAATCTTGAGAATCTTGAGAATCTGTTCAGAATCTTCGAGCACCATCCATGTGTGTGAAAAAATCGGAGGTAAGATTAAATCCACATGCCAATCAGCTATACCCGATTCCGACCTTGTACTCACCAACTTCGTAAACGTTCTATCTTATGGTTTGAAGGGTAGTGTGACTGATAATAGAACACGCAATGACCACCATCCACCAAAATGATAGAAATTAGCTACGTATCTACTATCTAATCACTCTCCACTTCGAAATTCGGGGTTTAAGAGATTTCAAAATTCAGCGCCGCCAATCAGCAAATTCACATGCGCATCGAACTCGATCTACTCAGATTTTTGCTCTTGTTCTGTACTTGTTCCGAAGTTCCAAACTGTTGGGACAGTACTGAGTAGCCAGAATCACTCTTGTTCTCAAAACTCCATCTCCTTGTTATTTGCCTCCTGTACATAGTGCTGTTCTTTTGAAATGAGTTTTGATCTCTTAAACTTTTTCTGGTCTCTGTTTCCGAAGAACACCACTGAAAAACCAAAGTCTTCCAAACCGGCTGAATCCAATATTTCAATCATGGCAACTCAACAGCAAACTCAGCTACCGAACACTGGCAATTCCGCCTCCTCTTCAAAATCATCAAAGAAATCACCAAAACAACAACAAATGCAAAGGCAAAACCAAACGCCAAAGCCAAAGAATGGTCATCTGTTTGTTCTTGTTCATGGATTGTGGGGAGACGCCAGCAATTTGAATGTCGTTGAACAGATTCTTCAAGATTGTGTTAAAGATTTTCATGGTACAAATGATCAAGTTTACTCATTGAAACCTAGAACGTTTGGTTATCTCAAGACTTATGATGGTGTTAAAGCATTGGGTCATCATGTTATCAAAGAAATTTTATTCGAAATCGAAAGATTGAAATTGGAAGAGAATGTCACAATTACAAAATTCAGTATTGTTGGTTATAGTTTAGGTGGTTTGATTTCAAGATATTGTCTGGGTGAGTTGATGGAGTGTGGGTTCTTTAATGAAATTGAACCTTGTACTTTCACAACTTTCGCCACTCCTCATCTAGGTGTTAGATTTTTCAAAACTGAAAGATGTTGGGATAGAATTGCTAATTTCCTGGGATCTCATTTTCTTGGTCAATCCGGCAGAGATATGTTCATTCATGATTCTGACATTTTACCACAGTTGGCTGAAAGAGATGGCAAGTATTTCAAAGCTTTGACTATGTTCAAGAAAAGAATTTTGCTTGCTAACGTTAAGTATGACAGAACTGTTGCTTTTTACACATCTTATATCACCAACTACTCACCATTTGATAACTGGAGTGCTGTCGATATTAAATACATTAATGAGCTCCCGAATGCAATTGTTGACCAACGTGAATACACCCCTAAGATTGTTGATTTTGCCAATACCAAGGTTGATCTGTCAAGAAACCCATCTTTCAATTTCAGAGACTATTCAGGACGCAGAACATTTATTGTTGGTTTGTTTGTCATTCTTGTTCCACTGTTCTTCCCATTGGTTCTCACAGTTAGTTGGATTGGATCATTTCTTAGTAATAGAAGAAATTCACGCACGAAAACGGAAGAAACTCAAACGTTGTGGAATAATGTTTACAAGATATGGAAGGGTGAAAGTGCCAAGTTTGAAGATGAATATGAGCCTACAACACCAGACCAATTGTATAATCCATTGGCAACTGCAACTGCTGAAATTATTGAAGATGGTTTGTATGAACCTCAAAGTTTAGGACCTACCGATGAAAACGAATCCATTAATTCCACAATCAAGAAAAAACAGGAACTTAAAGTCTCGGTGAAGTATGAAATTGAACAAAATTCAGCAACTGATGTGTTGAATCATCTTCGTGATTCAGTTGATGTTGGTAATTTAGAAAAATTGGATATTTGTCAAGAACTGGAACCTTTACCATTTGATGGTCAAAGACAGATGATGTTGAATAATTTAAACAGTTTGAAATGGACTAAGATTGCCTGCTTTTTGTCTTCTTTGAATGCTCATGAGAGTATTGTTGCTAGACGTGGATTCCATAGAACTTCTGCTGGTGCTCCTGTTCTGTACTTGTGGGGTACGTTGATTAGATCTGAATTGGTTGATGAAAGTAATGATAAACCTTTGGTCAATTAGATGATGTTTTCGGGTGCAGGAACGTTAGACTAAACCTCTTTCTTGCATATTACCTCTTGGCGCTCAATTCATCCCCGTTCTATATAATCATTCATTTTCATTTCACTGTTCACGTTATTCTCGTTCTTTTTCTTCAATTTTCTTTTTAGGGTTTCTCTTTATTATCTTTGGGTTCTTGCATATGAACAGTTGATATATATCCCAGCGGTGCTTTCAGTTTATGGTCCATGATTCATTTCGTTTTCCAATTAATTCTTGTTTATATAGCTTTCTGTATCTTTTTTGCTTTCATATTTTTGTTTTAAACACGCATAAATTTCAACTTTTAACTTACTTCATGTCACTAAATAACAGCAGTACTAAACATTTTAAGCATAATATAACAAAGGAACAAAATTGAAAACAGAAAAATAAAGAAGAGACAAACTTAGTAATATAAACCACAATAGAGTAAAACAGAATTAAACAAACAAAACAGAGAGAATGTGAAGATCATTTCGCATACATATGACCAAACGAATGACAAACAAATACATACGGACAAATGTTAACGACCACACAATTATTCTTGTAAAGTGACAAAGTTAGCAGGGAACAACTTTCTTTCACCGTTCAAGTTACCTAACCACCAGTCTTCATCGGCAAATTCAATATCGGTAATAACATCACCTTCCTTAAATGTCAGTTCATTGCTTTCAGTGGCATCATAATCGTACTCAGCTGTAGCACTTGGACCCTTAGCAGCCTTTCCAGCAGCAGCAGCAGGTTCGTCGTCACCTTCAGCTTCGGCAGCAGCAGCAGGACTGGAACCATCCTTCAAAGAAACATAGGCAGCCGGGAACATACCAGTTTCACCCTTTGAATTGGTTCCAACCCACCAGTCTTCATCAATGACTTTAATTGAGGTAATGACTTCACCTTCTTCGAAACCAATTTCATCATCATCACCCTTCTCATAATCGTATTCGGCAACTGCTGATTTCCCAGCTTCTTCTTCCTTCTTTGGTTCTTCAGCCTTTGGTGGTTCAGGGACAGATCTTGCTGGAAGTGGAGCTGGTGCTGCTGCAGGTTCTGGTTCGGGTTCTGGTGATGGTTCTTTAGCCTTTTGAACTTCAACTGAGGCAGCTGGTGTTGGTCTAGGTGGGAGTGGGGCTGGAGCTGGAGTTTCTTCTTCCTCTTCTTCTTCGTCTTCATCGTCATCCCATTCGTTTTCAACAGGAGCTGAAGGAGTAGGACGAGCTGGTGTGCTTGTAGGAGCAGCAGCCTTCTTTGGAGCAGCACCAAAGGCTGGGGCAGCACCGAAAGCTGGAGCTGGAGAACCAAAGGCAGGTGGAGGAGCAGCTTTAACTGTTCTAGCAGGAGGTGGGGTAAAACTAGATTGTCCTGATTTTGGTTTCACAGTCTCAGATTCAGCTTCACTCTTGGCCTTCAATGACAATTGTTCATATCTGGATTTCACATCTTTAATGTCAATATCTTCTTCTTGTTCATCAGCTTGAGCGGAATTCACAGGAGTATCATCATGAGCAACTGTTTTATACTTACCTTTCTTTTCAGCCCATAATTGAGCTGGTGTCTTACCGGAAGAAGAAGCAAAGTTTCTACTGGCACCACCAACCAATTTTGAAGAATCAGTCTTTGGAGCAGCATCAAAGTTAACAGCTTTACCTCCGAATTTAGGTGGAGTAGCAACTTCGGAAGTGGCATATCTGGAAGCAACAGTGTTTGTCACCTTTGGCTTTGGCAAAGAGGATAAACCAGTGGATGTTAAGGAGATTGTAGCAGAAACTGGAGACTTTGGAGCCGCTGGAGCAGCTTTCTTAGCCTTTGGTGGACCAGAAGTGGTTGAAGATGGACCCTTTCTCAATTCATTAATATCCACTTTAGTTGGCTTATAAGCAGATGGGACATTTTCTAATGGTTTCTTAGAGAAGTCTCTTTGTTCAATTTCATCTTCTCCTCCCCAACCATCGTCATCTTCAGAAACAATTGGTTTTTTGGCAGGAGCAAATGGCTTTGGAGTTGGCTTAGGCTTTGGAACAGAGCCGGAAGTAGCAGGAGAAGCAGCTTTTGGCTTTGGTTTGAATGATGACTTAGTTGGCTTATCCACTGATTGAATAGAATATCTGGCACCAGAAGCATTGGAGACTGTCTTAATTAAATCGTCAACATCCAAATCATCACTATCTCTAGCATTGACTTGAACATGGTAATGAAGGGTCTTACCAACTTCAGCGGAATTTTGAGCAAAAGAAACTCTCGATTTCAAAGGAGCCGAATCAGGACACCAAGCAAGCAGCAATAGTTTCTTGACGTCAGAACCAACAGGATTGATCTTAATGATACCGAATTGAACAGAGCCTTCTTCGAATTCACTGAGGAACTCTTCAATATCACCGGAACCAGAAGCGGTTGGTTTCAAAGAAGAGTCTCTTTGAGTTGTGTAGATGGCATAGGTCAAATCACCGGAAACAACGCTTTCGTAAGTGTGTCTGATGTCCTTTGCGTAAGTTGATAGATCTATTCTCTCCATTGTGATGGGGGTTGTTGTTGAATGTGTAAATCTGAGATTGACTTGAACGGGATGGGTGTCTGGCAAGGGATGAAAATTGGAGATGATCCAGAAGGTTCAAGGGTGAAATTTGGCCCAAGTATACGTACGTGCTTACGGTTACAGCGTACAGGTCCATGGCACTGTTGCGATCGAGAACCGAACAGCTAACTGAGAAGGAGGTGATGCTGATTCTGATTCTGATTCCGGCTGTGTACCTGTGGCATCGACGCACATCGACGCAGACCGACGCAGGCTCATTTGATCAAGATATGATCACGTGCGGGTGCCGTGCGTGACCAATTGCGCCTTCTCCTTCCTTCTACACCAGTACACCACTGACCAAATGACCTTGAATTCTTGGCCCAGCCTCGTAGAACTAACAATCGAAAACGCCCAAAATCGCCGAATAGCTGGCCCAGCCATCATTTATAAACGTGATTTAATCAGGGATCAGGGATAAATGAAAATTCGTTGCTGTATAGTACAGGCAATGGATGATGGTGTGAGCCTTAAGGCAGGCAGTAAACAGTAAACGTAGCTCAGCTTTAAAGTCACGCAGACTGACTGACAGATCGATCAGATGTAGACAGATCAGATCAACTTATAAGAACCACCACGCGTACGCTATTATCTATTCTCTAAGCAACTTTGGGTTGGTTCTAACTTCTTTTTTCAAGGCCACCACACAAGCTTGATCATTACGTATACGTCCACAAATGATGGATCATGGGATTTGTGGGTTGTTTGAGCTTGTTTGAATTTTACAAATATATCGATAACGTTGATAAATTGAAGAATACACCCTTGTTTTAGCTTGTAAACAGGTGTCAGGTCATCACCATATCATCATAGCTGGCATAGCCATAGCCATTCACCATTTACCGGTCATTTAGCCTCATCTATATTTAAATATTTAACGTACCCCTTTTTCCAGTTGGCATTTGTCACTTGTGCATTAGTAGCGTTAATTCTTCTAAATTCTCATCTGATCCGGTCCCATCTTCACAACTGATCACATCTTCAACTTCGAAGTTCTCCCACCTCTACTTCCACTTGGCACTTTCTCTCCTTCTTCCTCTTTCTCTTCTTACACTTGATAAACTCCTCTCAAACTCATCAAGGACAGAGAATCACAAATAACAGATCACACTCACACACACATCAGCATTCACACCACAAAAATCATATGTCAAATTACATACAGCCTCCTCAACGTGGGTCTTTGGATACCATCTCAATCAACAGTGCTGATTCTCTTATAGAACATGAACTTCAAAATGGTCCCAAACACCGAACTTCAACAATCCCCACAGGCGGTTCTGATGAACATCATCTAGACAAACAACCTACAAATCCATTCGACACTTCAGCTGATAGTGATACCCTTAACCTTCAAACTCATGATCATGACCGCAACCGCAACTACAGCAATAGTACAGCAACTCCTTTTGGAAATCAGCATGAAATAGAAGAAGCTGAAGCCCTAGAAGCTGCGGATGAAGTTAGTTCTTTAAGACACACTTATGCTCCAGCTAATAGAGCAAGAGGTAATAGTTCAGCAAGTGTGTTTTTCGAAGGCTTAAAAGCAAACAAATACGTTCAAAAAATGTACGTTCAAGATATGAATGATATGAAACCCAAGCAACAGAGTTTATCACGTTGGGCTAAATTTTTACAAAATGTTTGGTTTAATGATAATGCTTGGATGAAATCATATTTGCTGGTTTCAATGATATTTGCCGTCTTGATTTTAACTTTAGAAGCATTCTTATTCGGTGTTTATTTAGCCAACATTGGATCCATCAACTACATCAATGATCCTGATGAAGACACCAATAACTATGATCATAATTGGGTTGTCACCAAGAGAAATGCAGTGGCAACTTATTTGGCTCTTTACATTTATGCTGAAATTTATCAAGTTGTGTTGGCTTTGATCACCATATATACAAGAAACATTTATCATTTGGTCTCATCTGTGGGTTTCCTAGTGGCAATGTGTGCTTATTCGGGTGTTCAATATTCTGAATTACACAAAACTTTGATCAATGCTGAACATCAAACTTGGGAAACTGTCTGTCAAGGTATATCAATCGCCATCATTGTCATTGCCATTGTCTTAGTCATCAATCAAGCTGCGATTGCATGGCAATTAAAAGATATCTTCATTCAACATACAGGTGAAAAAACTGGTATGAATACAAATCTAATTAAAGCAAATATGTTTTTCAACTTACACAGAAATGCCGTGCTGTTATCTTTTTTCTTTTTCCCCGCTTTCACATTACAATTCATCGTCATTGCCTTGAAGAAAAGTGATCCTGAATTCATCATCACTGTTATTGTGTTAGTTCTCTCACTGGTCCTATTGGTTTTAGCTGACTTCTGTGCAACTAGAGAATTGCTTTTCCCACTGGTTGTTTTAATCGTTTTCTATTTAGCTGGTATTGCTTATTTACTATTCAAATTAGTCAGATTGTTTACCAAGTATGCGGGCGAACCTGGTAAACGTTCATTGATTGTCTTTGACATCTTCACTTTATTACTAGCTTTTTGGTTAGCTACAATTACAGTGGTTGTCATTTCAAATTTCGGTAAAGGTTTAAAGAAAATTTATGCAAACAATTATTCTCGTCATGGAGTTCCTATTTTTCCAACAGCAACTCAAAATTCAGAGATTTCAAAGGTCCCAGCTCACAAATATACCACTAGTGGTGGTGATTTATTGAACACTGTGGCTCCACCTCCAAGAGAACAACTAGATTTCTAGTTTAACTTACACAAGCTGTCGAACATGAAATCCGATTTCGCCTTTCCGCTTTCTCTTTCTACCACCTTCTTGATTTTTTTTTGTTTTTTGCTTGATTTTTGTTTTCTTCTACGTATTCTAACGCATTTCTTTTCTATCCACTGTCCAGCTAGTCTCCCTTTTTTATTTTTATGTGTGCTTTTTTTAATTCAAATTGTTAAGTTAATTCATCGTTCAGTGCGTTGTTTTGACCACCGCCCTCCTTCTTGAGATTCCCCTTTTTCACGAATTCTTATATTTTCCTATATTTCTGTATAGGTTATGCATTAGTAATGTCATTTTGATACATTTTTAACTCAAAATATTTCAACAAATTACGAGTATAAAATCTTTACAAGAATACTAGCTACTGATCCATGACACTTAAAGTTGGTGAAGACTGCTTGCACAGCCTTGGCCCTTGAAAACCAAACGCGTCTTGATTTTTTTCCCATCAGTAACAGCACGTCAAAAGGTGTAACGTGAATGAGTCAAGAAGATTTACTCACAGACTTCAAGCCTTCAAAATCACCAAACAAATCATTCAGCAAAAATCATGACAACAGATCCAATGTTTAGAAACGTATCAGCTCAACCTGAAAATTATTTAAGACGAGATGACTTCTCATTACCAGATTCCAAAAGAACATACACGCATCAATTCAACACAATCTACACACAGAGAGTAAAACAACTCAAATCAAGAATCTTCAAAATGGCAACAGCAAAATGGAAAGATGAGACAATTAACGATATTAAAGTCACTTATGTTTCCAAGATCTTGGATGTTAAGAACTTAACTCCTTGTTATATCATCGGTACTGTGTTTGCTGACTATAAATACAAAACCAATGTTTTAAAAGAAGTTAGTACCAACATGTATGGAGTTCCAGAATCTGCAAGTTCGTTGAAAGCTAAAAAGGATTTACAAGATGAAATTAAGGATATTGATGTTTTAAGAAGTTCTGCTTACTCTGATCCAGCATCAGATAAGATAATGATTGAGGATGAAAGTGGTAGAATCTTACTCGATGGTGAATTATTGGATTCCACTGTGTTGGTTACTGGTGTCATGGTTGGACTGTTGGGAATGGAAGTTGAACCAGGTGTTTTCACTATTGTCGATATAGTTTATCCTGAAGCTGGTGAACAAGTGGAAAGAACAATTGAAGAGAAACAAAGTGATAAAGTTTTGTTACTATCTGGTTTGAAATTCACTCACGGTGAGAATATTGATAATGTTAGTGTTGCTCAACTACTTAAAGAATACTTAATGGGTGAACTATCATTCAGTGATGAGGATATCAAATTGTTGAAGAGCATCACTAATATTATCATTTTGGGTAACTCAACAGACGTGAGTTTGACCAATACCGCAAATGTTAAAGAGAAAGATAAATACAGAGAGCAAAACAAATCTGTGTTCGATGCTGAATCAATGAGACAATTTGATGAGTTTTTATCACAGCTTTTGAAATCCATCCCAGTGACAATATTACCAGGTAATTCGGATCCAGCTGAAACGAGCCTGCCTAAGCAACCATTGCATAAATCACTATTCATAAAATCATCACAATCTACGAACTTTCAAAGAGCTTCTAATCCATGTTGGTTGGATATAGATGACTCTAGATTGCTTTGTACATCAGGTGAAAACATCGATGATATTTATAAGTACATGGTTCCTAACTTGGCAGTTGAATTGGGAGATTCTGAAGTGGAATCTAGTATTCAACATGAGGTGCTGTATAAGTCAAGACTGAAGCTGTTGGAAGGAACCATGAAATGGCAACATATCCTGCCAACTGCTCCAGATACGCTTTGGTGTTATCCTTTTGAAAACGATGATCCATTTGCATTAAAAGAAACTCCACATGTTTATGCAGTTGGAAATCAACCAAAATTTGAAACATCTTGTTTGAAATTGAATAGAAAAAATGGTGAAGAGGTTGCTGTTAGAATCATTGCTGTTCCAGAATTTTGCAAGACTCATGAAGGTGTGCTCCTTGATATGGAAAGTCTTGAGTGTAGTGTTATGAAGGTTGGTTTATGATCGATGAGAATGAGATGCGGATTTATTTATTTTGATGTTATTATATACAGAGATGAAGGGTATGTAAGTTTTGTGATAGCGAAACTAATATAAAAATTTACTAGTTGCTTAATTTTTTTTAATTCATTTCGAAAAATTATTATTTTTCTTGTAGTTCTAGTCTTTGTAAAGGAACTTTCTCACCTTTTTTCCAAACTGCGTTTTCACCATAACTTAGATCGGACGAGATCTTAGTATGTTCATAAGTTCTCATCTTAGGTAACACATTCAATCTGTCAAGCAATAACTTGGAGTAGTCTGGAATGAAACTTTGCAGCAAGATAAGAATAACACGAAGAGAATCTAAAGCACTGAAAATAATTAGATCTTGTCTGAGCAACTTCGAAGCGGCTTGTAATTCATCATCTTCAGCTTTCACTTTCAGAGTCCATGGTTTATATTTGTCAAATAGTCCATTTATTTGTGGCAAGACTGACCATATGGTTTGAATGGCCTTGTGCATTTCCAAATTAGTGACATAAGGATCAATTTCGGAGTGTAAAGAGTTCACTCTCTGATACAATTCTTTAAGGTCTTTGGCCAACTCTTCGTCTTTAGCAAATGTCAATAATTCAGTAGAATGATTTGATTCCAATCTTTGTAAAGCACGAGAAATGCTGAAATTCTTCGAAAGGGATCTGGTCAACAAGTTACAGAACTTGTCAATGAATTCAGTTCTTGTATTGTTCAACTTCTCTTCAGAAAAATCGCAATCATTATCCAAAACAGAATATCTCATAATAAACAATCTCAAAGCATCAACACCGTAATAATTGGCAATCTCAACAGGATCAGCAACATTACCTTTGCTTTTGCTCATCTTTGATCCGTCCATTAACCAATGTCCGTGCACAACAACTCTTTTAGGGGTAGGTAATCCAGCAGCCATCAAGAAAATTGGCCAGTGAATACAATGAAATCTAACAATATCCTTACCGATCAAATGCGTAGCTGGTGTAAGTTCAACGGGTGGAATGTTGGGGTATCCCAACGAGGTGTAGTAGTTCAATAAAGCATCAAACCAAACATAAACTTTCTGGGTTTCGTCATTTGGAACTGTTATTCCCCATTGTAATCTCCATGATGGTCTTGAAATTGACAAGTCTGACAAAGGATTGGTTTTCAATTCTTTCAAAACGGCGTTGTAGTATTGTGCAGGTTGGATGAAATCTGGTTTTTTTTCCAAAAATTCAATCATTTGATCTTGGAAAGCACTCAGTTTGAAAAAATAGTTTTCCTCTTTTTCAAAGTTGACTTCTGATCCCGTCTCTTTGGAAACCATTTTCTTTTCTCCTGTTTTTTCATCAATGATTTCTTCGATGTCAACCTCTGGATAAAAGGCTTCATCAGAAACTGAATACCAGCCACTATGTTCACCCTTGTAAATATAGCCTTTATCCCAAACCAATTGCCAAAAATAGTTCACAGCATCCAAATGATCAGGGTCGGTGGTTCTAATGAATCTATCATACTCGATATTTCCAAGTTTGGCCAATTCTTTAAATTTATCAGAAAGTTCATCACAAAATAATTTTGGATCGATGTTTTTTTTTGCTGCAGCATTTTGAACTTTTAAACCATGTTCATCTGTTCCAGTTGTAAAAAATGTTTCTCGATCATTGAATTTGGTCCATCTATTTTGAACATCTGCCAAAGTCATTGAATAAAAATGACCCAAGTGTGGTTTGGCATTGACATAAAAAATTGGTGTTGTGATGTAGTTTGCTGTGGTGGAGATGAATCTATGTTGGCTCTTTGCAAGAACCCCAAACACTCGTTGTGACATCTTTCAGGTCTGGTATATGTATATCTATGGGATTTGAATGTGTTTTTTGTGTTTCAATGAAATTGATCAGTCGATAAAGATAATGTATTTTGGTTTGTTGATATCATATGGCTCAAGGCTATCACTAATCACTACCACACAGCTGAAGCTCCACATTTCACAGTACTGATTGTTTAGGAATTGTTGTAGAATCTATATGCGATATCATCGTAATTCAGCTTCTCCATGCGGAACTTTCTCAATTCTTCGCGGAACCTACCCGCGGAGTTAATCACATTAAAATAGTAACAGAAGGCCACAGTTACAACTTTGAATCGACCCTGCCCACTGCCTATCAGTGATCACAACTCTAATACCTATTCCAAAAAGTCACCAACTCAATACTGCTCTTGAAATGTTTCAGCCAATCACAAAACGCCTTTTTCCCAATTTAGGAGAACCAGATCAACTTGCAAGCATTTTCTTTGTTCAGAATGAGTACACCAATAGTTAAGTTCGGCCCACTCAAGAACACCAAACTGTTCAAAGAGATTGAAATAGCAGGCCATAAGCTGGATAACAGATTGGTGTTTTGTCCAACATCAAGAAAAAGGGCAGCTCCTGGATTTTTCCCATCTAACTTACAACACAAATATTACAAGGACAGATCAACAAAAGGAAGTTTAGTTATTGTTGAATCGACATTTGCCAATATTGAAGCCGGTGTCAACAACTTTTTCCCATCAATTTACACTGACAAACACGCAGAAGGCTATAAAGTCATTGCGGACTCCATACATGCCAATGGTGGTATTGCTGCATTGCAACTTCATCAATTGGGAAGAGTTGCAAATCCTGCCAAGAACAAAGAATTGAATTTGCCTTTCTTGGGGGTTTCTACCAAGTACTTAAGTGATGCTTCAAAAAAGGCCGCCATTGACTCAGGTAATGAACTTAGAATGATGACAACAGAAGAAGTTAAACTTCAACAAGATAAATATGTTGCTGCTTGTAAAAGAGCAATTCAGATTAGTGGGTTTGACTTTGTTGAAATTCACTGTACATCTGGATTTTTGATTGACCAATTTTTACAACCTCTTGTCAACAATGAAAGAAGGGATCAATATGCTGGTTCTATTGAGAATAGATCCAGATATTTACTTGAAATCATTGATAGATTGATCTCTGAAATTGGTGCTTCAAAGATTGGTATCCGTTTAGGGTTCTGGTCAACTTTCCAAGGTTCTGCTGGTGCAAGCATGCAACCATCTCCAGTTGTTTGTTTCGGCTACATTTTGAGTGAATTACAGAGACGTAAGGACGAAGGAAATGGTATTGCATATGTCTCTATTGTTGAGCCAAGAGTTTCAGGTAGTTCAGATAAAGATTCTTATGAAGTGGAAGGAAACAACAACTATCCTTGGGCTTTCCAGTTGTGGAAAGGTCCATTCGTCAGAGCAGGTGGTTATCTGTCAGGAACTACTACTGACAACATGATAAATGATTTGAATCTTAATGATAGAACTTTGATTGGTGTTGGTAGGTACTTCACTTCGAATCCAGATTTAGTCAAAAGATTACACGATGGTTTAGAGTTGACTCCATATCAAAGACCTACCTTTTACACACATGACGATGAAGGCTATAATACGTGGAAAACAGTGGATGAAACCGAGTATAGAAAACCAGAGCTTTTAAAACCAATCATTTGAGCCCTCTCACTTCTTCTTTTGACTTTTATTTTGAACATTTCATTTTAGATCTTAGACTTTTTATTCGAAAAAAAATATAACACTTTATCTGTTGTGTTAAACGGTTGTTAACAGGAATATATTGAGAGTAAAAAAAATGCTCTTAACAAGCTMACGATATGTACAAGGGTGGGAAAAGTATAGTGTACAGACAAATGCAAATGGGGTGGATATATGTGTCATCATTAAACCAGCATAAGATTGCAATTTTCAAATTTTGCTTCCTTAGATAACAATGGTGATCCAGTAACAGCACTGGGATTGTTTGTTTGTGGAAATGAGAAAAAACAAATGTGGTCGATCTATTTGCTGATGTCTTCTTTAAATTGTAACTTTCTGGAGTGTTTGTCGAACATGTTTGTGAAATCAGCAATGTTTAAATGAGATGGGTCACCTTTCATAACTTCTTTATCTTTGAATGTCACTTGCACTATTGGCTTATTCTTTGATTGTGCATTAAGTAACTCCAAACTCACTGGACATAGACCTCTTAAAGATGGTGGAATTTGTGATAGAAAACTTCTTGCAGCTTTAGCTTCAGGACCGAAGGGGTTGAATTTGACAACAACGTTTGTGAAGAATTTTGTGATCATTGTTTGTATGTGATATGATGTGTGGATGGAAAGGCTTGTTCTAGTGTTTCCGTTGTGTTTGTACTTTCTTGTAACTTCCAGCATAATCATGAATCATGATGGTCAAATCCAATCATGAAAAACCAGTCTCCACGAAAATTGGGGGTGAGCTTAATGGCCCGCAAGACGGAATGGCAGACAGCGATATGGGCCAAATTCGAACGAGTTACGAGAGCTCCTTTGGCCGGCCCTATGCCTATACACTGAACAATGGACCCATCCATATGAATAAAGACCAAAAAATCAAAAAATCAAGCTTGAAAGCCAAGTGCTACAACTGTGAACACGTTACTCGTTATTCAAGGCACGAACGTTCTGCAAATTTCAAGGAGGATAACAGAACAAAAGAACCCGTTACTAAGGGATGAACCATAGAATAACTTCCACTTCCGCATCAATCTCAACTTCAAGCTGACCAGTGACCACTCCCCTTTATTCAAATTTATCCTCTTTTAATCTGATCAAATCCAACTTTTCAAGACAACATCATATCTGCATTCAATTGAACAACGCATCCTCATATCGTCAATTGCCAAATATGAAACTCAACTCATTACTCATATCACTTGTCAGTACAGCAAGTCTTGTCACTGCTGGCTTCTATGACAACACAAAAAACATATATGAACTCAACCCTTCCAACTTTGATGACGTGGTTCTGAAGACAAACCATACCACCGTTGTTGAATTTTATGCACCTTGGTGTAAGTACTGTATCCTCATGAAAGGACACTATAAAAGGGCAGCAAGGGTTGCCTCTGACTATGCCACATTTGGTGCTGTGAACTGTGACAAAGATGAAAACAAACCACTGTGTGCCAAATACCATGTTGAAGGTTTTCCAACTGTGATGTCATTCAGGCCACCAAAGGTCAATTTAGACGATTATGATGAAAAAAAGATGAAGCATTCTGCAGAAGTTTACAGAGGTAAGAGAGAAGCAAAACCACTTGTTGAATTTTTGCAAGGTAGAATCAAAAACTATGTGAAAAGATTGAATTCATTGAAATTGGAAAAGTTCTTGAGAGTTCAAGATGGTCAAAGAGATAGGGTGTTGTTATTGACTAACAAGAATTCTTTATCTCCTGTGTTCAAAGGACTGGCAATTGACTACCTAGGTGTGTACGATTTTGCTTATTTTCCTGTTAATGATGATAACAGAGTTTTAGTGTCGTCTAAGATCACTGTCTTGGATGATGACTTTGATCTTCCAAGAATTGTCCTTGTAACAAAAGATGAAATTATTTTGTTTCATGGAGATGTCAAAAGCAAGTCTTCGATTTCTGAATTCTTGTCTGGTTATAAACAACCTGTTGAAGGTGAGTTTAGCGTTAAAGGAAAAGCATTGAAGGCTATTAATTCCGGTAGAGCTAAAAATTTCAGGGATTTTTTCAAAAAGCAAAAGAAGCAGCAACTCGTGAAAGATGAATTGTAGTTGAGCTATGGTTTTGCACTTTAAAAGAACAGCATTTTTACTAAAAGCACATGCATTTTTTGTCACAAGAAATTTTGCTTTTTTTCTCTTTCTTATATTTCTTCCCTTTAATTTTTTTTTTGTACTGGTTGTTATTTCATCGACTTTTTTGAGTATATGTAAATTGTCAAGTCTTCTAATATTGAGTAACCTATAGTAGAGTAGACAGCCTTCAGGTGATCGATCTTCTTGATCTCTTTGACTTTCGCGTTGACTAAAATTTGAATTAACGTGTCGGTCTATTTGCCACAGACAGTTGTTATCTTATCTCCTCTTCGGATTACCAACCACACAAGAAAACATAGAATGGTGAATTGTCCAATTTGTTCAAAAGAAATAGACATTGATTTTATAAACAAGCATTTGGACTCATGCACAAAGAAGAAACAAAAAGAGAAATCAGCGTCACCAAACGATGAAGATGATGACAAAATTGTTATCACCGGCACATCTTCCAAATCATCACTTTCCTCAATACTATCAGGAAACAAGAAATCTAAAGAAAAGGTATCTTTATCTTCATCATCTAAAGTTAAGTCGCATGGTACATACAAATATCAACCGGGCAGCACATTGTCAACACCGTCACATAATAAACGAACGTATCACGAGCTATCTGAGAATGACCATGAAACAATCGAATTAGATGGTGAACCAAATGAAGGTACTGGAAGTTCAAAGAGACCAAAACAAGAGATGTCGCTGGGAAGCTCGCCAACTCGACAACAAGATGGTACTCAAGGTAATGGGAATGGGCTGTCATCTGCAGGTAAAGCTCGAATAGAGGAACAGATCAAACTGCTCAAGATCCGTTCTAAGCTTCCATTGGCTGAACGTGTTCGTCCAACGACGTTGGATAACTATGTTGGTCAGTCACATCTAGTTGGTAAAGGTGGTATATTGAGAGGTTTCATTGAAAGTGATCGAATTCCATCCTTGATTTTATGGGGTTATCCTGGAACGGGTAAGACAACGTTGGCTAGAATCATATCACATTCCACACATGCCAGGTTTGTTGAATTGAGTGCTACTTCTAATGGTACCAAAGACTGTAAAGCGGTCTTTGAGGAGGCTAAGAATGAGTTAAGATTGACCAAACGAAAGACCATTGTTTTTGTGGATGAGATTCATCGTTTCAATAAGGCTCAACAAGATATTTTTCTTCCCTATGTGGAAAGAGGTACTATTACTTTGATTGGAGCCACCACAGAGAATCCTAGCTTTCAATTGAACAGTGCATTGTTATCCAGATGCAGAGTGTTTGTCTTAAAAAAATTGGAAATTGAAGAAATAACAACAATTATCAAGAATGCATTGGTTGAAATTAACAAGACGAGAAGACTGGTTCATAACAAGCCAGTGTTGAAGTTTCTTCCCGATGCTCTAGAATATTTGTGTGATATATCAGATGGTGATTCAAGATCAGGTTTAAACTTATTGGAATTGACGGATTCACATTTTATGACAAATGATACTTCAACAAATGAGAAAAATATGATTGAAGTTTCAGCAGAGACATTGAGAACAATTTTTAAAAGAACGCATATGATTTATGATAGGGTTGGTGATGCACATTACGACACAATTTCGGCATTTCACAAATCAATTAGAGGAAGTGATCCAGATGCAGCAATGTATTATCTAGCCCGTATGTTGAAAGGTGGTGAGAGTCCCCTATACATAGCCAGAAGAATGATCAGGATAGCAAGTGAAGATGTGGGGGTATTGGATGACACATGTTTGCCATTTGCAGTTGCTGCATATCAAGCAGTTCAATTTGTTGGATTACCTGAAGCTGATTTAGCTCTGGTTCATTGTGCTGTTAAACTTGCAAGAGCACCTAAATCAGTCGAAATTTACCGTGGTTGGAAAGAAATGAATGCAAAGTTAAATGAGGAACCCAATTTCGCCAGTGCTCCTATTCCATTGCATATTAGAAATGCGCCGACTAAACTCATGGATGAACTGGGATATGGTGAAGGTTACAAGTACAATCCTGATTATAAAGATGGAAAGGTCAAACAAGAATATTTTCCAGCTGCATTTGTGGGTACTAAAGTTTTGCATGGACTTCATTTGGGTACCAAAATTGACCATGATTTATAGCTTCCGGTATAGAGAATTTATACTTCTAAAATTAAGTGACATTTAATATTTTCTTTATGGTGAAAGATATATACATATACAACGCGTAATATTCTATAATATTAATTATGAATAATCCTTTTTTTTTTCTATAATTTCTGAATGCATCCTAAATCCCAGCTTTTATACATTTTACTTAATTCACATATTAATTTTGATTAACCTTTTTAATTTTTTAGATTTAATTATATTTTAAATTAATTGTTGAAATAGTGAAATTTAGTTTAATGTTATTTGTGAGTAATTTATGCATTTTCCGGTCGGCTTTTTGTTCTTTGATTTTATTCTTTTTCTTCGTCGGAAATGATGAGTTTACTTATAGTACCAATCATTTAGATAAAGAGTGTTTGAACTTATATATATATACTCATGTGTATATTTTGATAACTTAACTTGATGTTTTAAGTAAAAAAATATAATTCTACATGCATGTACACGCGTAACCATTCACTATATATAGTGAAAATCTAATCTCATTTTTACACTAATTCACATTAAAATTATTCGATTTTCAATAATTTCTATGTAGCTTTCTGTATAGACCCAATTTACTTTTTTAAATTTGCATTTTTTACATTAATATATAGTTTTAACATTTTCGATCAACTGTATTTTTAGATAAATCGGTCTACTTAAATTATAAAACTTCTCATATGCATTTCTACAGAATATTGGAACTTGGAAGCCCTGACATTTTTATGCTTTTTTTAGATTTTTATACATTTTCACATGTGCTTTTAGAGATATATTTATTTTGGCTTTTATATTTCACATCACTGTACATTTTTACAGTTCAAAACATTTTCACATTTAAATACTTTTTTATATATTTTTACATTTAATTATTTTTTATTAATTACTTTTTAACTTTTTACATTTTACATTTTAATATTAAACCTTTCTACAGATTTCTATACATTTTTTCATGAATTTCCTTAATTTTTACAATTTTTTACACTTCTATATATGTTTTCATATTTTTCCATTTTATAATTTTATAATTTTATAATTTTATAACTATATACTAGATTTTTCCTTTTTTTTAAAAAAAAAAATCTATATAATTCAGGGAAAACAGCTATAGTACAATCGAATATAGTCATGTATTTCTCTTTAGATTAAGGTTGGAAACCTCTGTGATCGCTCTTATAGCCGTCCCCGATCTGTCATGAGGCCATGTGTTTTATAGTCTTTTGAACTTCAGCAAAGACCGCCGTATAATCCAATAGTGACCCTTTTACCTTTAAGTACCCTTTTTTTTTATTATCAAAAAAGTGGGAGCTTTTTTTTTCCACGTATAAAATTATTTTTTTCAAAAACAAATAACAAAAACTTAAAAGTAGAATGAAATATTTAAAGGTTACTTGGTCAAATGTAATCAAATGATAAAATAGTACCTAATGTAGAATAATAATTACATATTTTTTCACTCGTACATATTTCTACGATTTTATTTATCGATTCAATATATAATTTAACTTAATTTACAAATATTTGTGAGTTTTACTATTCTACAATTATACATATTTTTAGATTTCTACAATTTAATTTACAATTTTATACAATTTTACATTTTCTGGATTTCCACATTCGATCTCCACATTTTTTATATTTCTGTATTTCTATATTCATTTTTACATTTTTACAAATTTTAAATGTCTACGCGCTTACAAATTTAGCTATACATATTGAATAATTGAAAAAAAAATCTATATATATGTTACTTTTGGAAAAAAAAAAACAAATTTATATATATAATCTAGAAAAAAGAATTTCAAAATTGTAAAAGTCATAAAAATTTGACTAAAAAAAAGTCATTTGAGTTTTTAAAACTCAGTCAAACAATTACAATACATTTTATTCGAGAAATTTTGTGTATCAAATTTTTGAAAAATTCAGAATGAACCGATATATAAACATATTGTTTTTTTATTCAATTTTTGAACCACCTGTGTATATTATACATATAATTTCAAAAAAAAGCTGTCTCTAAATAGATCCACTCCACACATATATATGTCGAAAGTTTTAATGTATAGGTATTGAATTTGTTACTTAACTATAGAATTTGTTTTAATTTCTTTTGCTCATGCACATGTCTCCATGTAAGATAATTAATATTAATTTGCATGATTAATATTGAATTGAATAAATTCCAATATTGATTGATTTAATTAAATTACCCTGAGTATATATACAAATATTTAATTATTGCTACTTTTCGAGATGCTGTGCAAAAACCACTCCTACTTTTTCCACCAAAATTCATATATAGCAGTTAGATTTTTTGTTCTAAGATATCAATATATACTAGAGGAAACATAATTATGTTTGTACTATGTAGAGAAAAAAAAATACATTTCTGTATATATATATATCGATCGATTGTATAATATAAATTAAAATTTAAGTTATTAAATAAAATCAAAAAAAAAATCCCCTAAAAAAATGTTTCATGCTTGCCATATATATGCATAAGTGCAATCTTAAAAGTTCTAGAGCTCTCAGCAGTGGAAGAAAATTATCGTTGTTTATATGAATTCGAAGCACGCAGATCTTAAATTGTACCTGAACTAAAATCGAAATGAATTTTGCTTAGTTGTATTAATTTAACGTCAGATCGTGACATTTCTGAACCAACTTTAATCAATTAGGTCATTGAACTTTCCAAAATAGGATACAAAACGAAAAGTTAGCATGGGTTTGGTGGAGGTTCCATGAAGAKCAATGACCTGATTACGAGTAAATTTTTTTTTTCAAGACTATCGACAAATTGCTTAGCTACATATAGAAGCCCTGGAAGGTGATAAAAAAAAGGATCTCGATCTCGATATCTCATTAAGCGCTCAGAATCCCCGGCGAGTAAAGTTCTCAATTTGAATTAAAGAAATCGAGCTCCATGATGATGTTGCAATGTTTACCTCCGACCACCAACGTATCCCTTTATGATTTTGATTATCCGGTGACGTTGGATCGTAATAATGGGACGACCAGGAGTACATGGAGCCCATGGATGGAGCCTGGACCCAGCTATGCTATCAAAATTATTAAATTTGGGCCCATTTAAAAAGCTGGCCCTACTCGTGGGACCGGTAAATATGGGTTAAGGAACCATGCACCCGGCCGGCCACCATACGCAAGGAGAAAAGCTCTCCTCGAAAACAGTGCGAGCTAGCTAGCCTGCCCTAATTAATTTTTGTACGAACTAATCGCCGGCGGAGCTGCGTTAGGCGGGAGAAATTTGATGATAGAATTTGAGAGAAGAAAAAAATTTTGCAGGATCAGCGATACTAGCCACAGGTTTTGTTGGGTGAGTGTGTGGCTGGTGAGCTGTAACGTTCAAAATTTTGGAATTCTTTGTTTTTTCAAGTGAAATTTGAAATTTCCAGAGATTTCGATATACTTACTATCGCTCGTTTGAACTTACTAAACGAAAATGGACAGTTGGAATCTCGTTCTTCCGGATTGATTCATCACTGTAGCTCGCTTGTATCTCAACGACAACCAATTGACAAATTGTTATAACAATTAGAGACCCTTTACAAGGTTAATTGATTTCTCAGAATCAGATATGATTTAGAATTTAGAATCAGGTACAACTTCAGAGGGAAGAATGTTGTTGTTGAAGTGTACGTACGTACTGAGATTGAAGTGTTTCTTAACATGAACTTGCTTAAGTCTTGATCACCCCTTGAAATTRAGACACCGATTTCATCTCTGAGCCCTGAGAGTGGAGTGGGACTTGGTGCTTCTTTTAAGGATCGTTAAATCAACGCGTGTATTTGTACTTGATTCAATTCAATTGCCGGTGTCTAAACAAGTAGCTTAGAAGTACATATAAATTGGGATTGATTGATGATGATGATGAGAATATGATGATATGTTGATGTTGATAATTTGATATGGCTGCTATTTTTAATCATGCAGCTAGTGACAGGTATAGATTAACATACAAACACACAGATATGGCGCAGCTCTGACATGTCACATGTGGTTCTTCAAAAAATATAAAATCACCTTAATAAAAGTTAAACCAAACCAAACCAAACCAAACCAAYTCTCTCCGAATCCTGATGTAAGCTTGACCAAATCGAGCAATGGCTACTACCAGTTACGCGTGTTACAGAAAATCCAAAAATTTTTTATAAAACAAAACGTTTAAAAATCTCTCGATCGATCGATGTATCAAAACACCAAAAACAAAAGACTCACAATGAAATTACAATAAAAACGTGACTTTAAGACAATAAGGGGTCCTGCAAATCCCAACAGGAACAAAACACGTCTGTACGTAGTATATATGTACGTTCGAACCACAGTGACAACTTCTCATAATCATGAATGTTGACGATGTCAAGTGAATCCAAATTGGAATTGTAGTGACCGATCAGTACGTTCGATCGATCAGGGTCAGCTATATATACTCCTCTTTAGGACCGAAAGACTTAATTGTTGAATTTCTTCGAAACGATAAATGAAATTAAGTAGAATAAGGGTATACGTGATTGTTACAGATATGGACGTTATTAGAGATAAAATGGAACTAATATCCATCAATTATGGGAAGTATAGAGCTAGAGAAAAACAGAGTTTTGGTTTGTTTACATATGTAATTTGATGATGATCGATGTCGATGTCGATGATGAATTGTTGGATCACTTGGTGCGCACTCTGCTATATAAAATCTGCCTCGAGAAAATGACGGAAGAGCTGGTGTCTCGAGGGGTCATCATGACTCAATCATTCTATCTACGCTGATCAGGTAGGAGCATAGCTCTAGAAGCCATAATTACTACAGCTAGAACAAGGTTGGAAGCTCGTCTAGACATCTTCGTTAAAGAACCGATATATGATCTTATAAGCCTTGGCCAAAAGTGTCTACTGATATCGATAAAAGCATTTGAAGCAAAAGTAAGAATTCGAAAGGAGGCGAACTAATTTAGGAGAGATTATAACCATTTTGAGCTTGTAATGTTGATGAATTGAGCTTCTATTTGGACTGTGGATATTTGGAATAGTTGTTAGAGCTTAGAATTGATCAAATTTGTATCTACAAGCTGCTACTGAGCTGATCGCAGACATAGTGCTGCTTATAATTGACAAGTGTGCTGACCCAGCTAAGAGCTTGACGTCTAGACGTAGCACATAAACAACAAGCTATTTAAAGCTGTACTAATACCAGCCACAAGATATACGATTGACAACCAATTTAGGTTAGTTGAAAAAGTTGAAACAATTGTTAAGTCAAAAAATAAGTCAGGTACAACAGGGCTGGCAGGGTACGTCGTAGTAGGTAGTAGCATATTGACAGCTCTAGAAAGAGCCATGAGCGCAGTTGGGGGGGATGACCAGAATGAGTTAGTTTGAGTTCCAACATGAGACATGAGATTGTTCAAACATACCGCACTATTAAGTAGTGCCCAATGTGGTATCAGACGTATCAGACTCAGTGGTATGTGCGGCGAAGAAATTATTATAATAAGCCACGGCCGCGAAATATTTTCGATTTTTGAGAGCTCTCACCTTAAGCTCACCAAGTGAAATGTAAACAACTCCCTCATGGTGGACCAATCAGAGTGCACAGATCCATTTGATCGTCTGCCAGTGTGCGCGCACAGTCTTTGTACGCACAATAAAGAATTTGCACGAAATAATGCGATCTGCATAGATCTGCATACCAACAGACCTAAACAGACCTAAACAGAGCGTGTCTAAGCTTGGATCTGTTGTTACTTGTTGTTACTCGTAGTTACTCGTAGTGGTGGTAGTCTACTAACACTCTGCTACGCTCAACGCGCCGCCTTGCACTTAGTAGCACTCAGTTGCACTTACCTGCTTCCCTCCCTTCCCTCCTATTTATACCTTCACCTCCCCCTTCAATTCCATCTCACGCTAGTTTCCCCCATAAGTCTGTCTATTTCCTCTTAATTCCATATCATCAAATCATATCAACACTCTCAATTTAACTCACCCCCAGTCTTTCTTTTAGTCTTGTTAACAACCAGTCATTCCTTAGTTTACCTTTTCCGTTGTCTAACATTTCTATCCCCCAATACCAACTATTTCCAACTATTTTCAGTCACTCTTTACAAGAAACTTATAATCAACTAATTTTTTAATTTACAATCAAACCAACAACAACAACTCCCAACTTATTTTTACAATGAAATTCTCTCAAGTTATCTTAGCAGCTGTCTTAGCTTCATCTTCCCAAGCTTTACCTGTTCCTTTATTCCACAACTTCGCAAAGAGATACGATAACTCTTCTTCATCTGCTATCGTCTCCTCATCATCTGTCTTATCCGGCTCTTCAGTTGAACTTGAAACTTCTTCTTCCACTTCTGAAGATGTTGTCACTTCTGATTTCACCACCAATGGTCAACATGAAACAACAACCTACACTTTGACTTCAACTTTGTTGTACACTTGGACTGAAGATGATTCCGATTCTGCCTCTGAAACCTCTTCTGCCGCTGCTGAATCTTCAGCTGCTGCTGTCTCCACTTCTGCTGAAGCTGTCTCTACTACTTCTGCCGCTGCTGGTGACAACATCAAGGCTGCTTCAATCACCGCTGCTCCAGCTTCTTCTGCTGCTCCAGCTACCGTCACTGTTACCGTCACTGAAGGTAACTGTGCCGCTACTGATGCTGCTTCAGCTTCTCAATCCAATGGCGTTACCTTGTACTCAACTCAAACTCAAACCAGCACTGTCACTTTACCAGTTACCGTTACTTTCCCATTAACTGACAGCAATGGTGTCACCTTTACTACTGCTACTGCTTCTTCCGACATTACCACCACTTTATACCAGACTGTTGTTCACACCATCACAACGTCTAAGCCAAAGCCTTCTTCTGCTTCTGCCACCGCTACTGCTGCTAACAAGGCCGTCGAAACCGCTTCTTCTTCCTCTGAGCAAGTCTCATCTTCTGCTGCCGCTCCTTCTTCTTCCATTGCCCCATTCTACAACTCTAACTCTACTTACAACTTCAGTTACAGTAACTCAACCTCATCTGGTACAACCTTGCCATCAACTGTGTCCGACTCCACTGTGGAAAAGCGTTCTTTCTTGAACTGGTTGTTTTTCTAAGTTAATATGAACTTAATCATCATCATCTTTGGTTATAGATGATTAGTTTGCTATTTAATAGAAACGTTTCACCACCATCAACATCATTTTCCCCATCCTATCCGTCGCTGCTTTTTTTGTTTGTGTTCCTAAATTTCTGTTCTTTTTTGATTTCCCCTTTTTGATATTTTAGCCCCGTTTGTTTTTTACTACTACTACTAAGTCCTCTAATCATATGTATACATCACCACCATCACTATCTCTCACTATGCTATGCTTCCACTGCCAATCCTTCCAGACTTGTTTTGTCCCTCATCAATTCCTCAGTTTTTGCTTTCTTAATATTGCTTTGTTTTTTCATTTTGTTCATTTTCAGTTCGATCTCCTTTTTCAAAAAAATTATCCTTCAGATTTCTGTTTGGGTTTTATTTTTGATTTTCATTATCAGTATTTATCTTCTCATAAACTGATCAATTGTTATGATGATGGGTACCTTGGGTAACAGTCTATGTTTTTTATTCTAACTGTATTATCAGTCTTTCTTTTGTTAGTGCTTTTCCTATTTAATGGACACTACAGTTTTTTTCTTTATATTATCCTCTTTAACTTTTTTTTTATAATTATAATGTGCCTAGCTTATACTTTTTTACTACCTTTTACTCTTTTTACGCTATGCTTCTTCTTTTAAATTTTAACCTCTCTCTGTTTTTTATATCTTTAAGCAAAATGTGTTTACAGTTTTCCTCTTACCTTATAAGTATAGTATGAGCTAGAATCGTTTTTTCAGTAGTTTAGTCAGTTCTCTCTTTTTTGTTTATAATAATCGGGTGCACCTTATACTTTTTTCCTTAGAACTTGTCTCCATCTCGTCGTTTCATGGCTGTATATAAATTTGATTTGTTCTTTTATGTGTACGTATCGTATATACGCAGGCGATATACGATCGATATCATCATCAATCAAATTAAATTCTTCATATTGATATTTAGATCCAGTATTTTGGACGTAGGTTATAAATAGGACAACTGTGAATTCGGGCCCTGCTGGAATGTTGAAGAGTTGAAGTGCAGGTTGAAGGGTACGTGTAAACATCCCTAAACCCATTCCCCTGACACCCAAAATAAACCACCAGGGAAACGAGGCGCTACCATGACACCAGAGCCTAGAGGTAGATTTTTTAATAGCGCTGCGCATGTGGAGCATTTTCGAAACTCGTCGAAAGCTCAAACTAACGAACTCGAGAGCAACTCAATCTCTCCAGTAGTGTCCACGCCGCGCCGGCCGGTCCTCCACTTTCACCGCAACTCACAAGTTACAACTCGCGCGTAAGACGCGTTCATAAAATTGCAACGGTCACAGTCACGCTTCAATTAGTGGGGGAATTTTGAAATTTGATCCAGATTCATCATTCAAGATCTATTCCAAATATTCTAAATATTCCGTACGTGTACGTGAATTGGAACTTGCACCTGTGCGATTGAATTAGTTATACCATGCACTACTATTTCCAATTTGAGCAATGGATTCGACACGTATATGTTTTTTAAGCTGGGACTCACCAAAATTGTTGATCACTTACGACGGGTATACTGGGCAGTATGCTCTAGTGGGTACTACGAACAATCAGACCACAATTTGACAGACATTTTTTGTGCACTGTCCAATGTTCAATGTAACCATTGACGGCCAGTTACTCACTTTGTGGCTGGTATGCATACTACAGTGTTTTTCTTCTTGAATTATTATGAAGCTGTGTTTAAACATATATACATCATCTGATCTTTGTTGCATTGTGAAACAGCTAAAATTGCAGTGTTCAAACTTTATTAAAGTTGGATATAGCTGACCGTGGTGTCAAACTAAATCACGCAGTGTGCAGTTCACTTTTTGAATTAGTTGAATTAACTCCAGCTATATAGAGTTCACAACTGACTGATTCGTTCTATGGGAAGGCCAATTTCAATACCTACGTCTTTAATTTTCATCATCACATCATGCATATCACAGTTTATAAATGAGATACTAGCAAAATGCCAATAAATGTGAAAGTCAGGATAACTTAATCTATTTTCAATTGAGTAAGCAAATTCAACAACCGGGGGTTCAGTCTCAGTACACTGTATAACAACGATGATATTTCACTTTCTCATGTGGGTTTCAACTTTCATGTACTGCTAGTGTGATGATGATAGTAGCGGTTGTACTTGCCTGTTCTCTTCAATTTGTCTGATCACCAATTGTTGCTCCTGTGCACTTCACTTTGCCATATTCATGGATCCATTATTCACTTTTGCCTCAAATTTCAATGTTTGAAATACTGACCGGAATAGATTGAAGATAGTAAACTGGTAATTCGATGGATTCCTGACGGTAATCCATTTGTCAAACAACACAGAATTGTGGGATCAGTTGTGAAAATCCAACATTTATCATGTGTGTTGTCAGATGTTGAGATCGAGTATTCAAAACACAACCGTTAGAAATAATTGGAGTATAACATCTTGTTTCGGTGTTCCATATAGCAAGTGAGATCATACAGTCTCCGTGAAACAGTATAACAACAGCTTATATGAAATATGGAACCAAAAGGGCTAAAACATTCTGATCAGTCAGATCCATGCATTTTCAATGTAACTAGAAATGGAATTCGGATAACTTTGTACGGGATCAACCAAATGGAAATTATAGTGATGTTGTTCTTGAAGATAGATTGAAAGAGAAATTGTAACTGTAAATGACTAGTTGTCTTCGATGTGGGTATTGATTGGAGAAAGCTGTTGCATGATGATTCGAATAGAAAAAGGTTGAAAAAGAAAAGGAAGAGTTGTCTGAGTGCCAAATTGAAATTTGGAATATGCAACACAAGGGGGAAGTATGGCCTTTTATAAGGTCACTAGCCCGGTGAATTCAAAAAAAAGGAAGCAATAGTAGCATGTTCAAGGAATGGGCTCACTGTAACGTCTGTTGCCATTTCTGACATCTAAATCTTCGAGGCCACCAGAAAGCACTGTTGTTAGTCTCCAGCCAGCTAATTCGATATAGATCGATTCAACCAACTCCGATCTTACTACCAGGCGTAACAAAAAATTAGAACTCACTCTGTGATTGAATTATTAAAGAGGATATTGGGAAAAGAGCAGGTTATATGGTGGGTGGGTGGTATTTTTCTGTGCAAGAGAATTGATCGAAATCCACCCGGACCGAGTCTGTCAACTGAGCGACACGTGCAATTCGCTTATCAAGCCGAACAAAAAAAAAATTGAAGCTCTCACCGCTGACAAACCAAATAGCCAATGATCATCATTCCATTAGTTACACAACTTGATCACTATCTTTTAACCACCGTACACATCAAACAAACCAACAAAATACATAAAAAATGAGTGACGATCAACCAAAATGTCCAGTGGATCATGCAACTAGAGAAGCTTGGATACAAAAAGCCAAACAGGTTAATTCCTCACCTTCATATCAACATCAAATCCGTGAACAACATCAATTACAACAAAGTTTACAACAACCAACACAACAGTCAAATTGGAAATCAACCCTTTCATCATTATTTTGGGCACCAGCAACTCCAAATAACACGGTAACAAGCTCAAGAACGATATCACAACCTAATCAGCAACAACAACAACCACATCCGGTTCAAACACAAAATGAATCGAGTGTTTGTCCCGTGGATCATGATGCCAGAGCGAAATGGATGAGTTTAGGAATGTCCAAACCTGATTTGACACCAAAGTCAAAACCACAAAGTACGATAGTGGCACCATTAGCCATTGAAGAATGCTCAAGTGATAAACTTGATACAAGTTCAACAGCATCACAATCAAATCAACCTATATCACCAGATTCCCTTGACTTACCTGAAGAAAGAGAGATTTCGTCTATACCACGTACCGGATTAGGAGAAAACTGGATCTATCCATCTCAGAAGCAATTTTTCAACGCTATGAAGAGAAAAGATTGGAATCCTGAAAAAGACGATATGCAAACCATTGTTCCTATTCATAATATGGTTAATGAACAAGCTTGGAGATATATTTTAATGTGGGAACGTGGTCAAGGTGGTGAAAAATGTGGTGGTGTTCAATTAACTTCATTCAAAGGTGATTCTAAAAAAATCACCCCTAGAGCTTGGTATCGTAATAAATTGTTTGGTCATGATTTGCCTTTTGATCGTCATGATTGGGTCGTTGATCGTTGTGGTACTAGAATCGATTACGTTATTGATTTCTATTCTATTATTCCTACTGAAGAAGAAGCTCAAAAATTACAGAATGGTGATGGTGGTGCTAGATTTTTCTTGGATGTTCGTCCTAAGTTGAATACTTGGGAAGGTTTCAAGTTGAGAGTGGTCAGAGCTTTGAATCTTTGATTGTGTCCACTATATTCATTCGTGACTTCTTGTAAATAGCTTTACTTTTTTGTGATTTATATCTTCTCTCCTTTTAGCATCGGTTGTCATTTTATTTATTCTTTTCGTTTTTATTATTTTCGGTATATTTTTGCTTTTACTCTATAGCTTTTAGCTAGCTACTGATTTCAATTTATTTCTAGAAATTCAACATCATTTACTACATCGTGTTTTAAAATAGGAAAGAACCTTTCCTGGATTATCGTATATACAATGACATTTATTATGTACAAAAGAACAGAACATGGAATAGAATATTGAATTATTAGCAAACGCAGACATCAGAGGTAATCGAACCAGTCAAACAAGTCATGAGCAACCATCAGCTGTCAAGAACCTTGAAATTTGCCGTTATATCTTTAAGAACCAAAATTGTAAACCATTTATTTCAACCCTCTACCCAAGGTACCACTTTGACCAACACTTTGCATACTGTTACCAACTTGAACATTAGCATCAAAATATTTGGAGACACATCTGTCAACACATAAGGATTCATTCTTGGTTAAGGAACCTTCGGAATAGTTCTTATCGAAACATTTTCTATGACATGAATCAACCAATTGATTGAACATTGTGGTAATCATATCTAATTCAGCTTCGGCACCTTTTAATTTTTGTTCACTTGAAATTTGTGGGGATGAGCCGCCTAGACCAAAGAAAGACATTTTTGTTGTTGTTTGTGTTGTTTATGTTAAATTGGGTTGTTGATTCTATTCTTGTACCTGGAACATACAGTATGTTTTGCCCCAGGCCTTTCTTTGATTGTTCAAATTCATGATTGATTTTCCAGCTCGCTCTCACACTCTCTCGGCTGGGCTAATTGGTGGAAAAATTTGAGGTCGTGTGTTTGCTAGAATTTGGACTCGACGCGTCTGAGAATCGTCGCTGCTTTTTTTAATTAGCTGCATGATCGATCGATCGATCTCTATCTCATGGATCCCAGCTTACGTGAACCATTCATTCGTACCCCTCATTTGACCAAAATTTTTACCCTTTGATCTTCTCAAAACGTCACAATAAATAAGATAAGAGATGGATTACAGTAGTTTCACAAATGTGGTGTCATTTTTTTCAAGTATCGACCATTTAAAGCAGAGACAAAAGAGCTTTGAGTTGCCTATTTCTTTCAAATTGTTGCAACTTACGCGTCAACACTGAATTTTCTGTTAATATTGTCTATAAACCGCTCGGCAATTACGAGTTTATAACCACATGCATATCTCTAGTTACGGTGGGGTTGAAAAATCGACTGATATTTCAAGGTATATATGTAAGCAAATTCACTGATTACATCAACTTTCAATCGTATCATCGATATTTATAAAGCTTGCAAATTTCAAACAACTGATCAGATCAGCGGGTATCCTAGCTTAGAGTTAACCTTTATAGAAGATGTGTGGACTGATTTTCCAGTTCATCTTCGTATAGTCGGAGCCGACAATTTATATTACTCTAGCTTGAACGTAGTTAATAGCATGATTAGAGGTAGGCTTGCCAGTGTTGAAGAATAATTTGTTAGTAGAATCAGAATTAACTATCAAACATGTGTACGTTGTGAAGGAACCTGTATATGGATGGATGTTTTGAAGAGATAACCGAAAGAATCGAGATGAGGGGTAAAATGTATGTAGAGCTGAGTCAGTCACAGGACATCAAATTGTCGGAGACAGTCATAGTCATAGGCCGGTATAAACGACACATGGATTCGGGGTAAGATATCCTGCCATTTTTGAGGATGCATACTCCGAATTTCTAATTTTTCAGACACCATAAATGGGCCCATACAATATGGTGTTTGAATTCCTGGAAGCAATAGTGAGGAGCAATTTTTGAATCTAGAGCTCCTCCGGTGTTCAAACATATCGAAGAAAATTCACATGTGGAATTACAGATCGTAGAGATAGAAGTGAAGACCCTCGAGCTAGCTACAAGTGGTACCAGGCGGTCACTAATAGTGGATAGATTGAGATACAAGGTTTACTACTATAGGGCAAAGAGGGGAATGGAGGAGAAGTGTGCAAGTTGGAGGGGGGTGGGACCTGTGTAGGTGTACTAATCGAGAAATGAGGGGTACAGTTCTGGGGACGGAGAAGATGATATGATGATCTATCTCAGAAACACGGAGAACGGAGTTGCCCTCATCCTCACCTCACCTCATAATATTACGCTTTGTTGCACCAGCTGCACCGCACACCGCCACTACTTTGGCAGAGAACATCAGAAYCACTTCACTTCACATCACTTCACTTCAAACACCACACTACCACTCATACCTATAAATACCACCTAGTTCCCCTCCCCTCTTTTCATATCTTCTCATTTCCATTTCTATTTTATTTCAATGCTTTTCTTTTGAACACAACATACAAATATAACAAATCACAAATTCTCCACATTACAGCCATGATCAGAACAGTTACCTCTCAATCCACAAGATGTGCTAGAATAGCTCTTCTTCTAAACCCTGCCGCCAATATAACAAAGAGACAATTCTCTCAAGTTGATTACACAGTCTACAAAGGAAACCAAGATCACTTTGATCATCTCAATGAATTGAAAGAACACAGAGCATATAACAGATCCAAAAACTTGAAGTGGTATCTACTAACTTTCATTCTTGGTGCTTCAATCTCTTACAATTACTCAGTTCATGAAATTGTTGATAAACTGTTTACTGCTCAATTACCTCAAACTGAAACCGAGAAGTTGGTCTACTTGAAAAAATTGGAGTCTCAACTTCAAAGTTTACCAATTGTGCAATCTCTATCTGCTGACCCAAGATACAAATCGTTCAGATCTTATGAATTGTTGAACCAAATCTCTACTGTTCCTACAGTTTCTCAAGATACAATCCATCAAACTTTGACTGCTCCAGGTGGTATTGCTATTGCTCCTTTGTATTTCATTGACAAGGAGAGTAAAGAAGCTGTTACCGTTGTTCACTTGGGTAAGAAATTGAGTGGTTATCCATTCTTGGTTCATGGTGGCATGTTAGGTTTGGTTGTCGATGAAGTGTTTAAGAACAATTGTGCTTCAACCTTTGAAGTTGATCCTTCTGGTATCCACACTGTTTCTTTGGAGACTAACTATAAGTTCCCAACTTTGGCTGACAATTTTGTTGTTATTAAGTCAAAGTATGTTGACTCTACTGTTAATCACGATGAGAAGTTGGTGTCTGGTTCCATTGAAACTCCAAATGGTAGAACCTTGGTTAAGTCCGAAGCTGTCTTGCAAGTTCTGCCAGGTACTTTGAGCACAAGTGAAGTTGCCGCTCCAGCTGCTAACAAGACCAAGAAAGGATGGTTCTGGTTTTGAGTTTATCTAATTTACTCTTGACCTTGAAACTATTCTCTTATGATTTATGAACCACGCTCCTTTATGATCACTCATCGAGCTTGATCTGTACTGTGTACGGTCTATTAGCCCCTCATTTTAGACCTTCTTTTTACTACTCTTTTGTACCATTCGCTTTTTTTATTATATTTATTAAACTCTATGCTATATTCCACTAACAGAAATTCACTTCCAATTTCAAGGAAACAGTTAACATAGCCGGCATCATCGCCAACCATGATAATATCACGTTGATCTGTAGATTCTATCACCAACGATGACACAATCTAATTTCTCATCATGTTCTTCGGTATGCAACACTTCATCATCTTCTCCACTAACCAATTGTTCTTTTAATCCAACACCAACCAGAAAAGGTTTTTCACCATGAACTTCAACATATCTTTTAATGAAATCATCATAGAATCCAGCACCATGTCCCATTCTATAACAATTTGAATCGAATGCGACTCCCGGAACAAACAGTAAGTCCAATTTGATACGTTCTGAAAGTAAATCATTAATCACAACAACGTCTCTACTCTCACTCTTACTTCCATTTCCCTTTTGATCAGCATCATTGGTGTACTTGAAATCAGGTTCTCTAATTTTAAATTTTCCTCTAGGGATCAAATTTTCAACTTCATTTAAATCATCAACTTTTAAAAACCTCAATATGGATTTCTGTTCTTGAAATCTTGGTAATTCCTCATGACCAAATTTACCTAATTTGGTGATCCTTGGTAAATAAACAGTTTTATTCATTTGGAAACATGATTGGATTAATGGACCAGTTGGTAGTTCTCCTTGTGGCATGTTCATGTACAATCCTACCGTTTTGGCTTTTTGAAATTCTGGAAATTTGTGGGATTCATTGGATGAGGACGATGTTATCAAGTGTTGGATTTGGAGGGATTGTTGATGAAGTTGTTCTAGTGGGATTTTGGAAAGTTTAAGTTTAATCTTTTGACGAAGTTGACGTTTCAGTTGGGTTATCGTTGGCTTGTTTGACATTTCGAATATAGTGGAATTGTAACTTTTGTGGTTTCTGAGATATCGTTTCTTGGTAGGTTTGTGATGTATTGTGACTTGCGGTAGAAGTATCAAGTGTTTAAGTTGGTTGACCTGTACAATTACCGAAAGATATTCACGTTTTTTGTGACTCTTCAAAATGACTCTTCTCTTTCACCGCATTCAAACTTCAGGCGCGCCCGAATCCCGATTCTCAGCTCAGCTCGGCAGTAAACCAGTGAATTCAGAAATCAGATCAATTATCTACCGTCTTCAAATCTTATTTCTCTTGTACGTCAAAGTCTAAACACTGGATAGCTTTATCATCATCAACCGAAATTATAATATGTTTTTATTTTCAACGATTCAGACATTCAATTGAATAATTAACAATTTCTGAACCATATATGTAGATTAAATTAATTACAGCGCAACCTCTAATTAAGTTACCTGGATCGATCGCTAGCGCTCTCTAGCTTGCTAGTAAAAGCTCAATCACATGGGAAATCCAATGTATTGCTAGATAATATAGTACTTTGAGCTATTTTGAACATGATAGTTGATACATATTCGTAATTTATATATAGCTTCAATTCAGGCATCGTAGGCATGTATCTCGAGCTCTGGCATGAGCATCGGTCATTGGGAATTCACGCGTTATAAAATTTGAGTTTGAATTTACTGTTTTACAAAGTTAAAAGTCGTAAACCCAATATATAAAATTCCCGAAAATATATGAAATTAGTTGCTTTTGAGCATAGCGGTGTCCAATCACAAGAAAAAGTGGTTATATCGATAGTGTTTCTAGGTGATAGCTTGATATAAATTGCAGGCCATTTAGATTAACCATCATGTCCTTGAAAGTTGACGCGTTGGAACTTGGCGTTCAAACTATATGAGTTTCGCGGACCTGGCGACGACTATATACAGGCAGCGGGTAGGCAGGTAACAGTACACCATACTGTACTGATAAATTAGGTAACTAGAAGTTCAATCTATTCTTAAGAATCTATATACATTAAACCATGCGTTTCGGTGTATATATCGTATATATCCTGGACGGTGTCGATATTGGATGGTGATGAAAAACCCGACTCGCTTGACTCGACTCGCGACCACGTAAATTAATTTTTAGGTTACCGATTGATTGCCAGCTCGCCTGTAGGCTATAGGCTATATTGCGTTCAGTGCAAAAAATGTTTTAACGTTCAACGTCGTCGATGTGAATTCTTTGCAAAGTAATTGAAATTTTCGACTTACCCCGATAATTCATAAATCATATGACTGCATGTATTTTAATATGGCAAACAACATGTTTGATTTTTTCTTTCTTTTTCTACATAGAAATTGCAATTAACGGTGAAAAAACACATACACAAATGCCACTTTTTGCACAACACAATAGCAGCTTAAGAGCTCCACGGATGCGGTCCGCTTTGTGAAAGGGAAAGACAATTGCAATTAGCACGCGCACGTCCTTTTCCTCTCAATAAAAGACGAGATTCTGGACTCTCGAAAGTGGGTTGCATCGCTTCTTTTATACGTTTTCGTCCATATATTTTTCTCACTCTGCCAAACCGTTGTTCGTGCAAATTGTTCAGAGAATCATCCTCCATTTCTTTTAAATTCGATTCACATCCCTACTGTTAATTCGTCTCACTACAAAATTAACGTACCGGTTAGTACGTACCGAATTATTAATTTAATTTGCAAACAAGGATCCATGGGCTTTGATATAATAAGGATCCCATGAAAAATTGTGCTTTTGCAAGCAAGGCAAGGCCCAGCTAGGCGCCGTACCGTACGACCTGCGACGGGCAATTTCTCAAGAGAAAAAAAAGGCCAGCTAGAACTAGAACAGCTCATTCATGTGCAGAAGGTTTCCTTGTGAGAGGGAAAGCAGGGCGCGACGGCTTTTATTCATGGGAGGTTTTGGCTTTTCTGGCAATTGTAAAAGGCGCCGGCGGGCCGTATTTCATCAACTGGCTGCATGCACCGTATATGTACAGGCCCACAGGGATACCGATTGAGCCATGAGCCATGCGTAGGCGGGGAGCGTTCAGCAAGCAGGCCGCCAGGGGGAGGAAAACGCGGGAAAAGTTTTCAAGGAAAGGCCGCGCACCGGCCGGCCTTGCAGGAAAACGAAGTGAAAAAACCGTGTGACCTGTCAGTGCCTGTCACTGTCAGTGGTCACGGTGAGAGAGAGCCACTGAGCCGTAAACAAGCCTGATGCTGCAACAAAAACGAGAAAAAAATGATATAATTTTTGCTGCTAATGGCAAATGGCAGCCGTTGCAGGTAGGAGGTAACACCGTAGAAGAGCTAGAGCTGGCTGGACCGCCAAACGCAGAACGCAGGTCTCATAATGTAGTGATTTTCAAGTCCACTGCCAGTAAGTTTAATGGCTGCATAGAGTACCAATTTTCAAATGTACGTCAAAGTCATCTCGTCCGAACATCAGAAATATATATCCTCTTCACTTTTGGCTGTTTTCTTGTTTTTTTTTTCCAAACTTAACTTTCAACCCTATTTCTATTTGCCACAATCATATCATTCTCTTTTCCATTTTTGTTCATTGTCCTCTTACCCAGCCAAAACGTTATTTTCATTAACTTCAACGTTCCCTCTACTCTATTCTCACTTGTTTCTTTCCTTTTCAATTGATCCGTTGATTTAAAACCGTCAATCTTTCCCACCCTGACTCAACACTCTTTTCTTTACTGAATCCATCCATTTTGCCACATTCCTTATCATATCTTTCCTTATACATCATCCAATAACAGTCTCATCATGTCCACTGTGAAAAGAACTCTTTCAGCGAGACTTAAGTCTTCGCTTTCGAAAACAAAAAACCTCATCTCTACAAAGAGCAGCTCAAACAACAACAAAGGTTCACCTCAAGACAGTATTGATCAAGGTTCAAACTATTCCTTTGATGTGGACTCTCTTCCTAGAAAACACAGATTTTCTATTGGCAACAGCAGTTTTAATGGATCTATTCGCAAGTCCGCATCCAACTCTTCTATTCAACAGTCAATTAGATCCAGTGGCGACTACCCAAGAACAATCGTCGATTACAAGGAACCACAACCACAGACACAAACATCAGGTCAATCACTGTCTCTGTCTTTAAAGAATCCAACGAATCCAACAGAGGTGATTCTGCTTCCTTTGAACCCTATAGATGAAAGTATCCCACCTTGTACAACTGAAGAGTTGACTCCTATTCTTCCTATTTCCTACAAAGATATGGAGATGAATATGCCTTCCCCTTTGAGTTCTCCTAAGAAGATGATACATGGTGATCAACAATTCCAACAACAGCAACCACCATCTGCATTTTTCCAGCAACCATTCCCTATGACTACCATGTGCTCCTCTGCTACAACTGCTACATTCTCCTCAACTGGCGCAGGAACTACATCAACAGCTGCGACTTCTCTGAAGAGCCCAACAGTGGAACAAAAAAATATTTTCGATGTTGGACTGGTCAAGACTACATCCAATACATCTGCTGCTATTTTCTCAGGAAGTTCTACTAGACAGCATTCACTAAGTTTTTCATCTATTTCTTGTTTCAACGGTGTTACAACCACTAGACCATCAGCTTCTTCAATCTCCGTTTCCGAGACTGAGTCTGTTTTCACAAGAGCCAACCAGATTGACCACTTTGATAAGAACACCGATCTTGTTGAAAATGACAAGCTTGCTGATCAAATGGCCTTGAACATCCTTGACCATATTTCTGAAGAACATACCGTTGATGAGTTGGCAAAGTTCAAAGAGGAGATTTCATCACCAAAGTACAGCACTCCGTTGCGCTTCAACTGAGGTTTTCCCTTTTATTTCCCCGCCATCAAACCCAAACACAAACACACTCCCTTTACTATACACCACTCCAACACATACCCCATACCCCCAAATTCCCACAACCATGACTATTACTAAGTTTTGTACACCTCATCATTGAGAGCTAAGATTGCTGATGGTTGTTATTCCCGTCCACTTTCCTCAGAGGGTATTATATTATTCACGTGATTGCCTCGATATCCTCGATGCGTTTTATGTTGAATTGCAACTTGCTTGCGCTGACTCACCAACACTGAATCTGACTAAACTGTATCCATCTAAATGGTTCTCTCTGTCAACAGTTGTCAGATATTATCATATAAGCGTCCCCAGTAGTCACTGGTATGTCATGCACACTCACACTGAACGTGTCCTATGACTGGTTTTGACTTTGGTTATATATATTTCTCCCCATATAGAAGACATACACGATATGATTCGATGCTGTTATCGTCCATATATGTGTTTGACTTGCATTTGATTTTTGTACTTTTAGAATACTTCACTACTTCACTACATATAGATCTTTTTTCTCACGTTTCTAACTTTTTTTACTCATTTATTTCATTGCTCTAGATACCCAAACTGTTGTTCTTTATTTGCACTTTAAGTTATATTTGTTTGTGTATTTCTTGTCTTATTATTAGATTTATCAAAATAAAATTGGGTTTCAATAACTTCGTAATTTCGATTATGGCTACAGCTTGATTTACTGCATTTTGCCTATATCTGACTATATGACGGGGACAGTGGACACTAAGAGGACTCAGATTCGTTTTCGTAGCGAGAGAACGTATCATCATCGTGTAACATAAACAGAAGGTCAACAACAGTTTCCCGTGCCAGGAACAAACCAATCAACTCAACTCATATAAACAACAACAAGTCACAATCTACTTCGAATATATCTCATAACTTTGAGTTTTTGGGGTTTATCGAAAGATGGTATGTCAACACCACACTTGATCCGATATTCACCAGACACACATACTAACAAACACGTCCATGTGGGCACGCCCCGTCCTTATCCCACCAACGTTTCCTATAGTCAACATTTACAGCGATAAATGTCAGTGAAGATGAATCAGACATTGAAGAACATACAAGAGAATTGCAAATTGAATATGCTTTCAAAGTATTTGAAAGAGCATTAAAGGCACAAAAATTGAAAGATTTTGAAAAAGCTGGAAATCAATATCAAGAATTATTCAAAATTGATGTTGTCACTGCTAAAAATCCAACACTACATCCAACTATTGAAAATTTGAAATATTTGGCTTTTAGAAATAGAGGTTTTTTCAAGTTGTCTTCATTGCTTGTGGATTTTGATAAAGGTGATGTTGCTGATGATCAACAGCAGAAACAATTGAAGGATGGCAAGAACAGTAACAACAGCGAAAACGATAATAACAAGAAAGACGATGATGCTATGGAGATCGATGATGATGAAGATAGTGATGAAGATGAAGAAGAGAAAGAAGAGATTTTTGAAAGACTGACTTCTGCTATTGATGATTTGGTCAGTGCTTTGAAACATGGTGAAGGAGATTTCAAGATTATTCAAGTTCTCTCCCAATTATTCCATCAATACAAACTACATCGACTTGAAAGATTCAACTATGAATACGAACTACTGAATGGATTGAATGATACAAATACAGGTGAAATTGCTCACGTTTCGAATTCCACAAACAGTGGTGGATTGATTGAGAAGATAAGTACAGATTTGAAACACCCAGAGATTCTTTTACCTAGTCAAATTCATTTGTTAAGAGGATACGAATCATTATTGCAATTATTACATGATGATTGCTTGGTTTCATTTGATCAACTGAATAAGTTCATAGCCAGAACTTCTAATCTCAACTTGAAGAAAGTTCATAATAATGCCAATATTTTGAAATTGAATAAGTTGATCAATGAAGTGGAATTTGATAGACTTAGAAGTATCGAGAATGATTTGATTGAAATTGATATTCACTATACCGCCAATAAGATCAATTTACCAGGTTTGCTATATGGTCTTAATGAGATTCTCCCCAAGGCTAAAGGTCGTGCCAAATTATATGATGCCTATTTATTGACTGAGGTGCCCATCGATAGAATCATTATTAAGTTAATGGAAAAACCATCTGAGAAGTCAGCTGAACCCAAAGAACCGCCATCACAAAAGTCTGTTGAACATACCTCTGTCAAAGAAGCATCATCTGGAAAGTCTGTTGAGCCTTCTTCCGTCAAAGAAAAAGAGTTTACACAATTGAAAGATTCTGAGGCTAAGTGCGAAGAACTCAAGAAAGATACTGCTATTAAGTCTGAAGAACCTAAGGAGGAGAAAGAAACTGTTGTCAAGTCTAAAGAGCCTAAGGAGGAGAAAGAGACTGATGGTGACAACAATGATAAAGAAGAGGAAGATGAAATCGTGGAGATTGTCGAGCCCACAAGTATAAAGGAAGAAGATACTTCTCCCAAGACAGATACCGATGACAAGCAAAATCCTGATAACCAGAAAGCTGAAGATGGTGGGGACGATGATATCGAAGTGACAGGAGCTCAAAATCGTATCATTATGCTGGATGATGACAATGAAGTTGAAATGGAAGAAGTGAAACCCGAGAAAGTCGAAGAGAAAGAAACTACCTTAGCACAAAGACTTTTAGCCAAGAGAGCAACAAGAGCAAGAACAGATTCCATAAAAGTTGTTGAAATTGATTTCAAAGCATTCGAAAACGAAAGAAACTCATTTTTGAATACACTCAAGTCATATTTATCATTACTCAATTCCAAAGTGGATTTACCTAATATTCCAAGCTTGGTCACTAAAGTTTCTAAGAGTGACGATCCTTTGAACTTGTTTGTGTTCATTTTGAATCAATGGAAAATTGAATACAATGGTTCATTTTTTGTTAAGGTGGACTCATCTTCCAAGAAAGACAATTCTTCGGGTTCTAGTAAAGGTTCTCAAATTAATGACATCTTAAGCTCTTCATCTATAGATGTTCCCTTTGAGGATAAACATCAATTAATTGATTTGGATAATGGTGCACTCTTGGAACTTGTTCGCACATTGAATTCAAAACAGCTTCATATTCTGCAGGTCAGAGAACAGATTTTGCTTCATTTATTTAAGTTTGATTTGACCACGGGTGGTTCTTTACTCACAAATGGTGTTGTTGACTCTCATTGCATGAAAAGTATCGGTACTTTGATTGATTCCATTGATATACCTTTTTACAACTTGATTGAGAGAACTGTTTTCAACTATGAATCCAATAACGAAGATTTGTTGAAAAGCTACAATTTGGGAATTTCTATTTTTGAATTTTTGGTCGATAGTTTTATTGGTATGAAACAGGAACAGAAGTCCAAGAAAGGGCACAGATCGTTGGAGCCTAGCAATGCTGAAGTTGTTTTGCAGAATAGACTTGATAATTGGTCCAAGATCATTGAAGATATGTCTGTAATTCTTGAAGATGTCGAAGAATTTGAAGAGCCATACAGCAAGCTTTGGTTAAGATACTCATGGGCATGCCTTTGGTTATCTCAAGTTCAGCCTAACTTGAAGACGGATGAAACCGCATCTCAGTTGAGTGACATGTCCAGATTGGCACAAAAATTCAAAGTTGACGTTTTGTTAGTTAACTATGATAATATACCAAGATTGAACAAGGAAGATATCGATTTGCAAATTTCAAAGATGAAGATTTTGTCCACTTTCACATCCAGTGCCAACTCCCATGAACTATTGGAAAATATATTGTTGAAAAAAGGTGATCCGGATGAAGAGTCCGAAGGAGTTGCCACTACTATCTACCAATTTATCAATGATTCATCTAGTGATATGAAGCTTAGACTATGGGCCATTCTATTTGATCATTATGATGCAAACAAGGTGTCTGATTCTTACCAATATGGGTTTGAAGCCATTGTTAGTTTGATGGTTCATGATCTTCAGTCTTCCGATTTTAACAATCTGTCCGGATCCAAAAAGACACATGGTATATTAAAATTCTTGGGCTTTTTTGAATTATTTGCTGAGAAATTTTGTACGTTCTTTTCCAAGTGTGACTGGTCGTTACCACATTCCGAAGGTGCCCAACGATGTCTCGAGAATTTGCTCTACTTGTTCAATTTCATTTACACATTCCTTGTCGTTCAAGATTATGCCCATATAGACAACAGCAAAACACCATTGAAAGAAACTGCCCCAAGGGCTTACGGAAAGCTTGTTGACTTGACCTTGCTGACTTTCACCTTGATCTCAGTTTATTATGACTTGTCTTTATCCGACGCAAAACCAGAGACCATCAATGATTTCGTGAGTATCTTGCATGGTCAACTAGGTGTGCGCAAGATTTGCAACAACCGTCATGGCTATTTCTTGGATTTTGTTGAGACTAAGTTATCACAACTGAAGTGGACTGAATCTGACAACGATTTCTTCCAATCATTACACTGTCGTTATGGTATCAGCATTTCCTTAGAAAATTATGAAACAATTGAGCATTCTTGTGAGACAAGTGAAATGTCACTTCGTAATGCTGTTAACATCGCTAATTATGTGATTCCATATTGTTTCCGCAAGAAACATCCATTGTTGAGTACCCCTAGAAGTGACATCAAGTCCATTTTAGATAAAGTTTATGAGGTTATTGGAGATGTCAATCAAGATGATCCTGTGATTTCTAAGAACTCTTCTGCTTTGACTGAGTATTTGGAAACTAAAATGTTGGATGTTCGTCATATCAAGTTTGCGTTTTATGGATTGATTGAATTAAAGCTGGATCCATGTGACGTGCCCGGAATATCTGCTATACAGTCTGGTCTGTATTTCATGCTGGGGTTAATTGCTGTGCAAATTTTCAAGATTCGTAAGAGGGCAATGCAAGGTCGTTCTGTTGAGTTGGATTTTGTTATCAAGATGTTCAAAGCTGATTTGGTTTGTGGTTCTAATAGATTGGAAACTTGGCTGTTATTGGGTCAAGCATACTCATTCTTGGTTGAAGATGATCTTATTTGGACTTCTGATAAGTTGAATAATGAAGAAAAGAGAAAGAATACTGCCATGATCCAAAAGAAAGCTTTGCATTGTTACTTGATGGCTGCTACAATTTATGCTAAGCTGTCTGATGAAAAGAAAAAAGAGATTGAGCCAGTTGTGTCTTCTTTGTGGTTATTGCTCGGTAAAGAACTCTACAGTGCTTCCAAAGAACCTATGTGCAAATTGGCTTTCCAAGTGAGCCCAAATTCTCAAATCATGTTAGAAAAGACTGACAAAGTTATTGAGAAAATAGTGATCTCCAAAGCTAATCCAATCTCTGACCACACAATAAACAAAATTTTGGAGCTTACATTTAGACAGGCTTGTAAATTGAATCCAAATGATTGGTCTACACTTTTGTTGTTAGGAAAGGTTCAGAGAAAAATTAACGATCCTTCACTGGTTGAACAATGCTTCAAGAATTTGATCAAATCATGCTCCTTGTCTCTGAAAGCTGGTAGTAAAGATGATCCTATCATCGAATCGCATTACAGTTTATGTGCCACCGTGTATAAGATGGTTATGGCAGTTAAGGTGTCCATAAATGATGGCCTGGCCTTTTTGTTGGAAGATTCGTTGTTTTCAAATGGTGTTGTTCCATCTTCAGCTGAAACGAAGGAAGAATTTGGAAAATGTATCATCACTGCTCTAAGAAAGTGTATCAGCTTCGATAAAAAGAATTGGCAACATAAGCCACAGTACAGAATTGCCAAAATTTATGCTGACCAGTTCCACGATTATGAGACTGCTAAGAAAGAAATGTCTTCCATCATGATCTTGAAACCTACTGTTAGAGGTTTGACTACCATTTGGAAGCCTGAGAATGAGAGACCAGGAAAACATTTTTACTACAACAAGGTTTACATCTCATTTTATGTTGACTTATTGGATAAGACAGATGATGTTTTCAACTTGATTCAAACAGTGCGTAAGCTGAGACGTCTGGGATCAAGTATGGTGTACCAAGTTAGAGCTTTTGATGACGCAGTTGCCAAGATGTGTGTCATGATCAAGAATATCGTTAAAATTGGACCTGGATTCTTAGRCAGCTGCACAACCATGTTCACATACCCTCAGTTCTTAGGTTATTGTAAACAATATATCGAGTATGTCAAAAACCAAAAAGAGTTTACAAATGATGAAAAATTGGCTCTCATTTTTTTGAGTGATACAGGTGACTGCCGACGTATGGCCAATGGTTTTGCTGCTACTGGTATTGTGGATGATTGTTACCACAGTTTGTATATGGCTCTCTTTATGAAATTTGTTGATAAGGTCAAGTCAGAGAATTTGAAGGATGGTGAGTCCACTGAAACCAACAATCCATTTATCGTTCAACATCCCGAATCAATTGCAGCTCCTGTGAAGGCTTCAGGCACATCAACCAGAGAAAAGACCAGAGTTGCTAGAAGAGATATCACACCATATGCTGTTCAACTTCTGGGTGCCGTTCATGTCTTGATTGAAAATATTAGAAAAGACCAAGCAAACAATGTTCATCTTCCATTCGTGGTTACAAAGATTAGTGGTTTAACAGTTGCTGATGCAATTTCAAAAGATCTTTCTATGAGCCCTTCCCGTAGAGGTGGTAAAACAGCTTCTTCAAGAGAGCTTACACCATTGAGCCATTCTGGAAAACTTGAAAGAAAAATAGAAGTTGTCATGGAGGATGATCTGGAAGTTGATGAGATGGCCAATTTATTTGAAACCAAATCAAAGTCAAAGTTGTCCAATAGTACGACTCGTGATGATGAGCAAGATGATGATAATGATAATGAAGATGATCCAGCAACAGTCAGCGTCAAAACTGAGGAGAAAGATGATTCTGCTTTTATTGAAGATGCTGAAGAAGATGTGAATAATTCTGGTGCTTCTGATATTGAATCCGAGGGTTCTGAAGGTAGCTCTGATGATGACCAAGAAGAACATGAAGGTGACGATGGCGATGACGATGATGAAAGTGATGATGGGGATGACGAGGATGATGATAGTCAGAATAATGTGAACGATGATCTCACTTCCAAGAAAAGGCATGCAGAAGCTCAAGAAAATGATTTGTCACCACATAAGAAAGCTAAACTAGAGTCGACCGAAAATCCAGATGATAAGGAAGATACCACTTCTTCAGATGAAGAAAACTTTGTTGATGCCAATGAAACAATGAGGTCCAAAACTGGAAATTCAAATGAAGATGATTCTATGGAAGGTTCACCAGCTGCTCAAGATAATTTAGAGACGGAAAGCAATCAATCTGCTGATTCTGATGATGAGATGAATGATGCCGATGATGATAATGACGATATTGTACTGCTGGATTACGAAGACGTTGAAAAGGAAGAACTGATGAATATTGAATCCATTGAATCCGGTGAATCTGAAGATGAGACATCACATTCTGCTGAGACTGAACACACAGAGGATCAGCTAGAGAAAGAAAATGACGATGAAGACAATGGAGATGATGAAGATGGAGATGGAGATGGAGATGGAGAGCAAGAGGATGAGGAGGAGGATGACGAAGACGATAAAGATGATGAGCATGAAGATCTGGAAATAATCGACGACAATGACGAAGATGATAATGCTGCAAAGAATCATGCTGATTCTGATGATGCCTCTGCTTCTGATTCGAATGACGATATTGAAGAAACCGAAGGTCCATTAGATCATAAATCAAAGCAGAACAGCGATTGGAGCAGTGATGATGATGGTACTAAAGATGAGAACCCTGATAAAAGGAGAAAGTACAATAGCATAGCACCTATGTCACCTGTTAAATTGACTGAAGATCATGAAGAAAGTGATACCGAAAATAAATCTGAAGTTGGTTCTGATGTTGATACTTCATCTGGTAATAAACATGACGATATTAATTCTACTGCAAATGATACACCTCAGAAGTCTCCCAGATCATTACGTGATAGATCCAGATCGAGGTCACTTAGTATTGGATACCTGGAAAGATTGAAAGGTAATTCTTCCAACAGTCATCGTCGTACAAGAAGTTATGCGAAGAATAAGAACGTGGTTGAAGTGGAATCTGATGCAGATGATGATGACTGACCAGATTGTCGAGGTTGATTAAAAGAGTCAGTTTACATTTCTTTGTGTTATATATAGATTTATCGAATTATTAATATGAATTAGAGAATTTTAACGTGTTAAACTTATGTAGAATTGTTATCATCTGGGTAATATATCGTAAATTGGTACCTGTTTGATAGATACTCTACGAGTTTTCAAGACGAGACGATGCATGTCTTCAATGTTCGAAAATAGAGCCGCTCTCTGACACTTCCAACAAGCGCCGCAGAGACACATAAGCGGAAATGCTCAGAGAGTGACTGTGACTGCGTTTTTCATGTTGTCGCACTCACTCCTCGCACCTCTTCTGAGCAGAGAGTTACGCAGCCCTGGTGGGCCGAGGTGTGTAATGGCAGCTGAGCGTGAGTGAGTGTGAGCCACTGACTGTGACTGTGAGTCTGTGACTGTGAGTCTGTGACTGTGAGTCTGTGAGTCTGTGAGTCTCCGATGCTGGCAGCTGGGCCCCAGTCTCACTGTCTCACTGTCTCACTGTCTCACTGTCTCACTGTGAGCTGCCAGACTCTCTCTCTCAGCGTCTGATTCTATGGCCCAATCCACCGCGATTCCATCCATACTGTACCTGTAAATTTTTCCTCTACTGAAAAGTCTTTGTACCAACTTCCCATCAATTGTAGACACAGGTCTTTCAAAAGAAGCTTAAGAAACCCCAAAGAACATATCAACATGGCTAGAGGACAGTATGTACTGATCAAGAACATGAATACAACTGAACTACTGATTTCGAAAACACCAAAGCTCAATTTGAATCTGATCCTCTTACAAAATTGAAAAATTGACATGCAAATACAGATTTTGAAAAATTATCCAGCATCATCACCACAAATATCACTCAAGAACAGATTTATTCATTTTGTCGAATAATACTTTGTTGATTGCAGTTAATATCTACAATGTTGAAACAAAACTGGTTTTCCCAAAAAACTTATGGATGACCATGAAATGTACCAAAATGATTTCACAGCCATTTTTGACCAAAGATTATATCAGCAGTTTACATAACACAGCTACATGTCAAATTGTATCTTCAATTGTTCTTTTTTCCATTAGCTATCCTATTTTTGAACCCGATGGGTATTTTAATTGACATTTACGATCCAGGTATATTCAAGGGGCAGATATTTTTGAGCTCTATTTGTCAGAGAAGAAATCGATTTTACAATTGTTGACACACCTAGAATCATACAATACTAACAAATTCTTTCACTCCTAACATTTTTATTTCAATAGAAAGAAGCACCTTAAGAGATTAGCAGCTCCATCCCACTGGATGCTTGACAAGTTGGCTGGTGTCTACGCCCCAAGACCATCTGCCGGTCCACACAAATTGAGAGAATCCCTTCCATTGATTGTTTTCTTGAGAAACAGATTAAAGTATGCTTTGAACGGTAGAGAAGTCAAAGCTATCTTAATGGAGAGACACGTTAAGGTTGACGGTAAGGTTAGAACCGACTCTACTTACCCAACTGGTTTCATGGATGTCATCTCTTTGGATGCCACCAACGAAAACTTCAGATTGATCTACGATATCAAGGGTAGATTCGCCGTCCACAGAATTACCGCTGAGGAAGGTTCATACAAGTTGGCCAAGGTCAAGAAGGTTCAACTTGGTAAGAAGGGCGTTCCATATGTTGTCACACACGATGGTAGAACTATCAGATACCCAGATCCAGCTATCAGAGTTAACGACACTGTTAAGATTGATTTGGAATCTGGTAAGATTACCGATTTCTTGAAGTTCGATGCTGGTAGATTAGCTATGGTTACCGGTGGTCGTAACTTGGGTAGAGTTGGTGTCATTGTTCACAGAGAAAGACACGATGGTGGTTTCGATTTGGTTCACATTAAGGATTCTTTGGAAAACACTTTCGTCACCAGATTGTCTAACGTTTTCGTTATTGGTTCTGAAGCTGGTAAGCCATACGTTTCATTACCAAAGGGTAAGGGTATCAAGTTGACCATTGCTGAAGAGAGAGACAGAAGAAGAGCTCAAGCCGGTTTATAAATCATTTGATTGTCGCTTTTAATCCGTACATAGTATGTTTATTGAATCGTGTTTTTTCTTTTAATCCTTCTTTACTCTGTTTAACTAACTTCATCAATTAGTTTAAATTAATACACTATTTTACATCATATAAATAATATTCGTCACAACTAATTGTATCCTGATTTCATGGACTAGCTCCAATCCCGTGTCTTGTGTTACCTAAAGCAAGTTTGAGTTCTTCACCCACAAATTGTCGCTTAAAAGTTTTGACTCTTTGACCTTGGTTCGTGATGTTCATTTATAGTTGGCCGCTCATACATGGCCATTACTTGTGAACATATTGGAGTTGCAAAAACTAAGCAGTTACAGACGACCATGACTAGTATATTTGAGTTATGTCTTGAATGAATATGGAACTCTGGGGATTCTATGATATGCATGCGTATACAAGCTGCTTCAACTGACTTATTTGACGGTAAAAGTTTGAATGTTTAACGTGTCATCAGCTGAAAGATATAAATATCATAGAGCCAAAGGAGGTGGCTTTTTAGGACTGCATTCATTGAAAGTTGAAAAAGCTTGTCTTTTGTAACATGCATTTGAAGATAACGTATCGAAATGTGTATTTACAAGGAACATATAGCAAAATTAAACAAAAAAAGCACTGGTCATAACAAATTGGAAATTAAAGAAAGGTATATAGATTAGCAACTTAACATACTAGACGTTTCATTTTATCTCTTGAAGGGATATTCAACATCTTCATCCTTTCTCTTCCAGATTTTCTTCTTCTTTTTGTTTGGAATATATTCCACAAATATGTCTTCACAGTTTTTCTTCTTAAACTGTTTGATGAATCTAGGATCCCATAACTCAGAAGCAATTCCCAAATCCTTACAACATCTCATGAGGGCATTGGATTTACAACCTTCTGTGGCTGTTGGAATACCTTTATCACTGAAAAATGTCTGCTCACCACGAGCGATGGACACTAATCTTCCATGAATCACCAAACCATATTCTCTCGTTAATAAACCACCTAGGCCTGACTTTGATATCAATGTTTCTGATCTTGGCGCTAGACCCCAAGCACCAGCACCGAAAGCACGGTTTAAGATACGTCTGTACTTAATTTCTGGCAAGTACAACAGCCCATCTGGGGTAATCTCAATGTCATTATCCGGAATTGGAGAGTACAAAACCTCTTGTGCTTCCTTGCTAAATGCTGCATTACCTAAACCATGAAATGTTGCAGACCAGTTCAGAGTATTATCATTGACATTGGAAGGCGAAAAATCATTTAAAGATTTTCCAAAAAATTGAGCAATTGAACCTTTATTAGCGTTGGTTGGTTTGATATTATCGGTATAATTGTTTGATATGTTTATGGCTGGATCAGGATGAGTAGCAGATGATGTCTTGGCATTCTGCTTGGCCGTTGAAGTGGATGTAGTTGTGGATCTTGATGATGAAGATGGTTTGTTCAGGTCTTGCAGAAAAGCTTCTTGCATGGCACCAAAGTCGGACGCAAACCTTTTGTTCGACAAGAGGATTTCCCCTCTTAGTCTCAGTCTGACACCTGTTCTAATTGAACTCAGCATCATTCGTTAGTATAACGTTGATATAACTGTTTGATTGTGAGTTGTATATGTGATTTGGAAGGAATGTTCTGCACCGCTGTTCTGTCTTTGCCTATCTCTTCACATTTTCAAATGTTTCAAGTTTCTGAAAATGTCCTGAATTCCTGGCTGTGCACCAAACAAAGGAGCGCGACTTTTTTTCTGTCGTGGCTCGTGGGTTACGGGTACGTTGGAATTTTGTTTTTAGCGTTGACGTGTTATTTGATCGGGGAACATCAAAACCAGACCCATTTCTGGTTTTCCATTCCATCTTACAAGTGTCCCCCTCTTCCTCCTCTTTGCCAACTGTCTCTTTACCATTCATCGTCATCTCCATCTAATAGGCGCCGATTTATCATCATGGCTCCTAAAGCAAAACACGCTAAGAAGCAGGCTTCCCCAGAAGTTGAAAAGAAACAATCTGAAAAATCCAATCTAGATGACATTGATGTTTTAGTGTCTTCCTCAAAAGCAACTACAAATTCAACAATTTCTCCTGAGATGGAGAAATGGTATAGAGTAGCAAATTTGACTATTACTGCTCTTGCATTCCTTGTCAGATTCACCTTTGTTTGGTTCCCAAGTGAAATTGTTTTCGATGAGGTGCATTTTGGTAAGTTTGCATCCTACTATTTAGAAAGAACATACTTCTTCGATTTACATCCTCCGTTTGCAAAATTGTTAATTGCATTAGTTGGTTACTTGGTTGGTTACGATGGAAGATTCAAGTTTGATAACATTGGTGACAGTTATATCGACAATTCCATTCCTTACATTCCATTGAGATGCTTGTCCGTCATCACTGGTACATTGACTGTTCCTTTGATGTTCTCCACTTTACAAGAATGTGGTTACTCCATCCCAACTTGTTTCTTTGGTGCTGCTATTGTTGCATTTGATAATGCACACGTCATTGACTCCAGATTGATTTTGTTGGATGCTACTTTGATCATTTCTGTTGCTGCTTCCATTTACTGTTACGTTAGATTTGTCAAGCAAAGACATAACCCATTCTCCTTTAACTGGTACAAGTGGTTGTTTTTGACTGGTGCTGCTTTGTCTTGTGTTATCTCCACTAAGTATGTCGGTGTTTTCACTTTCATGTGTGTCGGTACAGCTGTCATTTGGGACTTGTGGACTTTATTGGATATCAAGAAGGGCTTGACAATCAGAATTTTCATCAAGCATTTCTATGCTAGATTCTTGGGTTTGATTGTTTACCCATTTGCTCTTTACTTGTTCTGGTTCTACTTGCATTTCGCAATTTTGACTAAATCTGGTCCAGGTGATTCATTCATGAGTGCTGATTTCCAAGAAACCTTAGGTGACTCTCCTCTTGCTAGAGAAGCAAAGGAAGTTCAATACCATGATATTATCACTATCAAGCACAAAGACACTGGTTGTTTGCTACACTCTCATCCATACAGATACCCATTACGTTATGATGATGGTAGAATTTCCTCCCAAGGTCAACAAGTTACTTGTATGCACGACTTTACTGATACCAACAACCACTGGGAGATTTTGCCACCTGTTGCTGGTAGTGATTCAAAGGCTTTGGGCCGTGTTGTCAAGCAAGGTGATACTTTCAGATTGAGACATGTTAACACTAACGGTTACTTGTTGACTCACGATGTTGCATCTCCTTTGTATCCAACCAACGAAGAATTCCAAGTGATTGAACCAGAAGCAGGTGATGGTGCTAGATTTAATGATACTTTGTTCAGACTTGATCCATTCGACAAGAGAAAGGAATCTCCACTGAAGACTAAGGCTTCTGTTGTTAAGTTTTTCCATGTTCCAACTATTGTTACCATGTGGACCCACAATGATGAATTATTACCAGACTGGGGTTTCAACCAACAAGAAGTTAACGGTAACAAGAAGGTTGGTGATGCTGATAACTTCTGGACCATTGATAACATCATTGGTTTGAAGGGTGCTCGTGCCGTTTATGTTCCAAAGCAAGTCAAGACTCTTCCATTCTTAGCTAAATGGTATGAATTACAACTCACTATGTTTGAACAAAACAACAAGTTAAGTTCTGAACATCCATATGCTTCTGAACCACAATCTTGGCCATTGACTCTGTCTGGTGTTTCTTTCTGGACTAAGAGTGAATCAAGAGAACAAATTTACTTCATTGGTAACATCTTTGGTTGGTGGTTAGAAGTCCTTTTGATTATTGCTTACTGTGCCGTTGTTTTGGCTGATGTTTTAACAAGAAGAAGACAAATTTACCTTTTGACCGATAAAGCTAGAGCCAGACTTTACCATAACATCAGTTTCTTCTTCTGTGGTTGGGTCACACATTACTTCCCATTCTTCTTGATGTCAAGACAAAAGTTCTTGCATCACTATCTTCCAGCTCATTTATTGGCTGCCTTATTTTCCGCTTCTTTCTTGGAATTTTTGTTCACTGATAACAGAACTCCAGACACTAGTGATCCAAAGAAGAAAGATACTTCTGGTAAATTGTATACATTTGCTTACCTTTCTGTCATTGTCGCTTTGTTGTCAGCTCTCATTTGGTGTTTCGTCTTCTTCGCTCCATTGACTTACGGTAACGTTTCCTTGAATATTGAAGAGATCTTGAAGAGACAATGGTTTGACATCAAGTTACACTTTGCCAAATAGATTAACTCACCAATAGAAACCAAAAATTACAAAAAATAAAAAACGCTCCTGATCACATGTGATTTCCTTTTTTTCCCATTTTGTACTTTACATACAGTTTGTTACTTTATATTACACAATTTATCAACTTTTTCGAAACTATAGACAACTGATTATTATACTGGGCCTCCTGCATCTGGGCAGGCCTCGTCTACGGATTGTTTACTCTGGCTTGCACAATTACATATATACTACCTTCATGTGTCACATGCATATACAGGCCGGTAAATGATAAAAGTCTCGGTAAATCTTAAATTCATATAACGCGTATAAATAATTAAGGTCGTGTAAATGCTAGGGGGTCTCTATTTAAGCGGGAATGGAAGTAGTCTGTGAAGTTTGCCAATGATGTTGATGTATTCTGGTTCGTTTTCAGGAGTGATGAAGCCATGTCTAATAAAGAAATCAACTATGGATGCACCACTGTTATACTTGAAACGGCCTTCCTTCAATCTTTGTGCAACCTCAGGGAAGGACAACAATTCAAAACCAGAAGCTTCATTATCAACAGGACGTGGAATAACATCTTCACCCATTTCGAAATCAAACACATAAGCAACTTCTGGTCGCACATAACCACCTTCAGTAGTGAAATCGTCTTTCTTCTTTTGGTATAGATAACTAATCAGACCTGCTGATCTAGTATGCTTTTCTAAATAGTCCTTGTTGATACCAGCTTCTTCAAAACATTCCTTGTAGGCAGTTTCCCAGATACCATATGGATAACCGATACCACCACCGGCTAAAGCATCATGTTGACCAGGATAAGTTGGCTTAGTTTCTGATCTCTTTGAAACCCAAAGCTTCTTCTCACCTGTTTCTTTATCGACAACATAACCATTCACCAAAATACCGTACATGACAACACCCAATAATGGACAAAGCACACGTTCCAAATGCATGTATGGCTTTCTGAATTCATCAAATATTGTTAATGGTTCGTTTCTCCAACCTTTCAAGAACTTGAATGTTCCATTTTCTTTCCATTCCTCAGCTATACTCATTAAAGCATCACTTCTGGATTCAACTGTATTTAAGCTTGGGTTAAGTCTCACCGTTCTGGCAAATTGATCGATTGTGACAACGTCGGGATGCTCCGAAAGCTTTTCAACCACCAAAGGAAGAATGTAACCTAGTTCATGTTTACCATCATGGGCAATGAAAGTGTAGACTTGTGATTTGAAACTGGCATACTTTTCAACTTCGTCTCTGTGAGGAACACTATCTGCTCTTTCCACAAGCTCTAAATAGGATAATGACATTTTGAAATTTTTTAGTTATTATTTTGTGTTTTGAATAAGAATTTGATAAAGAACACCAACTCAATTGACCAGCAAGAAAAACGGATGAGGATATGTTTGTATAATACTATTGATCACGAGTAGAGGTATGAATTTTGTGCAGAATGATAGATCGGGGCATATAAAAGCTTTTATATACTTCGTGGATGACAGCCGTTTTTTCTAGGATGGAGTTCATATGTAAAAATAAGTTGGAATGACAGTAACACCGTAAGCTGAGTCGAATTGAGCTTATGATCGAATAATATGTTCTTTGATCTCCGGTTCGAAAAGCAGGAAGAACGAAGAGATATATGGGTCCAAAAAGGGTATAAATCCTGAATGATCTAAGATGCAAGGCGGACCCAGACATTCGCCGRTTAGCCGCTGAAAGGTACACATAGACAAATTCAGGTACTTCAGCGCTTATAATAAAGGATTTCTATAGGAGCTGGCCATGTGCACATCCATTTCTAATCTATCTTTAATCTTCCAATTGATTATACTTACTGATTAAAGCCGGTATAAAGCTAATACTGCTCTTATAAGGAAGAATATTGTGGAATATTGTAATATCCAATTGTGGGATGAACTGCAAAAGGGGAGATCGATATATCGATGCTATTGTAAATTGTAAGGAGCTAGTTGCAATTTATTGACGCGCGTTTACCGCCTGAACACATGTGAATCTGTGATGCAGTCGAAGAAACTGCAAATTGCAAGTGGTTGTACGAATTGTGGTTAGCATATATGTCTAAATATGGACGTACGTGAATAGGTCTATTATGTTTGATTTTTTGATTATCCAGCAAGAGTTATCACAATTGTGTGTGCAGTTCAGCCATTGTTGCACACAGAATCCAGACAAACTTCTTCGTCAACCTTACCGTGATTCCATGGACATTCCATGGATAAAATTTCGGATACGTATACGTGTTGTTTAATTTTACAGACACACAGCTAATGTAGGCTTACAGTTATACACTAACTAGTTTTAGCATAGTGTTACGGCACAGATCAACCAGGTTAAAATTGGCTAGACTTAGATGTTAAACGTCCATGTACGTTATCGAGCTCATATTCCTTTAACAAGGGTCGATAAATTAAAGTATAGTGCCAAATGAAAAATTTTAAATGTCCAAAGAAAGATTGAAATTCTGCCCAACCATTCATCGGGATGCACATGTTATATAGGGGAGGCCGGAGACGTTAATTAAATAAATAAGCTGATTTGTATCTCATGCCCAAACAAAACAACAGCACAGCTATTCAATTTTCATAATAGTCGGGTAACGTATTACTAAGTACTTACATTTCATTTCAATTCAAAACGTACATGTGTACTGTGCCTTAACGCAACATACGCGTACGCAACGTTGGAATGCACCATATTAACGACGTCGTTGTACTTCTCAAATTATTAAAAGTTATAAAAGAACTAGCTTAGCTATATAGTAAAGTATACGTACGTGGTAAATAGAGTCAATGACGTTAACGCACAAAACCAACTAATCCGGCGCACCAATGATAATTCATCGTTCACGTGTATGCATCAGTTCAACAGGTGAAGATCCTGTTTCCTAAGCCCCCTCCGGAGCTCATATCAATATCATCGATTGGGTAAACTGACAATATACCGAACCGTATTCATCGTGTTAGGCATCATCTGAGAGGGAAGGGTAAAAGTCTGTGAAGCTTTCCGACTATTGTAAGGAAGTCTGGTTCAGACTCTGGAGTAACAATTGAGTGTCTGATGAAGAAATCAATTATGACCCCAGCACAGTTTGGTTTGAATTCCCCATTTCTTAATCTTTTGTCAACTTCGGCGATAGACATCAATTGAAAGTCTTCAGCTTCATTATCAACTGGGTGAGGGATAACGGTCTTATCCAACTTAAGGTCATAAGTGTATTCAACTTCTGGCTGAATTAAGCCATCCTCGGAATCGAAATCCATCGACTTTTGATACAAGTAACTAATCATTCCAACTGACTTCAAATGTTTTTTAACGTATTCTGGTTCAAGCCCTGCCTCTTCGTAGCATTCTTTTACACAAGTGTCAAAGCATCCATGGGGATAACCCAATCCACCAGCAACCATATTATCGAGCATTCCAGGATAAGTTGGCTTGGTTGCTGACCTTCTTGGAATCCATAACTTGATCTCATCAGTTTCTTCATCTTTAACATAACCATTAATATGGCATCCATACATGACAATACCCAACAAAGGACATAGAGCTCTTTCTAAGCGCATATATGGTTTCTTTGTATTATCATAGATGGTGTATAATTCATTTCTCCAGCCTTTCAAAGTCTCAAACACGTTTTCCTCTCTCCATTGAGAAGCCAAATCAGACAATGCTTCATTTCTCTCCTTCTCGGTTTTCAAACCTGGATGTAATTGAACAGTTCTTGCAAAATCGTCAACGACAACAATGTCTGGRTGTTGGGCCAACTCTGTGACGATACATGGAAGTAAGTAACCTAAAGGTTGTTTCCCATCATGAGCAATGAGACGGTACACTCTTGAGCGGAAGGCGGAAAACACATCTAATTCGTGTCTGTAAGGAACAACATCGATTCGTTCAACCAACTGAAGGTAAGAATATGGCATGGTTCTGATGACTGATGGTGTTGCTGATCTCTTGTAGAAATTCGAATTTGGAATYGMTGTTAGGTAGTGGTAGTGGTAGTTTATTAGTTGATGAGATGAGGACCACTGGCCAGTTGGCAGTGAAGTAGAATTTAGAAAACGAACACGAGCTTAATTCCAAATTCCAAATTCCAAAATCGCAGGCGGTTTTCTGGGCAGCTTTTTTTAYATTARACGAAGAAAAAAAAACACAGCTCATCACRAGCCAATTTGCATGTAGAAATTGATATTGCCAATATTTGAACAAGACCCGCCTTTGCATTGTGAATAAACTATAATATGCCTAACTCCAAATAGATCTGTTATATTTCATTATGCCGGATAATACACTCAAAGCACTCACTAAATCATTGCAGCAGGAATTTTCAAGCTCCAAAACTGATAATGATCACGGAAAAATTTCAGAGACATTGCTAGAAGACATCAATCTTTTTTTACAACAACACAACACATATGAATCATTAGAATCAAATCAGCTATCAGATGAAGTTTACAAAATATACAAAACCTTTGTCTCCAAGGATTCCAATAAAGAACCACTTTTCATCAAAATTTTGACACTTTTGATCTTTTCAATCTCAGATGACAATGATTTTGCGTTATGGACACACAAATATCTTAAGCATGCAATCGATGCTGCTGGTTTACCCATTCAATATGCCGAACTTTGCACCAAATTGGTTGAAAAAACATTATTCGATGTCCCAACCACAGATGATGAAAAACTTCAAGATATGTACAATCGACATTCCCTCAGTGTCTTCCAGCTGCTTATGGTAAATTATGCCAATGAGGATGGTAATATGAGGTCAGTGGACAGTCAAGAGTCAGAAGAGAGGTTAAGATTTAGAAGATTGAGATGCCATGGGCTAATTTCCAGGTTTGCATCTGAAAGAAGTTCTGATTTTACCAAGGAGATCAACGAACAACTAATACTACATCCATCCAACAGACACCATATACTTCCACTGCTTTTGAGAACAATTACTGCATGTGCATCAAACATTAGATCACTGGTTGATCTAAATTTGTTTGAAACTTTGATCAACGTTGTGCTTTATGAAAAATGGCCTTTGTTGGTACATACAAGCACAAATATCCTTTGCATTGCTATCCCACATCTTTGCAACAAGATTCAAAAGTACCTGCCCAAGTTATTTCAATGTTTGATAAGATTGTTGTTTTTCCATGACAAGCCATCCATCACATTTGAGTCATCTGATTTTAAACCATATCATCGTGAAGATAACTTTTCAGATTCTCAATTGATTGAACTGTGTTGCTCAAGATTGTCGCTTTTGCTCTTCGGATTATACCCAATCAACTTCATTGAATTTTCCAAAGACCCAGAAGAATATTTGAGAACCCGAGCTATCGTCATTACTCAGTTGGATACTGAGGCTTTGAATCGGAAAATAGCCGGATTGTTAGAAAAGCAAAACTTCATTTTCAACGTGGATTTCAAGAAATTTGGTAATGCTGATGATGAGTTGAATGACACCACCAGGTTGGAAAACAATAAAGTCATTTCATTCTGTCGAAACTTGTTTTCTTATGATTATCTGATTCAACCTGATGAAAAGAACATTGAAGGATTTAGCCAATTTACGAACACAAATACACAACAAAGGAGACAAAGTCCACTGAACCTTTCAAATGACACTCCTAGTTTCGTCACACCCAACTTCGATAGAAGACTCAGTACCCAGTTTTCAACTATGGATAGTCGTTCAGATAGCATATATTGTCCGCTTGATAGCCATAGTCCTTCGATGCAAGAAGAGTTATTAGCAACAAGGAAACATCTTTTCACAGAACAGAATACAGGTACAAGCATCGCTGGTTCTCCTATCCCTCCTAGAAGGTTATCATTGTTAACACAGAGCGATGAATCTTCTCAAACCACTACTACTGGACTCACAGCCGTTGATGAAGCTACAGCTACAGCTGTTGATTCGTCATTAAAAATAGGCTCGGCTATGGATTTTTACCAAAGAGAGTTGCACATCATTAGAAACGAATTAGATTTTTCTGAGTATACGAGAGAAGCTTCAATTTGGGAAATCAATAAGATCCAAAAGCAGTTGAACGAAAAAGAACAGGAGATACAAAGCTTGGAATCATTGAAGAAAGAGAACGAAGCCCTGAAATTGGAACTCATGAAATGGGTCGGCCAAAAGGGCGCATATGATAGTTCCAGTGGACCTCCAGAAATGGTATCTAATTTGAATTTTATCGAAGCTTCTCGTAAGTTACAATTGGAGAATAGCGAGTTAAAGGAGAAAGTGGGTCTACTCACAGAACAATTGGAGACAAACACTGTCAATTTGAATAAGATTAAAAGTTCGTTAAAAGTTGCAGAGATCGTCAAAACGCAGTTGGCCAATCGATTAAAATTTTTGGAGAGCGAGCATGAAAGGGATGAACATCGCCGCAGTGATCAAATCGCTGAATCAACCCCTGCAACTAATTTGCAAACTACCTCATACGAACGGACAATTGTTTTATTGAATCAACAGGTTGAAAGGTTACAATTGGAATCAGTCAGAGCAAACAATCAGTTGGAAAGATCATACGAAGAAAAATTGCAAGACCTTGAGAGACAATTGCAACAATTCAAAGAGTCCGAATTAAGATCAAATAATTCCTTAATTAGAGCAGTGCTAGAAAACAATGAATCAAAATTGACAAGTTTACAGATGTGTGTGGATCAACTTCAAGCCGAATTGAGAAATAAAGAAGACATAATAAGAGAGTTGAGTACGACCAAACCTATCAGTATTGCAAGATCGACCCCACTATTGGGTTCATCACCCAGAAGAAGTTCATTTGCGATGGAAACTGGATCTCCAGAACTTCCCGGATTTAAGCATTATCAAGGTTATATGTCTGGTATTCCAACGAACGAACTGGTTGATTTTGGTATTTCTGATCATCACAATAATCCTCCACGTTCCACAACTTCGATTCCTCAGTTACACAAACATATGCACCGTTCGGATTCTGATAATTATATCCCTCCTGCGACAATCACCATCAAAGGTAGAGGAGGTATACAGAAAAAGTCAAAATTCAAGATGTGAGTTGCTTTTCAATGGTACTCAAATTTAAGGTTTACATTCGATTTGTTCTTTTACATTTTTCTATTTTCATGTGGGTCAATACGAAATTCTAGAGCTGGAAATATAAGCGATATAAGTGGGTTAAAATAAATTAAACGTGCAAGAATATAGAGAAAATTATAAGAAAAAAATAAACTGAAACAAAACTAGTAAAAAAAAACAATCGTTAGCATATGGTCCGTATACGAGGATCTATCACGTTACGGATCAAAAATCGTAGTAAAAACAGACATGCATGTGTGTATCATTTATGTACTCACGTCGAGAATCAAAAATAAGAAAAAGTGGATGAGCTCTAAAGTACAGCTAGGAGCTCCAATGGTCAATTACATATTGCTTCAACAAGTGACCAACGTTATACTCTTCAGCACAATCGTTGTAAAACAATGCACTGTTAGTCAGCTTGTTGAGCAGCTCTTTGTTTTCACCACAAGCAATCTTTAAAGCCCAAAAGATATGAGATTCAATGAAATCATAGTAAACCAAATCAGTGAAATCAGCTGAATCAAAAGCGTTGGTACCTAAAGCTGGTTCTTCATAACCTTGAATCACATTTGGAACTTGGTAAAGCTTCAATTGCTTATGAATTGTATCATCACCCTCATCACCCAAATCATCAGATGTTGTGTAGCCATATGATAATTTGCCGGCTGCAGTAAGCAATGAATCGGAGATGGTTTCCAAAACGTTAAATGGACTTTGTTTCGAAGACTCAAAATCATTTTGTTGTTCAATTGATTCTAATTTGCGATTCAAAGCTCTTTGGTATGGTGATGACAATTCAGGCATGTTGGTTTCTTGACCTTCGCTCTTGATGATGTAACCGGCATCATTCAATATTGGTTGAATTTGGCTAGCAATCTCAGATGGAACATTTGGGACAACTCTCCATTTATTCTTGAAAGGTGACACAGTAAACAAAGTGTTCTTGGTAAAATCACCCTTGTATAAATCATATCTGACTGAGCCTGTATTAATTATAATCGCTCTTGCATTTGATTCATTTGGTTGGAACAAGTCTTGATAACCATCTAGATCACAAAGTTTTGGTTCCAATTGTGGCAAAATTGAATTCTCCAAAAATCTCATTAATGAACGGGAGTCACCATGTCTATAATCAGCAGCAGCCATATAGAAATTGTTTGGAACAAATCCATATGACTCTGTCAATTTCAAGTCTTTGCTAATGTTGTAAAGCTCTTTTGAAGCCTTTAGTCCTTTTTCGGTGTTAAAATCATGGATTGAGCTTTTGTTGGAATGATGCATAAATGAATGAATGTTAAAATCGATGTATTTTCTATCAATGCCAGTATGAATGAAGTCATCGTGATATTTGGCGTCGGTGAAATTTGTCAATGACAAAAACCCCACGGTTTCGCAATAGCGACCGCTTTGAAAGCCTGTGCTCAGCTCATCGACAATCGTGAAATCTCTGACGTGAGAATGTCCACCAAAGTACTGGATATAAGTGTCTGGGAAGTACTCTCTTAAAACATTGTGTAATTGATACATCTCTTCCCAGTTATGTGCAACTGGTAGATGACCTGCAATGACAACCAGTTCAACTTCTTTATGAGAAAACTCGTCTAACAAATCTAAGAACCATTTCTGCTTGATAATCTCAGAGATAGGAGTCACTCTAACCCTTCTATTGCCTCCATGGAAATCAAACAAAAAGGAAAGACTGAAAACCTTGTAATGATTGACATCTGTCTCAAAATATCTATATTTCGAAGCACCAAAAATAGCATATTCACCATCATCTTTCAAATACTCAACATTTGTAGAGATGAACTTGTCACCATAACGAGGAACAATTGTTTCAAATTCAAATTTGCTCACTTCTTCAACATATAACTCATGATTGCCAACAGTTATTATATCATAGTCTGCCATGGAAAAGATAGGGTTGGAAAGAAAACCATTGGGCGTAGTCAAATCAGTTAGCCCATTACCGTCATGCTTATCTCCAGTATCAACTAGAAGCAAATCACCACCTTGTTCTGCTGTGAGTTGTTTCAAGTGGGTTGCAAAAGAGATGAAATCACCCCAATCAGAAGAATATTGTCTTTGGTTTAAATGGCCAAGGTACCAACCATGGGTGTCAGTGGTATGCAAAAAATTTATATCACCTAGTCTCAAATCTCTTAATTTCTCATTAAAATTAGGAAACTTGGAATGAAGTTGTTGTTTTGTTTCGATAACAGATGTGAAAGGAAGCAGATGAGAGATGTTCAGAGCTGTATCTTGCAGTATTGAATCATTTATCCCTTTCTTTGTGTCAATTGATTTCAGATCAATTATGATCAAGTAGGCAGCTACCAAAAATGTGACAACTTGTGCTATGAGCAGCATGACCGTGATGGTTATCTTATCTTTAATGATAGAACAGGTGAGATGTTGATGTATTCAGCTGCTAGAACAAGCGGAAGGCAAAAGAAACAGTTGTATATGAAATTCAGTGTAAGGAATCAAAGGGAAAGGGGATAAATTTTGGTTAGAAAAAAAGGGCCCACAGAGAAAGATGGGCTTCTCTAGGGTTGTGTTTCAGAAGTTACAGAAGAGCAGAGATATACGACTCTATGCGAGCCATCCGATGCAAACGATTGCGGATTACCCGGACCATCCGCACTCAACACCAGCCACCGTGGCACAGTCACTACGCCATCTCCCATAGTGTAGTAGTCGGATAATGGATTCAGGAAATTCGTACAAATATACATTTTATGGGGTAAACAAAAGAAAAATAAATGAAAGAAACGAAAAAGAAATACTTAAACTATATCATCTTTTTATAAGGTTTTTCAAACAGCGTTAGTAGTTTGGGCTCCGTTGTTAACGCCAGCATTTGGAGCATCATAGAAGCTTTGGTTATTTTGGCCACCATAACCATTACCAGCGTCAGTGTAATCTGGCCCAGTTTCAGCCTGATTAGCATCAGGAGCGTAGCCACCTTCTGATGTTGCTGACTTACGTCTAAGGTGATTACGATGGGAAGCAAAAGCAGCACCAGGAACAAAGTGATCATACATCTCATCGACCTCTTCCAAACTCAAGTCTTTGGTTTCTGGAACACAGAAGAACACAAAGAATAATGAGAAAATGACACAACCAAAGAAGACGTAGCCGTAAGCAAAGTGAATGTTGTTGGTAATTAATGGAGTGAAGAAAGCAATCAAGAAACCCCAAATCCAGTTGGCCGCACTGGCAATGGACATAGCTCTAGCTCTAACTCTCAATGGATACGTTTCAGAACAAACAACAAATGTAACTGGGGCCCAACTAACGGCAAAGAAAGCAATGAATAAACAAGTGAAAACAATCATGGCATCACCAGACCCTTTGTCAGGGTTAACACCAAACTTACCACTGTATAAAGACTTTGTGCCAACACAACAGAAAATAAGCAAACAAACAGCCATACCACAGGAGCCAAAGAGCAAAACATTTCTTCTACCAAATCTATCGACAACGAAGAAAGAGACAAAAGTGAAAAGGAAGTTAACAGTACCTAAAATGATGGAAGTTTCAAAAGAATCGTCTAAACCAACAGATTGGAAAATGGTGGTACCATAGTAGAAAAAGTAGTTATCACCAGTTAATTGTTGTAAAGACTGCATGACAATACCTAGCAGTAATCTGTAAAGCATCATATGTTTCATCTTAAACAAATCCCAAACACTAGCACTAGCAGCGGCAACACGTTCTTCTTCAACGGAGGCTTGCATCATACCAATCTCTTGATGAGTAAGTGGTGAATCAGTAGTAACTTGGTTGGTCTTAGAGAATGAAGCTGACGCCTCTTCAACTCTACCCCTGCTCAACAAATACCTTGGAGATTCAGGTAAAAAGGTCAAAGCACCCATCAAAAACAAAGCCCACAAGAAACATAGACCTAATGGGATTCTCCATTGTCTGGTGTCATGATAGTGGTGATAAGTACCATAGGTTGTACAATAACCCAAAAAGATACCCATAGTAATCATCAATTGATACATTGACACCAAAGCACCTCTCATCTTAGTTGGGGCAGTTTCAGAGATAAACATGGGACACACAACAGAGACAGAACCGACACCTAAACCAGAAATGATTCTACCAACCATATATTGATACCATTTATGATGACCAGATGAAATTTGAACAACGATACCGACAATGTAAACAATCATTGAAACAGTCAAACACTTCTTACGACCAATCAAGTCACTGGTTCTACCAATGGTAACACCACCAATAGCACAACCAATATTGAAAACAGCAACAATCAAACCAGTTCTAACGGTAGGAATAAATGGAACTCCGGTATTACGATGAATCTTACCAAATCTGCTTTGGAAATTAGGCATATTGACAAAACCGGAAATCGTACCGGTATCCCAACCAAACACAAACCCACCAAAGGCAATCAAACCACACAAGACGCAAACCGTATAATTTCTACCACCTTCATGAACAGGGGGTGTTGTGCCAAGATCATTTTCATTGACGCCTTTCTCTTTACTTGAAACACTAAGATCACCTGAAGTTGAAGTATGTCTGCTGTCCCAGTTATCACCATTGCGACCCACACCAACAGAGTTTGGATTTCTGGCATTGGAATTCAAATTGTTTGGACTGTTGTACTTTGGATCATCTTTGTCAAGGTATTGACCATTACCTGATGGGGTATTGTCAGTGGAAGCACCATATCCACCTCTTCCTGGATCATTGGTAGCAACATTTGGGTTGTTATTGTTGGCATTGTAGCTGTTGTTGTTGTTCCTGTGTGTAGCAGAATTTGTAGGATCATTAGCATATTCAGGATTCCCTGAAGTAGGGTTATTTGAAGTATTCATATTGAAATTGTTCAAGTTTTTTGAAGTTGGGAAAGAGCAAATTATGTAGAAAAGACAGAACAAAATTGGGGGAACGAAATATAGTTGAAGACATCCCAGTCATTTTATACTTCAAACGGGAATCCTCAAAATATGGAAGAATAACTCTGTTTAGGGAAACTTCCATGGGCATGATCCGTTAGCATCGATGCTTGCTTGAAATGATATCGAAGCATACTGTATTTCCTCTATAGCAAAGATGAGTGGGAAAAAAATACAAGTTTGAGGAAAGTGTTGCAATATTATTTTGAAAGATGAGGTAATAATGCAGTCAGGTCAGATCAGAGTTGCAACAAAAGTGATTCGGTGAAACATATAATGTATATGCTGGAAGGGCATATTTCAGGAAGTTTGCTACCAAACAAATCGGTCGTCATCGTGGTCAGGGACATCAATATGGGGGACAATATGCGGTCATTTAATAGCTTATTGTAGTAACGGTAACTTAAGTGCCTTTTGAAGGATCCTGAAAATCGAATTTTAATTGGGTTTTGAAGTTTGAGGAAGCTTGTGTTGAATTGTTCTGCCATCTGCCATCTGCGACGTACGTGTCGATAATCTGCACAGCCAGACAATCCAAAGATGATACTCTGGTCTGCACAGCCTGGACATTGAAATGAGGGGAAGCACGCTGTCTAAAGGGTAAGGCCAGTTCAATACATTGATCTTGATCATTGATCTTGATCACTGATCTTGATCACTGATCAACACAAACTTCAACTGCAACAACAGGCAACTTGAAAACTTGGATTCCTTGATTTGTGTGCATCTATCCATATAATGTCTACCGAACAAGTTGAAAAACTAGACAAGCTCATCTTACCAAAGCCATTCTTTGACAAGGATTCCCCTGAAAGAAGGGACTTCAAAGCGGTTGATACACTTAGCCAAACATTGAAGGCTATAGTGTACTCCGGTATCTTTGTTGGTGGTATGCATTTCAGAAGAATGTTACAACATAGAAAAGGTTCTGCTAGACCAGGTCAAGCTCGTTATTTGGCATTATTTGAATTACAACCAAGACAATTTATTTCCATTCCTTTGGCTTTAGGTACTTACAGTTTCATCTCCAATTCTTTTTACAATTTGAATGAAGGTAAGACAACGAAAGGTGAAGTTTTTGCTTCATCAGCTGCTGTCTTGGTTGCCACTATTTTCAAGCAAGGTATGGCTTTGAATAAAAGAGTTGGATTGGCTTTAGGTGTCGGTACCGCTGTTGGTTTGTTCAATTGGGCTGGTTCCTTCACAGATCTATATGATTCAAGTTACAACTATAAGAAGTCCACTGGACAGATCAACAACCCTGAAAGTAATAAGAAATTAGAAGCATCTTGGGAAGAGGGTACTTATAAGAAGCAAGGCTTCTGGGAAGTTGTTTACAGAAAGCCATTGTCTGAAACCATTGCTGATTTGGGAGAAGGTAGAGGTATCGGTAAAGCTTGAGTGTATATCTAACTTGCATATTCTACCGTTGTCATACCATTGTTCACTCACCTTTATATTCATAAACTATTTATTTATTTATTCGTTTTTTTTATAAAAAAACTTGCACATTCGATAATACTTAGCTAGATATTGCAATATTACTATCACTAAATTGTATTTTATCAATTCAAATTGACAATTATATATTAAGGGAGGGATAAATCAGATATGTCATCATCAAATACCCCAGAAACAAAAAAGTTACAAGAACGAAGTGAAAACGGAAAAGAAAAACAGAAAGCAAAGGGTAAATAAAATAGGAAAGAAGAAAGCAAGCCAAACAGGAAAACAATAAAACAGAACAAACAAAAATAAAAAAACACCATGATAGATTAAACCTCATCTAAAAGCTCTTTGAAGTGCTGTTACTTTCTCTATCGTATTTAACAATGACTCTAACCCTTCCTGGGCAATTGTACATTTTGTTCAACTTCTTGATCTTCTTTTGTAAATTGACGATTCTGCTTCTCACACTATAACTGTACTTGATATCATCACTTGGAAGAACCACATAAACGGCGCTTTTAATCTTAGGAATAGCTGTACTCACCTCAGTCACTTCTTCTTCGGAGTATGTACCACCTGAATACTTCAAGTTCAAATTAGCAGTCTTTGTTGTTAAATCATTGACACTTGTAGCATCTTCTTTCACTTGGAATAACAAGGATCCTGGTCTAATATTACCACCTGGATGAATACCACAGATCACATGCATCATCTTACCACAATATTTTGTCCAATAAAGTAAACTCTCTCCATGTTCTGGATCAGCATCCATCACCAATCTTTCCAATCTTCTATAGAATGTCTCTTGACTTGGTGGTATATCAGCTCCCCATCTTTCACATGTTGCTATTCCAATCAATGCTCTGATCTTGTGTGATAATCCATGTGAACCGGCAATGATACCAGTGGTGGCCACATGAAGTGAAGCAGTTGGTTGTAGTTCTTTAGGATATGAACAGTGAACAAAAGCAATGTTACATAATGCTGGAACAACTCGAAGTGCAACTTCATCAGGAACAACATTAGATTTGTTTGGTAAGGACATTCTTAACAATTCCCAATATTTGTCAGCCAGTAATGGAGCATATGGTCTTGTCGCCGTCAATAGTGGATCTTCAATTTTGATTTCATTTGGAATCATGGAATATAATACACCTTCTCTAACACCACCTTCACTGAAGTGGACAGTTTTGATCTTAGGTAATGATGAAAAAGCAGCTGACATCAGTAATCCCACTGCAGGTAGTTGTTGTTCACGTCTGGCGGAAACTCTGAAAATCTTCGTTGATGATTTCAACTTAGGAACTTCTCTTTTCAACAATAAAAAGTCGGACATCTTTTTAACTGTATCGAAAGTTGTTGAATAACCATTGATTATCGTTTGAATTGGATAATCATCATCGTTGGCAATGATCAAATGTCCTAAACCTCTTAAACCACCTCCACAACACCAAAGGCGGAAACCACCATTCTTTTCAGCTTCATCAGTTAAAATTTGTGGTAGATCAATTTTCTCTAAAGCAACTTCATATGATTTCTTAATCTCGTCATATAACTCTGTTATATCTTCATGTTTCAATCTATCCGTTAAGATGGCAGCACCGTATGGCAGTGACACAGGATGTTCACTAATTTTCACTTCACCATCTCTAGCACGAATCCAACTAATTTGAGTTGTTCCGCCACCCAAATCCATGAATAAACCAGAGATATCATGAAAAGAAGATGCAACACCATAAGCACCAGTTCTACCTTCTTCCTCTTTACTCAAGACAGAAACTTTCCAACCAGTGGCATTATAAATGATATCTCTGAATTCTTTTGAATTTGAAGCTTCTCTTGTAGCCTCAGTGGCGACAACCTTGACTCCGCTAGCGGGGACACCAAAATCATCACAGATCCATTTAAATCTTTTCATAGCTTGAATAATTTCATGAATTGCATCATCAGGAATTGGTTTTTTAACGTTTGAAGTTGCAGAATCGGGAAGTTGAGCATCAAATAAGGATATTCCCAGTCTATCTTTGAAAACACATGGCATAATACGGGCATGGTGAGGAGCCCTTGAAGAAATGGAGAACCTAATACCATTTGAGCCTATATCAACGATGGCAGTTAAAGCTCTTCCGACAACTGAAGCTTCATCCATGTCGTCTATGTGATGATTGTCGCTGGTTTCTGTGAACAAGAGGTTTTCTTCATATGACATTGATGATGACTATATCTTGTAAACTGCTTGAGCTTTGAGAATTTGTTGCGTTTGAGACTTTGGAGTGGGCAAAAGGGGTTGTGGAAAATTGAGATTTGGCATGGGGGCCTAGCTTCCTAGCAGGGGCCAGTCTCCAGAGAATTTAGTGAGAAGATTGCCCAGATAACATTTGACCAGTTGACCATTTGACCATTTGACCATTTAGCCAATGAGTCAATCTTATGGAGAAACTGCCGCTGCTCAGCGCGAGAAAGCGAGCTCTTTCTCTTTCTGGCGGTCCAGTCCAGCTGGCATAAAGCTGTCACCTGTGCCGCTAAGTTGTATAGCTGGAACTTTCAGCTGGAACTTTCAACCGGCCCCTATATAGGACAACGGATCCCGGCCGGCCTCTGGCAAAACCATCGTAAACCAGATCTGCCGCCGCCACAATTTTGTCACTTTGGCCGACTTGTACGTGCTAATAAGCTACTTGTCTTCCGAAACTAAAATGAGCCTTCCTACCAGTTCCAATCTGCGCCTCTGTGGCTGTATTCTATTGCACCGCCACAAATACTGTTGAACTGGTCGCCCCTCACTGATCCATTCCACTCAGATAGATCAGCCATATAAACGAGTCCGATAAATAACTGTAGTCTGTGATATAGGGGAACAAACAGCAGAACAATTTATACCAATCACCTCACATCACATAACAAAAAAATGGCTGAACCTCTAGAAGTCAACATTCCCATCACACATGAAGACAACGGTGAAGATGCTCCAAGAAAGTTGATTGTCAATCCACCTCCAGCAGCCTTAGAACAAGATGAAGAAGATGAACTTGAAGAATCAACTCAATCCCTTTCAATGTTCTTCTACAGATGTGGTATTAATCTGATTTTACCATTTGTTAATGGTATGATGTTGGGTTTTGGTGAGATTTTGGCTCATGAAATTGGTTTCAAATACAACTGGGCTGGTGCTAGGGTATGTTCAAATTTCCATGCTGTATCACCAATGACCATTCCATGACAGGTCATAGTGACAGTATATAATTGCTTTCTGTCATCTTTGATCAAATTGATACTAACATTATATTTATTTTTTTCTTATCACTATTATAGGTTTCCCCAGCTAGAAGAATGCAATTGGCTAGTACACGTCAAAGAGATCTTAGAGAGAAACGTTCAGTGTTACTTTGATCTATCGAATAACTACATACATCACACTTTAGGTTTCTTATTTTGCATTCGCTTTACGCTTCATATACATACATATATAGTTCATTCATGTTTACTGGATTTTTAATTTCAATTGATTGATTCAATGCACTTCTGAGTTGGTGACGTTCATGATTTCTCATTGACCGTGTTTTGTGGAATCTTTTGGTTCCAGTAGTATGTGAAGCCAATGGAAAGGTTGAAACTTTACTTAGTATGTGGATGGTGTAACTTTTTCTGTGTGAATGAGTAACATCACACAATTTGACAGATCAAGCAAACGTTCAAGCTAAACGGTCTCTGTCAGTTCCGTCGGACTAAGTATCATGGAGATTTCGGGACTTTCTGTGTTTTTCAGATATTTGAACAGCATGGGTCTTATTCACCTGAAAGCAAGTCAGCTTAATCAAGGCATCACCAAACATGTCAAATAAAGACAGGACATAACAAATCATGTCCTGTTAAAATCAATACATGATTGTTGAGTCTTGAGTAGTGTGAACAGTGTAAAGAAGTTATCAGCTTAATCAAAATTTGCTTGACATGCCGATTGATAGATCATAATATGTTCCAGTGCATAAGGAGTATAAGTTAAATGTCGGTGATAGGAATTTGGTTGCTCCAATGTGAAGGCCCAATTGATGGTGATGAATATCTTGATGATGATGGATCTCAAAATGGAAGGCGACTGGTCAACCCGGTGGCAGACACGCAATTTCCAGTCTTCAGATCACTTAAAGAGCGCAACCGGTTTGGCCGGTGGTTCCCAATTAAGACCGCCGGAATTTTTATCAACGGACTTTCCCAAAGAGGTAAGAGGTAGTTTGGATGAAACCGATAAGCCTTCCTTCATGTATCCTGTTGAAAACATGTAAATTTGAGTCCGATTTGCGATATGATTTGATCCTAGATGAAAAGAATATATAAGACAGGCTATTCCTTGATTTTTTTATACCATCATGATTCAGTGAACAAAATGGCAATATTACAACATCGAAACAAACCATCAATTTTACTATCCAACTAGATATCCATAACAATGACTACTGCTACTGCCACCACTACCACTACCACTATTTCATCTACCCCAACACTATCATTAAGTGCTGCTCCATTAACAGTGACTCCATTGGCCGGTGAACCATTCGGTGCAGTCGTGAACATGCCAGCATACACCAATGATCCATCATCATTGAACGAATCTGACTTCAAGATTTTGAAAGAAGCCTTGCTCACATATTCCGTCTTAGTTGTTCCAAAACAATCCAACCTATCACCAGAATCACAACACAAGTTAACTACCAGATTTGATCCAAGTACCGGTACCCAATACGGACACAATGAAAAGATTTTCCATTCTACCAAGTCCATCTTGGCAAAAGACGGAAAGTGTGTTCCAAGAAGACCTGAAGTGATGATGGTTGGTAATGGTACTTTTGAAGCTGGTCATGAAGGTATGAATGCATTCAAGTTGGAGCATCCTACACACCACACTTTCCACAAGAAGTTGCTAACTGATGAAGAGATGGCTGAAGGTCAAACTAGATTCTACAGATGGCACATCGATGCTGCTTTATACGAATTGGCTCCACCTGTCGTCACAACATTGTTAGGTTTGATTGTTCCTTCAACCACCGAGAAGCAAAAGATCTTGTACGAAGGCTCGGATGAAGTTAAGGAAGTTGTCAAAGGAGCTACTGCTTTTGCCTCTGGTAAGATTGCCTTTGACTTGTTGTCTGAAGAAGATAAGGAGTTTGCTTTGAATACCACTGTTGTCTACGCTCCACATCCATACATTTACATCAACAACTGTAAGGCAACTTTTGACGGTTTGACCATTGAATCTGAAGAACCACCAAAGGAGACTCCATTTGATGAATTGCCTGCATGGGAAGAATCCAAGGTTAAGAGATTGCCATTGGTTTGGACCAACCCAGTCACCAAGAACGCACATTTGCAAGTTCACGGTTGTTGTGTTTACCAGTTGGTTCACTCTCAGACTGGTGAAGTGATTGCTGAGTTGAAGGAAGCTAGAGAGATTGTTCATAGATTGATGAGAGCTGCTATCATGCCAAAACAAATTTACTGTCATGGTTGGACTTCTGGTGATTTGTGTATCTTCCATAACAGAGGTGTCATTCACTCTGTCACTGGTGAGTTTGGTCCAGAAGAGAAGAGATTGATGCATCAATGTAATGTTGCTTCTGGTGAAGATCCATTCTTATTAAAGTGATTTCAATTCTACATTATTCTTACTATTTATGTTTGTTTTTAGTTCTCTAATTTGATGAAGGGACGGCCATTTTTTCCCAGGATAGCTGGCTTTTTCGGGGTTCCTTCTCCTTTTAATTGCATGGATTTTTCTTTATATATTTGTCATGATTTTTTCGGTTTGCTTTGTTTGTACAGCATATATTCTTATTAATGTTAGGTTATAACTTACTTCTAAGGAACACTAGGATAGTCATTAATTATCAAGATAACGTTTCAGGCTTCAGCGAGAAGTTGTTTGAACTTTGAACTCCGAACTTGGAATCGAAGCGAATTGGCGAACTCCGCAGGCATATGCAAATTCTCTTTGCACATGCTAAATATGTACAAGTACATTACCCCACATCGTCCATGAACATCACACATACATATTCAGAATGTCAATCGTCACATGCCTTCAAAAACAACATCCAATGATATAAAATTCCAAAGGATTCTCTTCTGATGAAATCCAGAGGATAACAGGTATTTGAGTTCTGGGTATCTAGAACCAATACATTGACACCAAAACCTGAAACAACATGGCATATCTACGTCGTCTTCCAGCGTCAACAACAGCCAGCATCGACAAGGGCAACAGAATCTTATTGAATACTTTCAGGCATCTGATCAACTTTTACTTGAAGAGGAGAAACCTCATCATGAGGCTATCCTATCTTGCGGTGCTTGTCTTGATATTTAATGGTAATGGTTCAAAAAAGAATAAGAAAACAAGTCAAAAATCATCCGAAATGAAAACCAATAAGCAAAAGGCCATTTCCGAAAAGAAAATTACCTATGATGATCGTCCCTGGTGGCGGTTGAGGAACCCCATACCTGGTCTGATTAACCGATTGAAGAATTCTCCCAATGCAGTCATTCTCAGTCAACTCAACTATAAAAAAAAAGTAGGCAAGACAATACTTGGATATTTTGGGTTACAACTGTTGTTATTGTTTCTTCGAGCTGTGATTAATTTGAAAGTTGCTTCATTGGATGGTTATTTGGTTTCTTCACTCATTTCTAAAAGATTCAAAAGATTTTTCAATTACTTGATCGTTTGGATGTTGATCGGTATACCTGCTGCTTTGACTGATTCCATGATTAACAAAGTTCAACATTTGATGGCTTGTGCTACTAGAGAAAATGTCACCCAAAAGATCTTGAATGAATATTTACCTGACTCTGGAAACAGTACCATTTATCAGTTGGTTAATGGTGCTACAACTAGCTCATCTGGTAACTTTGATAAGGCAAAAGATAACCTCACTGTCGACGACCCAAGTCATCGTTTGACGTCAATAGTGTCCCAGTTTGCCACTTCTTTAAGTGTGTTGCCTTCTCAAGTACTGAACCCATTTCTCGACMTCTTGCTATCTGCTAACCAATTATCTAAGTCGGGTGAAAATGCAGCTGAAGGTGCTCTATTACTAGGTTTGATTGCCAATATGTCTTCTTTGGTTCTGAAAGTTTTCACACCCAATTTTGCTAAACTATCGAATTCCAGAAATTCTTTGGAGAATAAGTTTCATGTTTACCATTCAAGAATAGTTGACAACACTGAAGAGATTGCACTTGCTAAAGGTCATAGAAGAGAAATTGAGTTATTGGATACCAATTACTTTGAGCTAGAAAGATTCAAGAGAATGGAGTTCAGAAGACTGGCGATCTATGATTTTGCCGTTAGTTTTATCTTCAAGTATAGTTTAGGTGCATTTGGTTTGATGCTGTGCTCGTTGCCTATTTTCTCCACTGCCTATACACATAATTTCCATCTTTCTCAAATGGCCATGTCACAAATTTCATCAAATTTTGTCACCAATAGAAGGTTATTGTTATCTGCTTCTGAGTCATTGGGAAAACTGATCCAATCTAAGAAAAACATTCAGAATTTATCTGCTTATAGTGGGCAATTATGGGAATTTGAACAAGTGTTAAAAAACATCAACAGTTCTTCTGGTGAAGTCACTGATGGTTCCTCTACTGGGTCATCTCCTTCTGACTTGGAACAATCAATAAATGGTTCTTTCAAATTTAATTCTGGCTCTGCTGCTACTGATAATGACTTTGATCCATTGATCAAGGGTCCATATGTCTCCTATGGTGATGAAATTACTTTCTCACATGTGCCTTTGATTACTCCATCTGGTGCCAAATTAGTGAATGACTTGAACTTCTCCATCAAACGTGGTGACAATCTATTAATCATTGGACCTAACGGATGTGGTAAATCATCATTGTTCAGAATCTTAGGTGGACTATGGGAAGTTAAACCGCATCAATCAAACACCAACAGCTTTGACACAGATGAACAATTGAACACTCATTTGACTATTCCAAAAAACAAAAGAGATTTATTTTACTTGCCTCAAAGAAGTTACTTGACATACGGATCATTGAAAGAACAAATCATCTATCCTGATTCAATTGATGACTACAATGCCAAAATAGTTGCTGCTAAATGTCAATCCTCCACCTCTGAATCCTCCAATGTCGTCAAAGATGACGAGTACTTGATTGGACTATTGAAGATAGTTGAACTAGACCACTTGGTGGACCAATACAGTTCCAACGCAGATGCAGAAGACGCCACAGACAGTGAGGTCGACAGCACACTCATCTCAGACACCACTAACGATCAACTGAAACTGAACAATGGCAAACACGGAAACTGTACACCAAGCCAACTAGACTCGATAGTTGCCAAATGGCCAGATGTGTTAACCACAGGTGAACAACAAAGATTAGCTATGGCTAGATTATACTATCATCAACCTAAATTCGCAGTCTTGGATGAATGTACCTCATTGATTTCACCAATTGATTTAGAATTGAAATGTTATCAAGTTGCCACTGAGATGTTTGGAATCACAGTTTTGAGCGTTTGTCATCGTACTTCTTTGTGGCGGTTTCATAAGTATGTTTTGAAGTTTAAGAGGGTTGAAGAAGGGGATGATGTTAATGATGGGGCTGCCACTACGTTGTTTACGAAGTTTGATCCAGAGTTGAGATTACAGAGACACGATGAGTTGATTGAGATTGATGGTGCTTTGAAGAAGGGGCAAATGCTTGCGAAAAGATTGGAGATGTTGAAAGCCAAAAATCTTTCGAGACTTGCTACAAGATCGCCTCCAAAGATGTTTATCGAGGATGACGAAGATGAAGATGATGATTTCTGAATTTTATTGTTTTTTCATGAATGTTAAATTAGCAAGCGTAAAAAATTAATATTTCCATGTTTCCCAAAAAAATAAAATACAGAAAATGCAACTTCATATGAAAACAAATTCATTCTAAAATACACGATCGATGCAACAAATTCAAAGATAACCGTAAACTAAAAAGCTGACGTGCAGTAACCTATCAAAAAAAAAGCCAAATATCAAATCAAAGAAACCTCAATCTTTTCAGTAATCATCACTTCCCACCAATCTCTAGAATCACGCCAACAAACCTCACAAATATCCAAACCAAAACAGGCTGTTGGAGAACCACGTTGATGGAAATCGTTCAATATTGAAGCGTACTGCTGTTGTATCTCAGGATTGGTACATTCAGCAGCTCCGATGAAAACAGGTAATAACAAACACAATCTTCCTGGTGAATCATCATTATTTGGTGTACCGTTGCTGTTTGTATTCACGTTGGTATTGGAAGTTGGGTTTGATGCAGAGTGGGTAGTTGACTGTGGATGGACGTATTTCAAGTACAGTTTAATCAAATCATGACTGAGTTGTTGCACAGCTGGAGAAGAGCGTGGTACTAGTAGGACCCTACGATATAATTGAATCAGTCCCATGAATAAGAAACATTGATTAGTGGCAAATATCGAATTCAAAGCTTTTGCTTCTGCTTTAGACTTTGCCTTTTCTTCATCACTTTTGTTTCCACCATCATGAATTTCTGAAACTTTTATAAACTCGTCTTTCTTCAACTTGAGGAACTCGAATTGGAGTTCTATGGCTTTAGTTACTGTTTTTGGAGACAATTGTAATTCGCCAAATGGTAATCCGGGGGACAATAAGACAGGTGATGAAGGTGAATTAGGTGATAGTGAAGCCCAGTTTGTCATTGCCATCTTGTTAACTTTCTTCAAAACATTTGTGTATTTGATCAACTTGCATAGTCTGGCGTACAAAGGCAAGAACTTGATATTGAAACCTAAAAAATAATCAATGTCCTGATGTGACTCGTCATGCACTATGGATTTAGGATCATTTGTTTCATCTATATCGTAATCCATTTGTGGTTGTGCTGTATCAACATGAATGTCAAAATTATCATCTTGTGAAGCTGGCTTCTGTGTAGTGGGTTTGTCAGGTAAAGGTTCAATTTTGTCAGTTGGAGTTTCGGTTGAGTCGGGGCTAGTTCCAAGATCATTGAGTGCATCCCATGGGGTTGAATTGACTGATGATCCTTCAGCACTGTTACTGGTACCAAACAATCTAGTTTTCCCAGCAAGCTGGGTAACTTCCTCATCAGTTGGTTCCAATGGTGAAGACAATCTAGTTAGGATATCATCAAATGCAAACCATCTAACCAAGAAATATATCAATCTAGAACGTTTAATCTCTGAATTGATTGCACCTGAAGGTTTATCAGCATCGAAACAATGATTATGTTCTTTGAAATCTTTAATCATCTTAGAAAATGGTCTTTTGTAACCTTTCATCAGCAAGATTTGTTTTGCACCTTTCAAATGAACTTTCCATTTGTCTGATTGATTGGTAAATGCAATAAATGTACTCATGAACAAAACCAAGGTCAATGTCAGATCACTTGTTGCTGTGTCCTTGTTTTGCAACAGAATCAATAGGTCATTCAAAGATCTACTCAAAAGCTGGTTCAGCACACTTGTAGGATCCTTATCATAGTTCTGGTGTGATATCGAAAGTGCACGTTTGTTCCCCTTGTCAAACTTATGTAATGAATGCGATAGCAACAAATTTTTATGTGAAAACCCAAAGGCAATACAGATAGACATCAATCCATCATTATTCATGGCCAGCTTCGGAAGAACAACTTTGAAAGGGTTGTTTTTATAGATTGAGACATCAGCAGGAATAAGCAAGCTTGAAGTATTGTTAACATAAAACATGAAAGATTCAAAATATGATGGAACATTGATCAAAATATCAGGCAATGGAAGTAAACCTCTAGGTATCGAATTGGGAACAACTTCAAATTGTTGCGAAGCTCTCTTTGATACACCTTTAGTAGCAGCATTCAAGAATTGTTCAAAGCCAGACTCATCAACTTCTTCATCAAACGGGTTATAGATCTTCAACGGAGAATTGGAAGGCTTAGGAGGGCTTATATGACGGAGTAATGGAGAACTAGATAGACCATTAACCAACTTTGGTTGAAACACGTCAAGTTGCATCAAATCGTCAGCATATTCTTCAAAAGCTTCAACATCCGGATCAAAATGATGTTTATTCATTCCTGTATGGGTGACGTTATTGTTGGTATTGTTTATCGGATTAACATTAATATTGTCATTGTTAACGATTCTATCGAGTCTCTCTTCAAGAGAAAACCCATGTTCATCATCGAGTTCATTTAAAACAGACCATGAATGGTGATTAGTTGTCTTGATACTATTGTCATGCAAAACATTCCCGATCGCATTTGAAACACTTTGAATGTTAGTTGATAAGTCATCGTTGTGAAACAACGGGCTGAGTCCTGGAGATGATTTCAAAAATATTTGTTGTCCGTGTTGGTGTTTCTCTGATGTAGTCTTTGTACTATTTGATGGCTTATTATTCACAGTGTGCTGAATCTCAGGAACGGTAGAAGGAGTGTGTTCCCCTTTCGATGGCTGAGGAGGTATAATAGATTTCAACAGCGGATCTTTAGGCGGTTCGAATACTTTAAACTGCCTCTCCTGCTGTTGAGGCTGCAGATGATGACTCATAGTCTCATGATGATGTAGTGTTTCTGGTTTGGAGTTATGATGGCTAGGGATGGCTGTTCGAATATCAGAAGGAGTAGCTGATACAGAACTACATTGGTTTCTCATCTGCAGAAGGAATTGCAAATTGCTTGATGGACTGAGATAAGTTGAAGGAGATGATGACACCACAGGTAGTTGAGAAACCTGTGAAGCCTGAGTGGCCAATGGTGGGTTAGATATTGAAGGTGATGATTCTTTCTTTATTTGAACATCTTCAAACGACAGGACTCCAAATTGACCGTTGCCTTGATTCCCATTCCCATTCTGAGTCTTAGTGAATTGCATTCTTGAGAGATTGGCAACAGGATTGAGTTTTTCCACTTTTGGTTTCTTGTAAGGTCTTCCACCCCACGTTAGCTTCAACGAATAATCGCATTGTCTATTCACTCTAGCGCAATTGAGACAAGTTGGTTTTGTTTCATCACATTTTATCTTTGCCTTTTTGCAAGCATGGCATCCTGTTCTACTTCTCGTTCGTTTCTGCTTTGGTTTTGATTTCGGTTTCGGCTTTTGTGATTGTTTTGAAGTGGAACCGTTGTCGGGGTTTGTTGTTAGTTCTGGACTCATGTTGGAGAAGTAGGTTCCATCTGTATCTAAGAGGTTGTCGGAGAAGTTTGAAGAACTAATCTAACGATGACTTTACAACTAAAACACTCTTCGTTCAGTGAATTTATTAGTTTGGAATAAGGAAGGATCGGTCTACCGTCTTGGATCTGGCTTGAAATGATCACTTAGGAATCACGACAGAGATATTTATCTCCCGATTTGGAAGGTGGATGCGTGAGCGCGCTTAGCTTAGACCGAATTAAAAAAATTAAGTGGATAGAGCAAGTCGATTTATCGGCGTACAAAATAGGACGATTTAGCGACTTATAGTGTTTGTGTCGATCGATATCTCTGAGACGATCTGTAGGACGGTAGATGTGGTGGGTAAGGACCGCCAGAGTGCAGCAGAGAGCAGCAGAGAGCAGCAGAGAGCAAACGTGCAGGAAAGCTGCAGTACTACGTTACTCCTCCACCGTGTGTTACTGTGTTACTATTACCATATGAGTTACGGTAAGGTGCAGTCTGCACAGTGAATGCACGTTGTACATTTACTATGAGTTCTCGAATCTCGACAGGTTCCGATCCCGATTCAGAATTTCGAGTACCTAAACTCGTAGTAGCGTAGTAGTTCCAGCATGCAGACACACAGTGCAGACACACACACACACATACACATACAGACAATTGTCAAAAGATTCAATTCACGGGCAAATCTCAGCACTCAACACTCAACACACACACAGACAGACTGACTGACTGACTGACTGACTGACTCAACACTCAACAGTACACATCCAACAGATAAACCTGGCAGAAATAACAATCTTCACCTTCATCACTGACCACTGAACAGGTGTTTCACATCGTCCTTAACCAGTGTTCAATCTCCAGTGTTACAAGTGTTACAAGTGTTACAAGTGTTACAATCATACCATACRTATTAAGTCTCAACTCACAACTGACAAGGCTCAACTCAGTCTCATTATCGATCCACATTTCACAATTCACATTTCCCTCTCTGTCACATCACATTCCTTCCATTTTCTTTCCCTTTTCAGATTCCTTGCAATTTCGCCTTTTCTCCTTGTCTCTTCACTTATACATTAAATTCAAATTGTCCTTAGTACAATAATGTCTGGTCCTGCCTCTGGCTATGGTTCTGGTTCAAATTCTGTTTCTGGTGCTGGTGCTGGTGCTGGTTCCCTCAATGGTGCTAATGGCACTGGCACTGATCCTGTTAGTGGCTCATCATCCCCTCCTGACACATTCGCCATCTCAAACAGCAATTCAAATTCAATTTCTTCCAGAATGCATGATATGAATATACATCCAATGAATGGTAGAGGAATCAATCCTGACTTACAAGGTAGATTACTCGCTTTTCAAGCTAGACGTTTACAACAGCAACAACTGCAGCAACAGCAACATCAACATCAATCTGATCAAGAAGAGGAAACTACACAGCAATCACTGGACACAATGGAACCTTCTCAATATGGATATAAACATTTCGAACAACATCAACATAGGCATCGACACCATCATCATCAACAATCTCCTCCACCTCCACCTCCTGTTCCTAGTCATAGTCATCACAAAAGTTCAACCGGTGGTGGGAATATAGTAGGAGAAAAACCACTCCCTAGTTTGCCTCCATCTTCAAAAAATCATAATAAACCATTACCAACTCTTCCTTCTTCAACGACGTCTCCAGGGAGTATGCCTTCTTCTGGTTATACTACACCTTCAACACCAAGAGAAGATGGTAACAATAACCTCAATAGTGATAATAACAATAACTCTGCAGCAAATAAACAACAACCTCCTCTTCCAGGATCATCTGAAAATGATGATGATAATCTTATAAGGAGAACCTCCTTTAGATTACCCAAGCAGGATTCCGTGTCTGAAAAGAAAGAGTCCCCTCATAATGAATCTGTTTCAAGTTTTAACCGATTTGGCAACGTCTCCAGTACTGGTGTTAATAATAGTACCAGTAGTGTCAATCTGGGGAACATAAACAATAGCAGTTCAAATTTGAATTTAAATGCCAATTTGAGAAACAACGGTCTTCATTACCATCCAACAGCCCCATCAGATGTCAAACAGATTGTAGTGACGTCGAATTTGTCATCAAATTCAAACTCTCCTTCTTCCCCATTTTCTCCTGTTGGAGGGATACTTGGGGATTCTCCTCCAACTGATAATTCAACATCGTCACACTCATCAAACTCCACAGTTACAAATTCAGATGCTCCACCAACGTTACCTAAATCAACGATACCTGCAAGTATTCTTAATGCTACAATGAATCATGTTAAGAAACAGAACAATAACAAACCATCTCTATCTCAAAGACGAGGCATGAAATTAGATTTGAATTCTTTTAACAGTTCACCCGGCAGAACGTCTAACAGCAACAGCAAAGAAATTAATAAATCTACTGCCAGCAATAACATCAACAGCAATTCACGTTCTCGTCCAACGAATCTACACAGTAATAGCAATAACTCTAAAAGCAATAATAAAAAGAATGTTGGCCTTTCACTTGCCTCACATCCAGCATTTGCCAACTCCAAACCCAACAATAATAACAACGGCAATAATCTCAATCAGAGAATTCCAACATCATCTAACAGACTGCCTTCATCATCCAGACCGGTGTCAAGCTCATCTATCTCATCGGTTATATCATCTCTTTCCCAAAAACAACCTCAACGTGATTCTTTGGACAAGCTAAAGAAGAATGTTTTGCCTCGTCGTGGAGCAGGTGGAGGAGGACCAGTGAATTCCAGCAGACCAGCAAGTATCAATAGCATAGCATCATCTTCATCGTCGTCATCTTCTCAAAGCAAACCTTCAGGTATGTTTGCGAAATATGCAAAGTATGTGGATATCAAGTCTGGATCATTGTATTTTGCTGGTAAAGCATCATTACATTCCAAAGGTGTTGATTTTTCCAATGGTTCTTCATTCCGTATTTCACAAGATGACTTGGAATTCATGGAAGAAATTGGAAGAGGTAACTATGGTGTGGTTTCCAAAGTGTTGCATAAACCAACTGGTATTGTGATGGCTATGAAAGAAGTTCGTTTGGAACTTGAAGATTCTAAATTCCGTCAAATTTTAATGGAACTTGAAGTTTTACATACTTGTGTTTCAGATTGCATCGTTGATTTCTATGGTGCTTTTTTCGTTGAAGGTGCTGTTTACATGTGTATGGAGTTCATGCATGGTGGGTCATTGGATAAAATATATGGTGATGGTATAGATGAACCTGAATTAGCTTATATCACAAAGTGTGTTATTACAGCATTGAAAGAATTGAAAGATAACCATAACATTATTCATCGTGATGTGAAACCAACGAATATCTTGGCCAACGAAAGTGGAAAAGTGAAACTGTGTGATTTTGGAGTTTCTGGTAATTTAGTTGCTTCGATGGCAAAGACCAACATTGGTTGTCAATCGTACATGGCACCAGAGAGAATCAAATCCACTAACCCTGATGTTTCCACATACTCAGTGCAAAGTGATATTTGGTCATTAGGATTATCGATTTTAGAAACTGCTGAAGGATCATATCCTTATCCTCCAGAAACGTATGACAATGTGTTTTCTCAATTGAGAGCCATCGTCGAAGGTGATGCTCCAGAATTGCCTGGTGATCGGTTTTCTGCAGAGGCACAGGATTTCGTTAAGCAATGTTTGAATAAAAATCCGTCTAAACGTCCTGTGTATGCGAAGTTGTTGGCTCATCCTTGGCTGAATAAATATGATGATAAGGAATGTCAAGAATTGATGTCTAAGTTGGTTAAAAAGAGTTTGAAAGAGAGAGAGCTGAAGGCTGGTGGATACAGTGCTGGAGATAGGGTTGTTCCTGCTTTACATAAAGGTGGTTTGACAATCAAAGAATGATATCGGATTTTTTTTCTACTCTTTTTTTTTCTTTTATTTTTGTTCCTATGTGTTTGAATTTGCTGTATTTTTTTTCTTTCATTTTTTCTTGTTTTGTTTTTTGTTACTTTCGAATTCAGGTTTGTTATTAATTGTGTTTGTGTTTAACTGCTTTTTTTATTTCGATTTTCTTTTTTTGTATTCTTCAACTTCGTTTTTTTTTTTTTGAAGCTTGGTCTTCTTATCACATAACTATCAATAAGTTTTCTATCAAATCTATATCTCCAGTTGAAGTTGTTTCCACCGACCATATATGGTTTCTCTATCACCCCTGTTCTTCATGCCACTAGCCAACCATCCCTGCTTGTTACTTTTCTTTTACTTTCTTTTATTGTTAAATCTTTATCTTTTTACCTGTTTCATTATTTACTCTAGCTTTTTTTATATCTTGTCGGTTGTATTTTCTTAATTTTTCTCACAAGTTAATCTTCTTGAACTATATCTAACTATTTCACTCCCTGTTCAATTCAGTCCAGCTGATTTAGCTACTAGTTAGTAAGCTGTTTCACTTTGAATTTCTTATATATACACTGAATATAACTCTTCTGGCATATTATTGATCATGAAAGATTTCTTTGATATAATTTGTTAGGTATAAATTCTACACACCACACCAGAAGTCGGACCCGAGAGTCTGAGAGTCTGACTTCTGTAGTGACTTCTGTAGTGACTTCTGTAGTGACTTCTGTAGTGACTTCTGTGTCTCCACTGACCCAGCAGCTGACTTCTCTCTTCGGCCATCTGCCAACCTTTTGTGCAGGAGCTTCGATTCGATCGTTTCCGTTTTTATGTGAAGTGTCCTGAGAAGATGGATATGCTGACAATTTCGGGTGTTGAACTGCTGTTCTCTGATATCACAGCTCAAGGCTCAAAGTTTTAAAGACCAAAGGCCTTCTTCCAAATTGTCAATACCCGTGATCCAACTTCCCAGGACTAAAACCATCGTTCTTGAAGACCCCCTTTTTTTGGAAACTACTCACCCCATACGGACATCTCATCAATCCTCAATCACTAAATCGATAAATCGATAAATCAAAAGATATGCTTTCGTCCACAATTTACAAAAGAGCATCCGTTTTCCAACGTAATGGAATCAACATAATAACCACTGGTGCCAGACTAGTTTCATCAACGAACAAGATCTCATCACCAGCAACAACCCCAACATCATCCACAAAGACCAGAGTTGAAGAACCAATAAGCAAGCCAGTGACACGAAGAAGAAAAGCCACTAGATTCACAGATAAGTTAAATGCAGGACCATCATTTGCTGATTTCTTAACGGGGAGAGCCCAAGATATTTTAATTGATCCATTAGAACAAGCAAGACAAGACCCAAATGCTCGTTTACCATCTTGGTTGAAAGTGCCCATTCCAAAAGGTAAATCATTCCATAAAGTTAAGAAAGATGTTCGTGAATTGAAACTTGCAACGGTTTGTGAAGAAGCCAAATGTCCGAACATTGGTGAATGTTGGGGTGCCAAAAAATCAGAAGCTACTGCCACAATCATGTTGATGGGTGATACATGTACCAGAGGTTGTCGTTTCTGTTCAGTTAAGACTAATAGAGCACCTGCTGCATTGGATCCAAATGAACCTGAAAATACAGCTGAGGCTATCAGTAGATGGGGATTGGGTTATGTGGTGTTGACTACCGTTGACCGTGATGATTTGCCAGATGGTGGCGCCTATCATTTAAGTTCAACTGTTGAAAAAATCAAACAAAAATCTCCAAAGACTTTGGTTGAATGTTTAAGTGGTGATTTCAGAGGTAATTTGGAAATGGCCAAAGTGTTGGCATCTTCTCCATTGGATGTGTTTGCCCATAACATGGAAACAGTTGAAGATTTAACTCCTCATATTAGAGACCGTCGTGCTACTTATCGTCAATCTTTGGCGGTGTTAAGAACTGCCAAAGAAACAAATCCAAAATTGGTTACAAAGACTTCATTAATGTTGGGTTTCGGTGAAAGTGATGAACAAGTTCTGCAGACTTTGAGAGATTTAAGAGAAAATAAAGTTGATGTTGTCACTTTTGGTCAATACATGAGACCAACTAAGAGACATATGAAGGTTGTTGAATATGTGAGACCTGAGAAATTTGATCACTGGAAGGATGTTGCTCTAGATATGGGATTCTTGTATTGTGCTTCTGGTCCATTGGTTAGATCTTCTTATAAGGCCGGTGAGGCATTTATTGAAAATGTCATCAAGAAGAGAAAGAGAAATGTTGGTGTTCCTAGAACTGTGGAAATCGGTGATGAAGCATTTTCTTCAAAAGAATTAACGAAATAGACTTTGACTTGATATTTATTTTCTTTACCTTTTCTCTATTAATAATATTTATTCCATAAAAAATGATGAGAGTTTGCATTTCTTTCATCTTGATGATGGTAATGGTCAATAGGACCTCTTTTATGATTTATCTTGCTTGTTTTTTTTTTTTCGTTTACACATATCCTTTTCTTATACTTTTTGATAGATTACTCCATATACAGATAACCACATATAATGAAGCCCGTGTACACGTATTCACTGATTTAACTATAGATTACACTAAAACTGACGGTTAAAAACTCAAGAGCAAGGGAAGTAAAAGATAAGTTTGAAGAAAAGGGGAAAATATAACGACTGAGGAAGAAAGAAAAAAATCATAATTCACAAAACTAATTCAAAGCATTTTATATGAATTGATGATTGAAAAGATGAAAATAAAAACGGGAGAAAAAAATGAAAAAAAGTATACATTAAACAAAAAAAAGGTAGGTAAGTTAATTTATGGTTGTACGCTAGCAAAAGTATTTCTTTCTATTCTTTAAAAATTCACGTAAAACAGGAATGTTTTTTCCCATTTTATCCTCGGTCAAACTAGCACTGAAAAGCATAGCCAAACTCTCTTCAGAATTCTTATTTAACTCTTTGTAGTCTAAAACGTTGTCAAGATACTTCATTGTACATTTCAAAATTTGATAATTTTCAGGAGGCATGGTCATTAAAATGGAATTAAATTCTTTTGTTTTAATAGAATCATTCTTCAACAATGCAAGTTTCAAAAGTTGTTCGCACTCCTCGTTGGATAACACTTTTTCATTTTCTCTCAACCATCTTTTGAACAACGTAGTCACAGAATGGATATTCGGTTTAGGGACAGCATGAAGTAAATCAAAATCACCTTTCAAATTGAAAATCTCCTGTATTCTATTGATTTCAGCTTTTAATCCGGATAATCTGAACGTACCAACTTGCTTAACCGCCTCTTCTTTATCTAAGAATGTGAAACATCTGTACATCAATATTGGCACTTTTAATCCATCATAATAGAAAGGTGATAAGTCTGACGACTCCTTTATAGTCAGTCCAAAACACCTTGGAACACCTGGTGGGAATCTATCTTCAGAGACGATACCAGTATCCTCTAAATCATCTTCCCCTGAAGTCACCCAAGTGGAAACAACGGATGATTGTCTGATAGGCTTGCTAACATCATCAGTAGAACTGTTATTGTTTTCGTTGGAGTGACTGCTAATTGGAATGCTTGCAGTACTAGTGTTTGCAGATTGACTATTTCCTACTAAACCTCTTCTGTTGTTGTAAGTATTGTTCTGCACACTGTGCTGAGAATGGGAATGGGAGGCGTAGTTGGCAGGAGGGAAAGGGTTTTGGAGATGTTGTTGTTGAGGAGGTGGCTGTGAAGGATGGACACCAGGTCTTATATTAAGACTACTACTACTATTGTTATTACTTCTGGTACTGTCGTTAATGTGATGAGGTTGCTGAAAACGTTGGCTGTCGTGGCTTATGATTGTAGAGTCGGTGGTGCCTTCATCCGAGGTACCGGAGTCTGTTCTGGGTCCGGGTGTGTATTTGTCCACCTGAGGTGGGACAGCGTCATATTGAAGAGACATTAGATGAATGTTAGATCTGGTGTTGTATGTGTATACCTGTTGATGTCGATAATAGGCTTAAAAGAAAAAGGAGAAGTGGTGTGTTTGAATATAATTTGTTGGAGTAACTATAGTGTGAAAAGGGAGAGAGCTCTTTAAAACAGGGCACTTGAAACTGGGAATGTCTCAAAGGACTAAGTTGAAATGGTGAGATTGTAAGATTTGGGTTCGAGTTGGGACTTTGAAGTTTGACAGTGGCCGTCACTGATATGGATATGGATATGGATATGGCAGGAAAGTTGGAACAGGTGTCTTGATTGATCGTTGGGTCTTTGGTCTTTTAGTCTTGAGGGTGTTTGTTTGTATGGAAATCTGGTGGAATCAAAATGACAATGGACATGCCAACAAACCACCAGGCAAAATCAGATCAATGATGATCGTGCCCGCATGGGACTGGCCAGCCGTGGCGGTGGTGGCGGGTGGCGGTGGCTGGTGGCTGGTGGCTGGTACATACTGCCTAAAATATATATATGACGTGGATTCTGGAAGTGTTGAACACACCACATCTTTAAGTATTAAAACTACAAAATGTATTATTGAAAAGATTATGTATACAAAAATGTAAAAAAAATCAATGTTTTTTGAAGAACTATATATATGCCCACAGGTGAATGAATTGTTACATTACTAGAGTACAACGTATATGCAGTGGTATCACTAGTAGATTAATTTGTCTTCTCTTCCTCTTCCTCTTCTTTTTCTTCCTTCTTTTCCTCCTTCTTATGGTTTCCATGCTCAGAACCTCTCTTGGCCTTCTCTTTAGCAAGCTCTTCCTCGATTTCAGATTCTAAAGAGTCAATTTGTTCTTGTAACTTCTTGATCTTTTCTTCACCCTTAGCGACATTGGCTTTAGTTTGTTCAGCTTGTTTGGCCTTGTAATCATTCAATTGCTTCTTTAATTCGGCGACGGTGTTTTCAGTATCAGCTTGGCTGGTTGGTAGACTGATAGCCAATTCAGAAAGCATAGAAATCAAAGTTGGCTCAAGAGCAAACTTACCACCCTTCTTACCCTTGTGCTTCTTACCCTTCTTACTGTTGCTACCACTGAAAAAACTTTCTGGCTCCTTCTTGATGATGACGGCAGAAGCTGGCATAGCGACGGTCTTAACAGCTCTAACGTGGTTGATACCCTTGGATTGTTGCAATAATGGCTTCTCGGTCTTAACATATGTTGGATCGAAATGCACCAATAAGGTTTCAATGTTGGCGATTTGTTGAGTGAAAGCTGGGTTCTTGGATGATTCTCTGATGATTTCAATATCCTCAGTCAATTGCTTCTTCTTGATGGACAATCTGTAAGCTTTTTCCTCTTCTTCTCTTCTCTTACGTTCAGCATCCATATCGGCCTTGAACTTTTGGAATTGCTTGTCAAAGTCAGCTCTAATGGCCTTGATTTCAGCGTAGATTTCATCCTTTTGCTTGTAAAGGGCTCTTCTCTTGTTGTACAAAGTATCTCTCTTATCTTGAACACCCTTATTCTTGGCACTAATCTCATCCAACTTCTTGGTGACTTCTTCAAACTTGGCTTGAGCTTCTCTGTTGTTGAAACCAGATTGGGTCTTCTTCAATTCGGCAATCTTAGCTTTGTCAGCATCGATGGACTTTTGTTCTTGTTCAACGGAAGCGAAATCCTTCTTCAATTTTCTCAAAGAAGTGATTTCCTTAACGAACTTTCTTTCTTCGACAATTCTTAAATCACCCTTACCAATCAAATCATCCAAATATTGAATTCTCTTTTCAATATCATCAGCGTTCTTGAAATTGTTCTTGGAAGTGACGGCATTGATATCACCAATTTTCTTCTTCATGATGGCATCAATAGCCTTGATTTGTTCACCGATTTGATTTCTCTTATTCTTAATATCAGATTGCTCTCTCTTGACCGTATTTAATTCATTGAGTAATTTCTTACGTTGTTCAACTAATTCCGGTGGAGTAACAGCCTTTTCGATATCCTTGTTGACAGCAGAAAGATCAGCTTCAAGTTTCTTCAAGCTGTCATTCAATTCAGCTAACTTTGCATCTCTAACCTTGAAATCTGGTGATTTGATGAACTTTCTCTGTCTTGGGAGTCTAATTTCTGGTTCTGGGGTGGACATTCTGTTGAAATAGATTTAAGTATCATATTGTAGTGTTAGTATCTCCATTCAAAATAATCAATTTTCCCGGATGTCAAAATATATCTTTCCTGGCGGTATGTATGCACACGCTTATTTGAAATCAAAGAGTTAAGTTGCTGAGATCAACATCAACAAGGGAGCATGAATTCAACAGAATGACTCCTAAATAAATTTCATTGAATTTATGTTGGCTGATCAATATGTATAGAGACATACCTGGTGGATGGACACTGGAGGTGGTGGTGAGTGGTGATGGATATGTAAGGAGTCGAATAAGCTGATGGTGGATCAGGATCAACTTCTGCGGTGTCAACAGTGAACACTGTATTTTTCAGCATTCATCGTCGAAAGGTGGACGTGGTGTCCTTTTCTAAGTTTTCTTTTCCAGCGTGCGTACTGTCTTGCACACCGATTGGGAAACGCACGACTCTCACCAGCTTATCTTCCTCAACTCGAATCGGTTTTGGTATTTACACATGAGACTACAAAACATGTGGTAATTCAAGTGAAATTTAACAATTGATCTTCTATTTCCCATGAACTCATGGGATATAAGTAACTGATGTATCACAGTTAAATTTAGATGAAGATAGGCTTTCAGAATACACATAATAATGAAACACTGGGCAAAAAAAGCAAAAAAAAAGTAAAGAGCCCGTGACCAGGATTGAACTGGTGACCAACAGATTTGCAATCTGCTGCTCTACCACTGAGCTACACGTGCTTTTACGCCTGTTGAATATTTTTGGTCTATTATACCTAAGTACTCTGGGCTAAAAAATTTTTGTGAAACGTCAAAAACACTTTACACATTTTTCTCAAGTTCCGGACATTAAATTACTGTTATATACTACTAAAAAGGATTCAAGTTTTACTGTWTAACAACTGATTAAAAATAAATTTATTCATTGATTGATTAGTAAATTTAGAGTTTTTATTTGCTCTTAAAAATAGATTCTTGTTCTTTTGTTTTCATCTTGACCTGTGAATATTCTAAGTTTTGAAGTTTTATAAATTCAATACTTTTGGTGATTCGTGAATTTATTATTTTTTGCTTGAAATTTCAAATTTCAAAAGGATTTATTCCTATTATTCCTCTACTTTTAAAATTTATAGTTTAAGGGCTGAAGCTTTTTGTGAAATTTCGATCATCGATCATGAAGATTTTTTTAATTTCTTTTTGTAACCTAAAATATTTTTTTTTCAATTCTACATCTTTCTTGCTAAATACAGCATCATAATTTATATCTAACAAAAAAAGATCAAGGGTTAATTAAAATAAATGATGGTACTGAAAAAATTCTATGCTAAATCGATAAAATGGTTAAAAAGAAAAATAATAAAATGAAAATGAGGGTACATGGGCTAAAATACTAAAATTCTTTAAATTTTGTTAAAATGATAATTAAAATTAGAAGGAGATTCACTATTTAGTGAGATGGAGGTCTTTTTTTTTAACCTATATAACGTCAGCTTTTTTCAGGGGAAACAAGTACTGTAGTCCTAGTTCGCTTGAGATAAAGGTCGAAAATCCCAGCTTGATCGTTCTTATAGCCCCGATCGGTCATGAGGCTGTAAATTCAAGGAGTTGAATTAAAAATTTAGATTAAAACTAGAAATAAAAGTTGGATGCAAAAAAAAACGAAACTAGTTTTTTTTACCAAAAAAGTAAAACATATCTTTTTTTTTTATTGATTTGTATAAAAAAATAGAATTAATTAAAAGTATAAGATGATGGAAAGGTAAAAGGTATAGGGTGTAATGGAGTATTTGTGAATGTTCATCGAGTAAAAATGAAAAATTAGTAAAATGATAAATGATAAAAGGTTAAAATAAACAAGAAGTCAACACAAACAACCTCTGCTCAATATTAAACACCATCATCATACAACAACAACAACTACTACTAAAACTCATATAACTTCTAATTTCACAGGCTAGGCAGAATCCTTTTTATTTCACTTCCTTATACTAATAAATTTGAAAAAAAAAAAACTACTTTTACTTATTATTCGCATTTTTACATTTGACTTTCCTTGATTACTATAATTTTCATTTTCATTTAGACTCCTTGGATTTAAAGGACCACATACCTACATCCAGTTCTCCATACAGTTCACCTCATACTAACTTTCCACTCTTTTATCATTTTATTTTATCAATTTCCCCCTCTACCTTTTATAACACTTTACTATCAAATTATTATTTTCTTTTATCACTATATCAATTTACCATATTTTTCTTTTTTCCAGTTTATGATTTAACCATTTATCTTCCTTTTATCATTATATCAATTTACCATTTTTCCAGTGCTCCTTTATGAGGCGCCGGAAATTTTCAACTAGGAATCCAGTGCATTATTCTATAGGATGATTAAGATCTTCATCACTACTTTTGTTAGACTAACTTAATCTAGCGAAAAACAGACACTAATTCAATTCGGTAACTCACAAGACATCACAAAATAACACTCATATTCCAATAAAAATTGTTATAAATTAGGATCAGATCGAAAGTAATTAGTATAAGTGAAATCACAAGTTCAATGAGTTGGAGGAAAATACTTGCATGTGGTCATCAGACATCTGAATTTTTCAAACAAGCTAGTAGAGTAATAAAATGTACAAAATTAATAAAATTGGAATTATGAGATTGTGAATATAGACAATTGTGATAATATTTTTATATGCAATCAATTTGTTTTTCCTGCAAATAGTTTACTCGTTAAACTTTTAATCAATAATTGGTCAATTTTTCAATTTTTTTTACTGTAGTTTTTTTACCAAAAAAGCTCACTAAAAGCTTATATTAATTTAGTCTTTAGAAAACAAAAAATAAGTTGAATGAAAAATAATAAACTAGGTATGAAGGACCATGGGTTGAATATATAATAAAGTGATGGTTCTCAGCTCATCTCACTACACGCTGCTCAAATTTCGTCGAAATTTAGGGGTCTCTGGATGATATCGAAGCTATAATGATACAATGGAATGATAATTATGTTAAAATGAAAAGAATATGGTAAATTGAATTGATAGGGCCATCGAGAACTAAGAAGGATAAAATAAACTATAATAAGATAAAAAGATAAATGTTAAAACGAAAATTGGTAAATCGATAAACAGATAATTAAAGCAGAAAATATAATAAACTGATAGAGAGGTAATTAGGGTAAAGCAACAATCAATGTTGGATGACAATCAAAATGATTTTAATTTGGTTTGAATTTGTTTCTCAAATTTATGCTTTAATTTTCATGCAGTTATGCTATTGATTATTGATTTTGCATCATGATACAGGAGGCACAGATATTTTATAAATTTGCTACAATATAAACGACGAGTAGAGAGACCAACAAAAAAAAGTGCACCAACTACCCACAATTGTTTGAAAAAAAAACTCCATTCGCGAGACAGCCTTATTAACCTGGTGGAGGATAGATAGCTCTTCCCACAGTATTCTAAATTCTTTGTAAAAGGAGCATGTCGCATTGCTATCATTCTTAGCCTTAGGAAGTTCTCTAATCATCAACTCACAGTACACCTTGAAGCACACAAAGTTTAAGTAATACTTATGTACTGGAATTTGTGGTGAAAACACCCTCACAACACCTACAAGCAACGTGACCACTCTATATTTGTAATTGTCTAACTCTTCACCATCCTTCAGTTTTGTATTTCTGACGGATCTTATCTGTTCTTCTTTGGACTTTAGTTCGTTGGCATATCTCTTAATCAAAGATTTTTGTGTTCGACAAAGCTCTTTTTGTGCTTGCAATTCTTCATTCAATTTATCTAGTTGGGAGGACATGTTGTTTGGTTATGATAGACATTAACTTTTAAGACAGTTGGATCGGTGGATAGTGTTTGTAAATGAAGGCAAAAAGAGTTCCAGTCTTCTGACATAACTCCGGGTATGTGTTTTTGGTGAAAGCTAATTGGAATATTGGCTCCAATTGTAACTTGTGGCATGAAAATTGCACCGACTACCTCAATTGGTATATATTTCTGCAGCGATCTATTCTTTGTAGATTTTGTTGAAGTTTGTGAAGCTCTCTAAATTGTGCTATTAGTTATGACGAGATGTTGTCCTATTAGATATATCAGATTTGTTGAACATCAACTTTGTTGGTTACCAGTTCCGGAATTCTAAGTATATACTCTGGTAGATTGTCATGGATATGACAAAGCCACAGTTAGTCATGGATTACTTCCTTCCAGTATTGCCAAGTACGGTCTTGCTATTGATTGGTTGTTTGCTCCCTCCCGCGTGGCTATTGGTTTATGAAGAAGGTGGCACGAGTCAGTACTGGCCAGGCTGATTAGTGTTCATGTTCCTTTATAAGATATTATGATGAGTTGCTATAACAATTACGTGGGATGTATTAGGTTGTTAGGTTGGTTGTCATCCGGTTTAATGTATCATGAAATGGTTGCAGATAATTAGTATACTTCACGTGAAATTGCATTACCACAGTTCGTACATCTCAAGCACAAACTTCATATTTAGATTAGATTCAGACCAGGTATTTAAGTCTATGTATTTCCTTCTTTTTTATACTCCCTGTTAAGGGGAAGAGCTAATAGAGTCCTACTTGGGGACATAGGCACTTAGTCCGTTTTTCTGCTCTTCACTGTCATTCATCTAAAAGAGTAAAAACCCATTGTCACTTAACACTTCTATTGGCACTATAATAATAACAGATTTATTACTTTAAATTTCAGCTCTCTTCCCTTTTTTGCCAATTCATGTACAATAACATACTATCCAGCGATTCAACTGTCCAGTCAAAAGCTAAAACCTATCATAACCACGAACCAAGAATTGCAAGAACAAAAAGAACTGTGTCAAACGCAACAATCTTTGATTGAGATGTATATCAACAAACTAGAGCCCAAAAAAGAACAGTTAAGATCCATTATAGAAAACCTAAATAATGCCGAACGAGAACTGAAGAAAAAACATTCACAGCTACACTCACGTATGAACAATTTAAGACAGGAAACACCACTGTCAATGTCAAAGACAGCAGCAGCAGCAGCAGCAGCAGCAGCACCACCACCTCCTGATCCTGGAATATATGGGCCCATTGCTACTCAAGCTTGAAGCTGTGAGAAATTCACGATTGCGAGATGGTGAAGACCGTTACAAATACAGAGTGGTCGAACATTGCTTGCAGGTATTGTGAAGGAGTTTTCAGACCAACTTCCGAATCATAAGGACTACCTTAACTATTTGTGCTTCAAAATTTTCTGTGAGATAGAGAATAGAGAAGTCGATCGTATTGACGTTAAGAGAAATAATAAGAATGAGTCCTCTTCATCATTTACCATATCCATGACTGATTCTTCTAGGCCATTCGATATGATTCTTCTGCAAGAAGCACTGCGGAGAGAGCTAAAGCCCACCAAAACAGGAATGTTTCTGGACGAATGGAATTTTTTCCTTATACAGTTGTGGGTAGTTTTTGCAATATTGCCGATCATTGCTATTATGGTAGCAATGTTAAAATCTGCCTGGTTTTGATGTGAACTTTCCTTAACGATGCTGATCAGATTATATTTATATACCATGCTTCTGTATATGTATCATTTATTTTGGATTAAAAATAAAGTGTGCTTAAGTTGTGATTTGAACTGTCCTTAACCATGCTGATCGATGTATAGGTTTTCTGTGCTTTAAAGAATTTTTTAATAAAAAAAATGTTCATTATATAATGAGTTGCTGTATGAATTTATTTCAGGTTGCTTGGCATTGTATTGGGAATTTAATTGACAGTTTGAACATGTCTATAATTTCTAATTTCAGAATAATGGTATATTGTAATTTCAAAATTGGGGTTTTCCCCTATCAATTTGCCATATGATTAGAAAAAGTAATATTACTTCACTATATATGACAACTTAGTGGGTTATACACACATGTGCATGAACTATTCTTCAAACAAAAGTTGAATCTCTTCAATCTTTCTCTTTCTCTTTTCATCTTCGGTAATGGCAATAGCTTCACCCAATTGGTTTTTTCTTTCTTGGATCTTTAACATACGCTCCTCAATACTACCTTCCATTATAAATCTTATCACTTTGACGCTTTGTTTTTGGCCAACTCTATGAAGTCTATCAATGGCTTGGAATTCAATGGCATTATTCCAATGTGGATCCAACAAGAAAGCTTTGGAGGCAACAGTTAAGTTCAATCCAACACCACCAGCTTTCAAACTCAACAACAATACAGAAATCTTACCTCCAGAAGCAGTTTTATTGAAATCGTTCAACACATTTTTTCTTTGGCCTCTATCCAATCTACCATCAAATTGATAAACTTCAAAACTGTTCTTGTATTTGTCTAATTCTTTGGAGACAATGTCTAAAAAGCTTGTGAATTGAGAGAAGACAATGACATGATCACCAGGGTTAGCTTCTTTGATTTGACTCAAATGTGAGCACAATGCATTCAATTTGGTTGATTTACCATACGGATTAAACAATCTAACAAAATAGTCTCTGTCTCGTGAAATTTCACCTTGAGTTGTCATCTGCAGTTCATCATCATCATCAGATTCCACATCAACTTTTTTGAACGATAACGGCAAGGTTCTAAACAATCTCGTCTTCTTGATGGGTTCACGACACATTGGACAGAGCACTTCTTGCTTGCTGTTAAATTGTGAGTGGTGCTTTGCACTTAGCAACGGTCTTTGTTGTGTTGTTTTCTGTTGAAAATCAAAATGGTCCATAATACAAGGCAAGCAAAAACAATGCTTACATTCAGTGATCACACATGTATTAATATTCACCTCATTTGTGCAAATTGAGCATTCAATTGTTTCGTCAAACGTTGGGTATGTTTCATAGATCTCGTCCTTCAATTTGATCATCTCTTCTGTGCTGAGTTTACTTGCCTCTTCTTCGGTTTCAATGGCTTTGATAGTTTTCACTAACTCTTCATCCAATTCATTTTCCAGTTGTTTTTGAACATTGGTGACACCAAGTTCCTCAGCTAATGCTTCTGAATTATCAGCAGCAATCAAATCAACATGATCACAAACTTGTCTTAGACGTAACAAATGGGTTAAAATAGAGGAATAGTTTTTCATTAGAACACCTTTGGATATATTGTCTTTGAAAGAATTGACAGCTCTGGTCTTTAACCAGTTATACATAACTTGTTCCTTCTCGTTGAATGACAATTTTTCAATGACAACATCTTTCGGTGGCAACTCAACTAACAGATTACCATTTTCATCTTTTTGATTTTTGGTTCTTCTCAATAACAGTGGGTCCAAAATGGTTTTGAGTAATCCAAATGCTAATTGTAGGTCTTTACCTGTATCAAATGGAGTAGTAATAAAGTATTTCCACAATGAATAATGACTCCAAGGTTGCATTTTCAAAAATCTAATGAGGGAATAAAAATCATCCAATCTGTTAATCACTGGGGTACCAGTCAAAATCCATCTTCTGGAAGCATCCAAGGCATAAATGGCTTTAGCTGTCTTCGTTGCTTTATTTCTAATTGTGTGACCTTCATCCAATATGATTCTGAAAAACTTCACCGAGAATAAACCACCTTTATTTAAACCTGCACTCTTGTTCATTCTAACAAATTCACTTTGAACAGTACCATAAGTAGTTAGCACAACAGTTGGTGGGTTTGCAGTCTTGCATAACAAATGAGTTAAGTCTCCAAGCGTTTCATTTCCATAGTAAATGTAGCATTTTTTGTGCGTGTTTTTGTTGGCTTTTCCAAATTCACTTTCCCACTGAGATAATAATGCCATTGGGAGAATAATCAAAGTTGTTTGGTGAGCATAACTGTCCTTCGGTTTTGAATCAACGTAAGCTAAATCTTTTGAACAGGTTAGAACCAAGGATAGAGTGGTAATAGTTTTACCTAATCCCATTTCATCGGCCAAAATACCACCCATACAGTCTGATTTGATGATTGGCTTGGTGAAAGAACAAGCTCCACTATACAAATTGAAATAGAAATGAGAAGGTTGCTTTTGAATAACATTGGCATATGCTTTATTTTTTAACTTGTTTTTAGGAAATTTGTACTCTCTCCAAAGTGGGTTAAAGAATCCTTCATCCTCACTGTTGGACATGTACTCCTTTTTTAATTCATCAGTGATATCACTATTGTTAGCACCAATCAAACCCATTTCATGTTCTCTTTTCAACATCCATGATAGTCCATGTCTTTGGTATGGTCTCAAATCCAGATTGAAATCAGATGGATAAGTTTCGACTAGTTTATTTTCAGAAGATGATTCAGCATTCTTATACAAATCTCTTAATTGATTCAGAGTCAATAACTTACCATCTTGCTCTCCATCGTTATCTTGTTTAATCTCCTTTTCTTGTTTGCTGGCAATGTGGTAGTTTCTTTTCAATTCATCAAATGCACCAAAGTCGTTGTAGGAGTCAGCTTCATCATCAGAATCCAGACAGATTGAATCATGCTCAGCTTGCTTCTCCTTCTCCTTTTGTTCATTTTGGTGAGCAACAACTCTCAAACTCACTTTGCTGAATAGTTGCGATAAGTATAATCTTTTTTCACTATTGGTCACATCAATACCACCACCCCTGGAAACCATCATCAAACTCTTGATCAATTTATCTTCTTCATTTTCATCGGCAAACTGTTTATTGTCAAAAATGGTGTTATTCAGATAACAGTCAGCTTGTATAGTAAAGGAGTCACCAGTTCTTAACCTTCCAGTTGGTGTGTAAACAAAAAAAGGTTTGAACCTCACAAATCCAAACTGTAGTAGTGGTCCAACAATTTTGGCAATATCTTCGTTGCACCTTCCAATTTCTCTTCTCTGTGATGTTAGATTCACATAAACCATGGTGTTGCTGTCTGGACGTTTGGAGAGATGTATTTCGGTCGTTTCAGTTAATGATTGTCCAAAAACAGAACGTGTGCACCAACAATCAACCTGCAGTGAACCAATGAATCTTTCCCATGGTTCATCAACTCTGGGCTTTTTTTGAAGTGGTAAATCATCAACCACTGTAATATCCTCTTCATATTCTCTCTTTTGCTGTGTTTGAGTGCCTTTCTGAATACCATTATCAGAAACATTTTTCACTTTTGGTTTTGAGATATCTGATTTTTTGGTATCGTGGTTTGAATACTCTTCAATATTGTCAAAATAATCGTTGACTGCTCGTAAAATAAGACCATCTGTCAACGATGATGGAGGAGATGTTGCTGAATTCACATGCTTTTCGTATAACAGATGAATAGTGAACTGTGGAACATTTAAAGGGCCTAGAACTACGTTCACTTTATTCTTGAACTCTGTGAAATCAATAGCTGTATTTGGTTTGGTGTTTTTGCTGTTGGAATCTTCTGCCAATTTCGGTTGAGCAACAACCGTGTGTAGATCATGGTCAAAAAACAATTTTGTCATGGTTTGATGTATTCAGATGACGAATGCTTTATTTGAAAGAAGTGGAAAGTAGTTTTTGGTGAAGGATGATGAAGATGAATGAACAGGCGACTTGAAGGTGGATGGACGGCAGTTGAAGTTTTTTTCAAGTTTTAGAACGCGTACACATCGACTTAACGCGTCTCACAGATTTCGATTCGCAATCATTTCCGAAACAGTTGCGAGGGATCAACAAATGTCAAACTGTTTTTTTGAACTCACGTCAATTTTCAAACACAACACTGTACTATGTATAGGATGGACTTGACACGTTTTTGTTCAGTCAACTCCCCCCCACTTCCATTTAGACTGCACTGACAATAAGACACATCAGATTGCAATCATGGGAAAAATAATTGCTGGATTAGTTGGGTTCGATGACACTAGACAAAGTGGTGTTGAAATTCCCCTTTACAAAAACAAGGTTCTCAAAATTGGAAGGGAACAGCTGTCAAAAGAAGATAATACAAAGGGAGAACAACGTTGCAACAGCTATTACTTGAGAAATCAACATGTTTCAACAACCCATTGCTACATTTGGTCAATTCAATTTGACGAAGAGACGCCATTCGTGACTTATATCAAATGCCTGTCAAGTAATCCAGTTACTGTGAATGCTAAACCATTATCCAGGAGTTGTTACACCATCTTGAACGAAGGAGACGAAATTATCATCAAAAAGAGTTTATCAGTTAGATTTTACTACTGTGAGGGTATCAATGGATCATCTTCTAATAAAAAAGTTGGCTTTTCCAAGAATGGACAATGGTGCATATTGCCTCATCTTATTGGCGTTGGAACATTTGGAACCGTGTGTCAATTGGCCCTTATTACTTGCAAATTTCTAAACTAATTAATTACAAATACTAACATCTAATTTGGAGGTTTTCTTTTCCAAAAATTTAGGTTCACGTTGCTCGTCATATTACCAACCCAAAGAAATTATATGCAGTCAAGACTATCAAATGTGATCCTGCAAATAAATACAAGGTCGAATCATCAATTTTGATCAAGTTGCATCACACGAACATTATCAGAGTCTATGAAGAGAAGATACTAGAACATGAAGGAGATGAATATCTGAGAATTTTTCAGGATTTGGCAATTGGTGGTGATTTGTTCTCATATATGTGCAGGGACAATGCTTCGCTTTTTCCTCTTCCAGAAAGTGAATCACTCTTCATTACTTACCAAATTTTGAAAGCATTGAGCTATTTGCACTCCCATGGTGTTGTACACAGAGATTTAAAATTGGATAATGTTTTGATTATGGATGTTCCAATACAGTATCCATTTGTTGTGTTGGCAGATTTTGGAATTGCTAAAGAGGTAGATGTTCAACAGCAAGACTTGGAGTTGATATTTTCACAATATTATTCACAGTCTCTTTCTAAATCTAGAAGAAGATGCACTGACAGAGGAATGCCTGGACTGAAAGGAAGAGCAAGCACAGTTGCTGGTGGTCTGAAACAACCCATTGCCAGAATGCACACCATTGTCGGTACCGCTGAGTACGCTGCTCCAGAGATAAACATTTTGGAAATTGGAAACAAAGTCTCCACAGAGGTCGGTTATGACGAAAAAGTTGATGTTTGGTCATTGGGTGTCGTTTGCCACATTTTGTTGAGTGGTATTTCACCTTTTTTCTCAGATTCATTGAAAGATACCGTCATGAAAACAAAACGTGGTTTGATTTTTTTTGATATGAAGGAGTGGAAAGGTGTTTCCAAAGAAGGAAAACTTTTTGTGAGAAAAAGTTTGACAACGGATTCCCGCTCAAGATGGTCTATTCAAGAATGCTTGAAGAGTAGTTGGTTAACCAAAGATAATCGCCAACATTGGCTTGAGGAATGTTACAAAAACGTGGTGAAACAATGACAAATCTGCTTTATTGGCAAATGAATACACAAAATTATATTTTGATGAATTCCTCTGCTATCATTATCAGCCTAATCTTTGCTTTTTATTATTACTAATTTTCAGAGGCCTATATATACAACTCTACTATACATATTGTCTTTTTTTTTTGATCATTAATATCAGCTAACTTGCCATTCATTATATGTTGATTGCAGTGAATTCTATATACATGCCTACTCTTGATTGTTGTAAGCTCAAAAAAGAAAGACCAATTGCAGTCTTCAGTAGATTCAAGACTGTTTTCAATTTTCAAAATAAGAGCCGCATGGGGTGTTCAGTGGGTGTATACTCTTCTTGACCTCAATTTCCATGTTTTAACCTGATCTCCAACACAACCGACATTCTCATTTGACCCAATTAGTCGAGGTTACCAAAGAAGCTGGTTTATATACTGGATATATAAGGTCAGCTAGTAAAATTGTACCAACACAAAACCCGGGCTCCTGCAATAAGTCAGGAGTCAGACAGATCACGCGTGGGATGACACGTACGTACATCTAAAAAAAATAATATGCATGTTCAACAGCTTGACCCACAATGATATATGCTCGTATATAAAATTCGGCCGGAGCTCGGCTAGATTGAAAACTCAAAAAACAATCCAATTAGCTAAGAGCCCTAGCATATGATCAATTATTAAGTTCTTCCACAAAACCAGCTCTATATACTTGCAATTGATTTTTTTTTATGAGCTCTAGGCTCATACGAGCTGGCCGCCTGGCGGCCAACAGGAAATTGTGGTGATCGCGGAGGAGGCAAAATGTTCAAAGGGGTGGGGGAAATTAAACGCTAAACCATGATGCAATTATAAAATAACTCCCAGAGTACACGTAATTTGAACAGCGCCAATATCTTTGACCACATATTATACCCTATAGGGCTTGTTTTGGAAATTGTGAAACATATTTACAGATTTAGCTCCGAAAGTAAGCTCATATGGGTGCAAATTCAATCTTGACATGGTGTTTTAAATCTACCTATATCAGCTAGCTATATAGATCAGCTCTTATATTGAGGCCCCCTTAATTTGAAAGATAAGAGAATTTGTAAGGCATTTCGACTTTTGAAATCACATGGTTGCATGATTCATATCATTTCAGACTTAAAACGTGTATTACAGCTAGGTCAAGCTCTAGCTCTGTCCCAAGGGCAACTTAAAAAAATTAGCGCTGCTCCTGAAAATAAGCGCCCAGTACTCGATGAGGCTTATAAGTTTTACCCCGTATTTTAATACCAGAACAAGGAATCAAAAAGAGGGTGAAGTCATTGCTACACAAACAAGTCAAATAAGTTCTTTGGAAATGCAAATTTAGAACTGTCAGACTTGAAGAAAATTCGATGAAATTGTTGCAATTGCCGGTTGTTATACTAGTCAGAGTCTAGAAACATGCAACTTGAACAGATAGAGGACGAGCTTTTATACACAGGTRAATTAGCCATGCTGAAGCTAGAAAGAAATTTAAGCCTAGCTAGATTATACACATGCAAATTTTATCACTTTCATGAATCAAATTTGTTAATTTGTTTAAAGTGGCATGTTTACGCGTAATCTCATGTAAGCTAGAAGACGGTCGGAGTAACTAGGCTCCAAAAAGTTGATGGGCGGCCGGAACATCATTTTTGAGCTTTTTCAAGCTAGCTCAAGTGCCGGTGGCACTAGCTGCTCAGTGCTAGCGCTCGCTGCTGGATCCGGTAAACAAGCTACACCGGCCGCTGAGTTCCCGTGTTCGTGTTTTGTAATTTGGCCATATGCATGCAGTTCAAAGTGATAATCACGTAAAAAGTGAAGATCAAAGAATATATTTAACCACCAACTACTTAATTCAGGTCAAAGAAGGATTTATGAAGCTGTTCATATTCTTTTGTACAGCTGTTTTTTTTTGCTATTGTATAGAAATTGTTGAGAAGAGAACTAACAAAATTCAATTTTCACTATATGCGATGATCTAACAAGCATATGGAATAGATTAAATATGTAAAATACTTCAACCACAGAAATCGTGATTCGTGATATAGCCATGTAGGTAGGGGGTAGTTTTTATAGCCAGCTCCACCTTTCTGTCAAAATAATTGGATCTAATGGTTGAAGGATGCAAGAACTGCCAGTGATTCCATTTGACCTACGTTAAACAATATAACTCTTGCGAATTCTCTACATACAAACTTTGCTAATTATAACTTATCGATTTATAAACCTATGCTTTTTTGAAGGATTGAACTGTGTTGTATAGACCTTCTTCAACTCCAAAAAATGGGATAGATTTCTAACGCACGGAGCTGGACTGAGTAATTAATTGTACGCGTATGGACTAAGTAGGTAAATGGCTGGCCAGCAAATACAACGTTTATTGTCAAACTCTAGAGATCATCGTTTTAATCATGTGAATTTGACATTAAACTAATTGACCTGCTATTATCTAGAACTGACCGATCATCATTCGGTTCTTCACTGTTCACCTGAACGATCAGTATTCTCACATTCTCAAATTGGAAGATTGCCATTGACAGTTTGCGTTTACGCGTGGTAATTCATGAGAAAATTGTATCATACATGCAGCAGCTCGTACCCACCAATACGATACGATATCGATCGATAGATATAGCCATTTTATAATGAAAACTATAAAAACATCTTTTATCTGCCATCATTCTAATTACATGTGTACATAATATTGGATGCATGATTAGCACACCTGACCGTCAGGCCATGTGGAAGAAGTCAGTAAGTACGCACTGAACGCGTCTTCAAGGAAGCTGGGCCACGGGCCAGACTGGGTAAATAACTTGTTGAGTCAAGAGACAGAGACTTGACACTGCCGGAATTATCAGTCATCTGTCAGTTGACAACAGAAAAAAGGTAGTTGTGGGATGGATCAATCAGGTTATATAAGATCTCTGTCATGTTGGAGATGAGAATTGTATGCCAGGCACCAGTGACCAGAGCTGCATCGACTGATTTCTGAGGGTGGTGTGGAGTCTTCTTGGACAGACTGCTGTCGTTGTCGATGGTGGTGAATTCTTAATTACTTTAGCTGGCAAATTTCATCATTTTTGACTATCATAGGTAGAAGCTGAATCGAACATGTAGCTAAGGGAATGTGATGCAATATACTGAATTAGATTTCGGTTTGAAATGCAAGGGTTGATCAAAGAAAAGAAGAAGAATTTATGATTGAGAAGGAAGGTTCTCCAAACTTGAAAGTTCACCTACTAACGCTATACTGAGACCCGATCAATATTTCAAAGTGAATTCATATGAATCCTGATCTGTCCATCTATATACAAGACGAATTGATTAAGATTTAGATACGCCTGTTATTGAGCGTTATCTATACGTCCAGATGACAATCCACAGGTATATCATGTCATGTTCACTGAAAACGCCTGTATTTGAGATCCCAGCTCATGTTTTAACCCTCTGTATGTATTTCTTACGCGGTCTCAGGTCTGCCTCCGCCGCCGCCTGTGCATGCGTTAAAATTACTTCCTTAAGGAGGCCTCTTTATTGTCGAAAGTTCCTCCTCTCCGCCGGTTTCGGTTATAATCTTGGGTTGACAATACTGATGGAGAGAGCTGGCAGCTTAACATTTATGGCTGCTAATAACTGGACATCATGCATATGTATTATGCATTCGAATTTCAGTCGGTAAATCTGTAAAGCTGAACTTTATCATATGCTTGAATCATTCTGGTGTCTGAAAGCATATTCTTGTGACCATCAGCGACACGACAACGACAACATGCCAATTTTGACAACTTAAAACTTTGGGAATATTTGCCATGATGAGAGACTGATTTTTAGAAGAATTAACGTGGAGTTGACTTATTGCAAAGTTTGGAAATTCGATCGATCAAGTACACTTGAGGCAGTCGATGTAAACTTCTTTTGAAACAATGGCCGGTCTTTTGACTGTGAAAACTTGTCTTATTGTTTGCAATTGTTGTGACACGATTATATTTCAGCGCTTCATCATTCAAATTCTGATCTTCTCAATTATAATTATCATGATCATATGCTGTACAAAAAGCTCAACAAAATACAAAATTGAGACCCTAAACCGAAAGCCGGTGTAGATGCAACAAAAGAATGGCCACAAAGATGGACCCCCATCCTCTATGTGGCCACGATCAATTTAGATGCAACAGGAAACAGACACAGCTAGGCCGGTGAGATATATTTCCAAAACCAACCTCATACCTACTAAACCAGCTTAGCTATAAAATTTGTGAGCTTAAAACTGTATATGAAATTGAAGAGGGATCTTAAGAATGATAATAATAGGAGATTAATTACTGTATAGTTACACTGCATCAGTTCCAACTTCCTGCACTTAAAACAATTTTGAAGCACACTATACATAAGATTCAGAAAATGGAGCCTGCAAAATATTGATTGAAAAATTTAATTGTTGAGTTACACCATATCGTTTCCATACGACTCGATTGAGTTCTGAAATATATGGACTGGGGCCTGCTGTTGTATACGGTTTATATATATATACGTGCCTGCCTATAGATATAGCTGTGCTGCTGTATGGGGTATTCACAGGCCCGTGTTTTTCTGAAATAAGACAATTGCCATTGACCAGAATTGATGAATGGGAAATAGGTCATTAGACGATCTCATCGAATCATATCACTGGAGTTAGTTTAAGTGATAGAGAGAAGAGAGAGGTGGGCAGGTTGCAGGTACCACAGAAACAGGTACACCACAGGCAGGTACCACTGTACCACACCACACCACTGCTCCTTAAAACAGCCATGCTAACATGCTAACAGAGAGATCATGAAAATTGAAAATTGTTGATCGTAGTGATCTCATCATAAAGATGGAATTTGGCGGAGGGTCCATTGCGCAGTCTGGACTCTGGATTGGACTCTGGATTGGACTCTGGATTGGACTCTGTTGGACTCTGTTCTGAGTTCTCCCCGATATCGAGCGTAATGCCTTGCACTGTGTGCGTACTGTGCGTACTGTGCGTACTGTACGTATAGGTAGTATTAGGCCACTGGCCACTGGCCACTGACTGAAATTGAAATTTTGCGCTGACGTGCGCTGTGTACGGGGACGGGGACGGGGTATACGTGGACCGTGTGTGAGTACTTACTTACTGAGCGAGCTACTAGCAGCTGTCACCCATAAGATCAAGACTGACTGACCTGATTTCACCTTCACCTTCTCCTAGTGTAAATTGCTCTTGCTATTGCTCTTTCCCTTTCCCTTCCTGATCTCTTTCCCCTTTTCCTTCATCCTCTTCAGGCCTTCTCTTTGCTCTTCCTCTTGCTCGTTGCCCTTGCCCATCAACATCACCTTACTCATCTTCATCCCCAACAACAATTTTCAAAAGAGGCTTCTCCATCGAATTGCCTGTTTCCCTTTCCCTCCTCTTTCTCCACAACACCTCAAGTCTAACCTTCCTACTCTTGAACCGTGCCATCCTCTTTTCATCAGAAGACACACTTTTCTTCAGAATCCAGTTCAGAGATCATTTGAAAAACGTGGTTTTCATTACTTTTTGATCCATTGAACTCTAGTCACTTTTTATCACTCGATCTGATTTGATTTTCATTTTATTTCAGTGATTTGAATCAAGCGTTCCCTTTTCTGAAATTTTGCCCTCAACTTATCAGAAAACATCATTCAAATACTTTTTCAGAGTGGATACATTACTTCAAAAGCATTAAGCCCAGTTTACTCTTCCAATTTGGTTGACTATAGACAGTTTTTATTGAGCTCATTTTTTTACCGCCTGTTTCTATTTTGTTTCACTTTCCCCTCTACCCACTTGAAATTCCTCTTCCTAATCTTCCCATCACACCGTCACACAGAATTTATACAACACCTACCACTGAATACACAGTTACCATCACATACAAATAATTGAAAACTTTCACAATGTACAACTCCAACTTTTATTTGCCACAACAGTCTCAACAACCACCTCAGCAACAACAACTCCCACCCCAACAGGTGCAACAACCAATTCAGTTTCAGCCTGGTTATGGTTCATCCAATAACTTTGGCGCTATACAGCCATTGTCTACCCCATCATCTTCATCTTCTAGTTTCACCAATAACGCTCAGATTCCCCAGCTGTGGATGGGTGAATTAGACCAAAGATGGGATGAAACAACCATCAGACAGATTTGGACTAGTATTCTCAGTTCCATGGGCATAATCTTACATTCTGTTAAGATAATCAAGGATAAGCAAAGCACTAACTTGGGTCTCGCCAATGCTGGTTATTGTTTTATAAGATTCCACAATTTTGAGGATGCATCAAGAGTGTTGAACACGTTTACTGGTAAACCAATTCCTGGAACCAATAACCAGCGTTACTTTAGATTGAACTGGTCTTCTGCAAATGTGCAAGCTGCTACTGTTGGCATTCCACCACCTCCTACTACTACTCCTGAGTTTTCTATTTTCGTTGGAGATTTGCCACAAACGGTTAATGAACAGATTCTTCTTCAAACTTTCCAATCTAAATACCCTTCTTGTTCTGGTGTCAAAGTGATGATTGATCAATTAACTGGCCATCTTAAAGGCTATGGATTCGTGAAATTTTTGAATGAGGAAGAGCAAAAGAGATCATTGATTGAAATGCAAGGTTTTATCTTGATGGGAAGACCAATAAGAGTTTCTACCGCTGCTAAATCTTCTAATGGTCCAGGTTCTAATTCTATGGGCGGTAATTTTGGTGGCCAACAAAGACAGACTGGTCCCTCTCAAATACCTCAACAATCTGGTCCTAGAAATGTGTTTCCTCCTCTACCCACTTCTGTCCCACTACAATATTACAATGACCCAAGCAATACTACTGTGTTTATTGGTGGATTAAATGTGCCAATTACTGAGCCTCAACTTCGTGATTTGTTCATCAAGTATGGTGACATTACTTATGTTAAGATTCCAGCTGGTAAGAATTGTGGATTTGTTCAATATTACCATAGAGCCAGTGCTGAAATGGCCATTACTGAGATGCAAGGTTATGATGTCGGTGGAGGTTGCAAGATCAGGGTCAGTTGGGGTGCTAGAGCTGCTCAGAGAAACTGGTTTGCCAGACAACTTGCTTTGAAACAACAATTGGATGGTAATGGTGCTCCAATTGGTCAATTTGAACCAGGCATGAATGGCGGTGCTGGAACTCCTCCTGGATCAATTGGTGGTGACAACTCTTTCATGCCTCCACAATCTCAACCTCAAGATTTGACCGCATCTTTGGGACTATCTGGTAACATCCCTATGAATGACATGATCTTGGATTACTCTAACTCTGACCTGGGATCCTTCAACAACGACTCTATCCCTTTTAACAGAATTGGAAGTTCTGGCCAACAGCAGCAACATCAGCAACAGCAATCTTCCATTGCCCAAAGTGGGGATAACACTTCAGCAGGTTCAACAGAGGAATTCAGATTGAATGGATTGTTGTTGAGTGCTAGGGATGGAAATTTGGATCAGATAGATCTTTCTTCTACTGTCCATGATCAAGATGTCCATATATCCACTGATTAAAGGTTTTGCTTTCTCTGGTTTCAATATTTCTATTTCTGTCCGTTTTATTTATTCCTATTAGCATGCTGTCTTGCCTGTTTTTGTTTTCTTGTTTTCCCCTTGCTTTAAGTCATCTGCTTTCCATTACTTTATGCTATGGCATTTTATTATTGCCATTTTCCAATTCTGTTCACACGTCCTTTAGTATTCTTTTTTTTGTTTCTTACTGTTACTTGTTTTCTGGTTCAATATTGAAATGCCCCACATCAACTGCATTGTTCTTCTTATCCTCCAACCTATTGTGCTTCTACGGTTCCAACAACTATGGTTTGTCGTATCATTTCCTCCAGTTGGTTCACTGAATTCTGTCACCTCTTTTCCAGAGATAATACCTTGTTCAATTCATTTTTCTTAAGAAACTAATCATAATCTCTCCCATTTATGCACACCATCCCAAAATTCCGAGTCTTATAGAATCCTCTCTATTCGCTGCTTTATCTCAACTGATTCTTTCTGCTTCTGCTTGAATTTATTCATTACCTTTTTACCAGCTCTACCCTTTTTTGATCTTTTATTTCCTTCTGCTTTTGATGTCATGTGTTGTAAGCTAGCTCTACTGCCACCTAACTAGTCTAATGCCTGTTGCTTTTGGACACAACTACTCTTTTGTTTTCATTTTCCTTTCTTTTGCCTTTGAATTTTATTTTGTTTGTGCTTTTCAATTGTTTTAATCTGATCTCTTCACCACTTTTATTGCTTGCTTGTTAATGTTTGTTTGTTTGAATTTGTCATATCTTGAATCCATTTGCTAACCTATGCTTCACGCTAATTACTACTTTTTTTTCAACTTTATTGTTTCCATTTGTCTTTTATATCCTTTATTTCACATCAGTTGCACTTTGAGATACACATACACATACCTGAACATCACCATTCACCACACATATATTAAAAGTTTTTACACATTGCTTGTCTTTTGTTTGAATTTCCTTCAGCCTGCTGTTACTTTTATGAATTGCTCTTTAACAAACTTCATCACATATATTACATTCAGTTTCTTTTGTTGTTGTTTCCAGTTTTATTTTAATTACAAGTTTTCTCTCTCTTTCACCTTTGGCATTTTTTGAATTTTTTTTTTCTTTTTGAATTATATATCTATTTCCCTTTAAATTTGCACTTAATTAACCCATTTTGTTTCACTTTTTAACATATATATCCCATACCTTTCTATTTCTTATATACTATAAGCTTTTTCCCAAACGTATAAAATTTGCATATCCATATCTATATCTTGTTCTTTTTACTCTTTTTCTTTCATTGTCTTTACCTTCAGCCTTTACATAATTCTCTAGCTATTACCCAACTCCTATTAATTTTTCTTGTTAGTCTCTTTTATATCTCTTTGAATATTGTCTACTAAATCTCCTTTTCCGAAAATGTATTCCCTTATCTCATATAGTTTTGCACGATAAGTTCTTCCATGTGTGGACCACATGCATGGATGCATGTTAATGAAATGATTTGCGATCATCGCTATCTATCGGAGGAACGTTGCTGTTGCTGTCACAATTCTCCTCACTAATTTTAGTGCCGTTATCCGACAACTCGAGACATTTTTCAAAATTTGAGAAAACACTTTTCTGGCTGTGCTATAAAAAGCAGTGTAGTCACTTTGCGGAAGCAGACTGCCGGCGCCCACCGAAGACCAGCTAGCCAACTAACTAGCTAGCACAGTCCCGGCTCAGCGCAAACCTTCCACAACACCCGTGCACCGGCATCCTTTGTTAAGCGAAGTACTCAAGCGAAGCGAGCGAGTGACGATTCTCATTCTCATTCCGTGCAGGCTTCGGCCGGGTACGGTTCCGGAGTTGATGTGGTTGCTCACATGGGTTTGAACTTTGATGTTGAGATGTCTAAACAGTGAACCACGTACTGAACACGAATTTATGACTGTATTAACATGAGAAATTGAGCTTCAGGAGAGTAAAGATTTGACAAGAGTAATTGTGAAGAGTTACTTGAACATCAGTTGATTCAAGATCTGGAGCAGGACTCTGACTAAACTGAAAGTGCTGATTGGTTGTCAGCACGCGGAGACCCACGTATCACGTAACGTATCACGTATCACGTATGCGGTGCGTGAAAAAAAAAACTGGAGAAACGGAGCCGGGAAGGAGCCATATCAGAGGGAAGAGGTGGTTATTCAGTGCAGGCACTGCTTGATCAAATTCCAATCAACAAAACAACTCACATCTGTCTGACTGACCCCCCCCCTCTTCTTTCTTCATCTCTTTGAAAAAGACCTTATATAAGCAGCAGACAAACTTACAACACACAACAACAAAATGTCTCCAATCACTAAACTCCCACTTAGATTAGCCGCTGTTCCAAGTCTTTCAAGAAGTTTATTAAGACCAGCCTTGGGTCTTCAATTAGTGAGACAAGTTTCCACAGTTAAGGCAACATCAGCTCAAGAACAAGACACCATCTTAGTTGCACAAAGAAAAAACAGACCATGTTCACCACATTTACAAATTTACCAACCTCAACTCACCTGGATTCTTTCCTCTTTCCATAGAATCACCGGTGTTGGTTTAGCTGTTGGTTTTTACGCTTTGACTTGTTCCTACGCTTTTGGTTCTTTACTCGGTTATCCTATCGATACTGCTAGTTTGGTTGGTTTAGTTGCTGGTTTGCCTGTTGCCCTTAAGATTGTCGGTAAAGCCATTGCTGCTTTCCCATTCGCCTTCCATGTCGGTAACGGTTTCAGACATTTGGCTTGGGATTTCGGTTCTCAATTGTCCATTAAGGGTGTCTACACTACCGGTTACATCGTTCTTGGTTTCACCGCTGCCGTTGGTTCTTATTTGGCCTTCTTAGCTTAGATGAGTTCTGGTTATGTTGTAAATACGAAGGATTCCTGTATCAGATGATTGACCTTCGTTAAGAGAGCTTGCATTTTCTTCCCTCATGGACCTTTCCTCTCCCCTATACAAACTTCAAATCCCGATATCATCAATTCCTTCGTCTTTTTTTATTTCATCATTTTTCAGTTCATCTGGTTGAGTCTCCATTCTTTTGTGACAGGTCTAGTTCGATATGGTTGTCATCGATGTTGATTAGCTGTTGCAATGTACTAGTCCAAGTGACTGGTCATTTTATTTATTTTGTTTTTGTCATGTTTTACTTTTTTTACGTGTATAAGTTAAAAAAAAAATCAAAAAATTCCCATTCATCCTATGTTATGATACTATTATCTAATTTAAAATTGTGACTTTCATCAATTCATCAATCAAAATCAGAATCAGAATCGGTCAGAAATGGGGAGCTGACTCTCTATATCTATTTACTGTTGAGGACTTTTATGAAAGGATGAAGACTGCAATCACTCCTGGATCTGGGTTTGGGTTTATATATATGGAAAGTGGGCAAATAATTCACTTCAAGTTTCAGTTATATACTCAGTTTTTGTTTCAACGGGTTTTGTGGCCTGCAAAGCTCGTGGTCATTATCGAATTTTCACCTCATGCATCTTTCAGGTTCTTCCTACCAACAAACCCATTTGGAAAAGTCCAAGCTCTGCTCAGCTCAAGAACTTTGACTCTTTACATTTCTGCACAGACAATGTCGTGATATAACTAGATTCCAATGTGTTTAAACAGTTTATAAAAAAAAGAGCACATTGGTATTGTCATAGTGCATAGAGAGAGTCCTCAATACTGAGAATTGTGGTACCACAATGTACTACAAGAGTGCACCCCAATAATATTCAGCCAAATAGTTCAATACTTTGCAATCAATGGCTGAAATCATGGATCTTGATTTCGTAAGCAACAAAGATTACACTATACCAACCAATGTTTTGCACATCATAACACGACTTCCATTTGAACTTCGCTGTCAAATTCTGAAAAATCTTATCCTCAACAGATTTCAAAGGCCTTTCTATCTGACTTTGCAAGATAAAAATTCAATTAATCAATTTAGTGAAATTCATTCTAGTCCAGAAATTCCAGGTCTTATATCATCTTTTTTGGGGGTGCATCCAAATTTAGACAATGTGATGGTCATGGCGCTTCAAGAGATGTGCTTCGATGAGAACCTGTTGAAAAGTCGACATTTTGACAAGATTGCCTACTTTGTTGTATCACGATCGATAAAAGTCATGTAACTCATTTGAAGATTAGACCGGGTACTCTTTATGATTTGTGGGTGTATGGGGCCAAAGCTTCTTCCGTCTTAGATGTTTAGAATTCTGGATTGACTTATATAACTTTGACTTTGAGGAAGAAGAGTTGAACTTGTCTTTCTTGAGTGATGCCTTGAAAGATTGGAGAAAATCAAATTTTTATTCGCTCAGGTCACATGAAAATAGACCAAAGTTGCTGTTCATTATTACTGAAAGTGAATGTTCTGAACTTGATCCGATGAATTCAATCCTGACGGAATTGCTGAATGTCATTGTTAAGAACAAAAAATTCTGATCTGTGTCCCTTTCTTGTGAGAATGGTATTTCATCCTATTTATCAAATCAATACTACAAACTATTTGATGAAACTGGATGGGTGAGCTCATTAGAGCTATACGGGGATGACTTCCAATTTATCAATAGAGTATCCAAACTCAAAGACTTACTTGTGATGGATGGCTCTATCCTTACTGAAAATCATATGTCCAATCTCAAAAGATGATGTCTTTGAAGAGACTGAAACTCTAGGTGAAATTTGAGTCTTCACTGCTCAACTTTTCTCCCAATACATTAGAACATTTAGATATCAAATTATCTTTTCAAATTTTGATTCCATTTGCTTGCTGAATCATTTGAAGGTACTATATTTAGAAGCTTTTGTTATTCCAAGAATATCGAATATCACCAAACTTGATAGCCTGAGAGAAGTCAGCCCGCACATTAGTACTTATATTGTGAAAGCTATTGGTCAAAGTAAAACAATTTTGCTTCTCGAAAGATTACAAGTATTCATCTCCAATTTGCCAAAAACTGTTGAGAGCTTTGAATTCTCTGACTGCTTTGAAATCTCAAAGGTGAATCATCCTTCAAGTCGTCTTCCTGATTTTACTTGTTTTGATGAGTCAGTTGAACTCATAAATTTAATGGTACAAGGGACAGTTCCACCAAGCATGTTTGGACTTGCCACTATTGCCTCTTGTCAACTTAGATTGATAGACCTGGAATCATTGTCATCATTATCATATCTTCCTTCTACTTTGGAATTTTTGAGTATCCATATGAAGTACTGCAAGGACAACAACATGTATCTCTCTCAATTTTTGACTAGATACATCACACCATTGGAAAACTTGTTAGAGTTAAACATATTCTCATACACATCGGGCACTTGGGAAACCGACAACATTGATTTAAGATAAGTTCAATTTCCACACTTCATTTCCTGTATCTCGATTCAATTAAAACCTATTGAAGCCAGACACATTCTGGTTAGCAGATTTTCTCCTAATCTACAAGTATTCGATTTATCGATCTTTTCTGATAGATATATGAAGAAGAATGTAGCTATTGTATGTTCTGAGAGTTCGAAGTATGAAAGGATAAAGACTATGTTCACTAATGGTGCTGGTATAAGGTTAAATTGGGAACTGGCTGAAAATTATCATATTTGATCATAATTTGTATGTTTTTCACTTTGAATTCCAAACTTGTCTTTTATTGTGTATACAGCTCAGCTGATAACGTGACCTAACGATTACATGCCACTTGTAAACAATTACATAATTTTGTAAAAAGTTGAGACCATTCAAGCTAACTCATGGAGACATGACATCGACAAAATCCATGTGTTCAAGACTAATGCTATATCTATGTTGCCAATTTTTGTTGTCCTTGCTGTTCCTGATAATAATCAAGTGACAGCAGCTATTGCTTTCACCTGATTTCTTCAAATGAACAATCTTTCTATCTATATCATACTAGAAGATAATGATCAAGAGGAACCTTTGGAGAGACTAGCACTGAGCAGCCAAGGAAGTACAGCTGTGTGATGCATTGATCTAGTTCTGTGATATCTTTCAACTTCTGACGACCAGTTACTAACTGGTTAGAGAAATCGACTTCGAACTGGTAGTAGATCAAAGGAAACTGTTGTTCAATTCCCGGTATATCAAGAATGAATTTGAAAAGAAATGGCTTTGATATTCCCTGAATGTCTTCCGTCAACCCAAAAATTAGCAGCTTGACATTAAATTAAGCCCATTATAAGAAAATTGTTCTGGAATATCGGTCAGTATGTTGATGGATGTAAATTCATTATTCAGTTCATCTTGGAAATAGGGGTGGGATTTGAAGCTGATCGAAACTGGAAAAGTATCAGAGAGCTGATCAATACGAACAATGGTAGCTGTAAACTTTGGAACCGTGAAAGCATGAAAATGTTTTGCATGATTTAGTTACTTTCCTGTTTTCTAGGATATCTATGATGTGTTTGCTGGAGCCTTTTGAATAGATCATATAGCTAGTGCATGGTTAACTAGAGCTGTGAGTAGTTTTTTTTTGATCCCCTCAGCATAGTTTACCACAAGTTAAACTTGAAATTCGAATTTCGCTAGCTTCAAACTCTGGAGTCTGGTTTCTGGATGTACGTATACCCGGCACAAGTACCAAATACAGCAAAGATATCCTAACTACATACTTAAATAAATGAATTGGCATATATTAATAATTATATTAGGGATATAGAATCACTCTTACTTCTAAGGATAAAACTTGATATCCAACATGGAGAATGTATAGCACATGCAAGCATACACGAAAACACAAAACGATTAGCTATAGAGAAGCTTGACATAAAAAATACTAAAAACCCAATATATAAGAAAAATGAAACCTAAACAAATAGAAACAAAGACAGGGGGTAATGGAGCATATAATATATAAATTAAATGAATGAAGGAAAACAAAACATAAGAATAAAGCAGATCAAAGAATGCATAAGTTAAAGAGCTATATTTTTCTAAGAATCGATGCAAATGCAAAAAAGTCATAAATATCGGGGGATAAAAGAGAAAACAAAAAAAAAACGAAAATCAACGTGGATCGAAACCAAGAAACACAACAATAGGATAAAAAAAACGAAGCTAGAATGGAATGGAATTAGATTTTTTTTTTGTTTTTTTGGAATATTATTATTGAACAGCCACTAAATTTATCTATCTCTTTCAATACATCATAAAATCATCATTATCATCAAACTTGAACTCAAACTTAGGACTAGCAGTAACAGTAGCTGAACCACCATTCACGACACCAGCAACATCACCTATATCAGCATTAGCACCACCAACACCAACCATGGGATCCACCAGAGCACCAGTTCCGAAATTCAAATCAGAGTTATCCAGCAGTAACGAATCAACATTACCATTACCAAGACCACTTGAACCACTGTTGCCATTCGTGATGGCACCAGTATCGTTGCTGTTTCCGGAACCTGTACTGAGACCTTTATTGGTTGAATTTTGTTCCTGTTGCTGTAAATGCAGTTGTCTCTGTTCTGAATTAACGTTGAAATCACTGATTACATCAGACATATCTTCATTGTACATATCGAAATCAAGAATTGGGTTCTTGGCAAACCATTCAGATGCCAATTCGGTTCCATTGGTGATCGGTACTGGATCTTCGACATTGAACATTGGTGCTGGAGGTGGTGATAAGATAGATGGTGGGTATTCAGGTTCTTCCTTTGGTGCTGTTTTAAGTGAACGCATTTTTTCAGGCTCAATCTTGATAGACACTTCTTTGGCCTTCTTGGATTTTGTTGCATTTTGTTTAGATTTCGATTTTGCTCTGGAACCATTGGTCTTTTTAACTGGCGAGGAATCACTTGAAGGAGAAGGAGTATTCAAACACTTGCATACCGTATTGATCTTACAATTTCCACATGCTTGTAATTGATTTTCATCTTTCTTTTGGATCTGTGTTTGTTTCAATTTAGCTATCTTTCTTGCCTTTGCGGTACCTTTACTCATCTTAACCTCTTTAGGCCTCAAATTGACAGGCATAGGACGAAGCATGATATCTTTAGGCGACAGGTAATTTGTAGTGGCACCTCCTCCAATGGCGGAAATACCCAAAGCAGTTGAAGGAGTTATCTTGCGGTGTAAGTTTAATGGCGAAGTTGTTGTCAATTTTGAAGGTGCTGAAGCAGCAGCTGCAGCCTTGTTCGTTTTCGGTCTTTTTGCTTCTAAATGATAACTTAAATTAATTGGATCGATGGTATTGGTTTCACTCAGCAGAGATGTATCTGCAGGAGATATTCCATTTGAAGGATTCAGGGGAGAGCTGACCATTGAAGTTGGAGAGTGTACTTTGTTTCTGGAAATGGAAGGTTTGCGGGCAATTTTCACATTTGATCTTTGATTCAATTTACCATTCTTAGTGGTGTTATTGTTGTTATTAGGAATGATTCCGTTCTTCTTATCATTTCTCTCTTTAATTAAAGACAAATTCTCGATTTCTTTCCTTAGTTTCACCAAAATCTTCTTCAAATTATCATTTTCCTTGCTGACATTCTGCAGTTGTATTTTCAAATCCAGCTGGTTGTTTGTATGAAGGTTGATATTAGAATGAATTTGTGAGTTGACTTTAATCGTTCCTGGTGTTGTGCTGCTTTTTGGGATATTAAAATCGTGAACAGCCGCACTCGTTTCCTTTCCTGAAGAACCGTTTTGGTGGGTTTTATTAGTATGTTGCTGTTGTTGATGATGGTTGTTTGAACTATTACTCGTATGTTTGGACTTCGACGATGATGAGTTTTTCTTAACTTTAGGCCTAGGAGGTAACACCCAATTTTTTGACGTAGTTAAAGTAATTTCTTCAGAGCCTTGATTCGACACAGTGGATAAATTTCTCGTCAGTCCCACAGATTTGATCTGGCCCTGACTCTGCCCATGACCATGAGAATGACCGTGATGGGAACCGTGGACGATAGGAGAAGGTGCAATAGCTATTGGTTTTGGCTTGATGGCAATAGGATGTGGTTGTGGTTTGATATAAAGTGGGACTGATCTGGTGCGGTTCATTTGATGGGATGTTCCTGGGGGAGGTGACTGCTTGCTTAATTGGGTTTTCACATCCATATTTAAAGTCGCCGTAGACTTCAAAGACTGAGACTTTGACATCATTTGTGCCTGTTTATAGCTCACCTGTTGTTGATGAGAGACTGCTGATGGTGGGTGAGGCTTGTTGTTGTTGTTCATGGCAGGATGGGGTGGTACTGCATGGGGTGTGGATGGGTCCTCTTTTTTAACAATACCGTTCATCTTTGAAGCAGAGTTGGACACTGAAACAGACCCTTGCGTAGGTTTGATACTTGTTTTAGCTTGTGATGCAACTTTAGGAATCACTGGGATCTGGACTGGTTTTATAGCAGCAGAAGTCAGAGTGGAGGAAGTTTCTTCTTTCTTCTTCAAAGCGATAGCTTGCGTGACTGTGGAAGTTCCGGGCTGTTTCACAACAGGCAAGCTCGACATGTTCGCAGTGGGTTTGTTGTTGTTGTTGTTGTTGTTATTATTGTTGTTGCCTGTGGGTTTGATATGGATGGGTTGTTGATTCTGAACAGGTTTTGGTATAAGAGGTGGATGGGCAGACGGTATATTGACCTTTATTGGAGGTTCTGAAGGGGTCGGTGTTGGATTAGAGGACATTGTGACGCATCTAATTTAGCGCAATTGAATCGATGGAAAACAAGTAGTTGAGAGCCTGAGCTAAGAGCTTGCGTTATTTAATAGTGATGGGGTTGTGAGTTGTGAGTTGGATGAGTACTCAAGAGCAAAAGCCTGTGAATGAAGGAGATGAAGGGCAAATTCAAAGTTGAAAAGGTGATTCAGTTTCCACTTCCACTTCCACTTCAAACTTCAAACTTCAACAGCCATGTTACAATTACAATTACACTGCAAAAGAATTCAGTCTGCAAAAAAAAGCTGTTAACTATGATACTCACACTGAGTCTGAGCCGCACACAAGTTACAACCCACTTGCTTGGTGTTTTCATTTTCATTTTCATTTTCATTTTCATGTTTCATCTATTTCACAGCCATGAATGATGATACCCTACGCTTCCGTCCGAAGTTGTGTGGGTGAGCTAGAGTACTACCTAGTACAGGTCACTGGTGGGTGGTCCAACTACATGGATAGCATGGTCTTACGTATAGATGATTCATATAGAAAATTAAATCGAAGTTGATGTTGATACATGCATGGGTAGTAGAGTAGGTACACAAATGTCAAAAACACAAAAACACAAAAATACAAAACGTAAATTAAAATCAAAAATCAAGCAAAAACACAGCGGGTACGGAATGAAAACAAAATTAAGGAAAAGCAATATATCAGGCAGATAAGTCAAGTTTATCAAGTTTATCAGAAACAGTTGTAGTAATAGCTGCCGTTGCAGTGGCACCAGATAATTCCTTCTTGGCTTCAGCAGTGTGTTTGTCCTCTTTCTTCTCCTTCTCATCATCCAACTGTTGGTCAGCATTATCCAGTTTTATCAATGGGACCTGCTCAGCTAATTGTTTTTGATACTTGGCCAGAGCTCTCTTTGATAAAACGTCCAAATAATTGTAATTTCCATTGTAAACCAAATCATAATCATCAAACTCATCATTATAGACGGCTTCAGCGTACCTGGACTTCAAATCCTGGACAAACTGAGTTAAAAACTCTCCCCAATTGGATGCAATCACATACTTAGTATCATAGTCTCTTCCAAAAATGATAACTTGGCCAACTGTACCTTTAGGACCAGGAGCGATATCAACACCAATATGGTTTCCGGTATAGTCTGTCACCAATGGAACCCAGCCAGAATTGGCATATGTGAGTTGAACATATTCTGGGGGTATGGACTTCTGGGTTGGTAGTTCTCTGAGGTATTTCTGCTTGCTGTGCTTTGAAAGGTTTCTTTCCAATTCTGGATAACTCTTGAGGTCCCTCTTTGACACTTTGCTCAATTTTTCACCCAGTACAAAATTAGGATCATTTTCTAATGTTTTCGTTTCAGCATCAGTGTTCACCACAGCTTTATTGGCTTTTGGTTTCTTTGGTGCATTTTCCTTTTCGGCGACTTTTTTCCAGTTGGTAGATGCTGTAACGACTTCATCTAAAGACATCAATTCTAAACCAAAGACCAATCCATGTTTTCTAGCAGAGTTCAGTGGTAATTCTTGTCCATCATGTAAGGAGAAATACTGAAGAACACATTTTGGCAACCTTGTTTTCAAATCTTTTTGAGCTTCTTTCAAATCAACTTTGGTACATGGACCACTGATAGATTCAGCTAACTCTGGAAAGTTTTCACTATGTTCTTCTAACCAGTTTTCAATTTGTTTCCAACAATTGATCACTTGTTCTGAACCTTGAGACGTGGAGACATTTGCAAATGGATCATCAACCTCTTCAATCTCATCATCGTCCATCAATGAATCATCAATTTGAGAATTTTTTGTTCCATATGCTGGTTTGGAACTGTAGCCTGCATATCTGTCGTTTGAACTGAAGGTGTACACCACCTGTTTCCAGGTATCTCCTAAAAAACCCATGGTAGAATGAAAAAAGTGCTTGAATTTGTCTTTGTGTTAAGAATCAAAGTGGAGAACAAAGCTTCAAAAAGGAGAGAACGTTTTCAAAAAAAAGGCAATATTGAGATTTATGTCTTGTCTTGTTTGTGTGTTTTGATTTTCTGAAAAGACTGTATATAGCAGAGTGGTACGAGTATATACGTTGGATTTGTTGTGATATGGATATGACTTATCAAGATATCAAGATGATAACAGGTGTTAGTACCAGCCATCTCCGCTGTTTACCCTTCGACAGCAACMTATRGCAACCTATRGCAACYTATAGCAACTTAACTATAAGAGTGCTCCTCAAGTTCTCGGCCAGCTGTCGGTGACCATTTTCAAATTCCACTACGTCGGCTGAACTGGGTGAAATTTCGAGAATTGGATGATTTTAGAAATCGACGTGCTTTGCGCGACTATCGACGCTCCCGGCCATGATCCAATGGTTACGCACCACTGGTGTCTGTTGTTGTCTGTTGTTCGCTTCCTCCAATTGGCCGGTTGCCAATTTTCGCTCTCTGTACTTGAAAGACCACTCTAACAAATTCACCCAAATGAACCATTTCTAGTGTTACAATTGTTGGTCTTTTTGCCCTTACACATCAACCAAAACCTCTATCATCCATTCACAATGAAGTTCTTAGGTCACAAGTTTTACAAGTTCCCATTAGTCAAGTTCTACTGGCCTTTCTTTACTGGTTGTACGTACTCAATTGGATACACCCACAATCAACATCAATACCATACACGCTGAATTCCCCACCTTCAAGCTTCCTATCTGAGATTTTATCGGTTAAGCTCAACATACAACAAATTAATACTTCAATGATATTGGAATGTTATTTGAAAGACAAACATCATTATGGTTATGAACTTACAAAAATTAAATCGACGAATCATTACAATTTGCACCCCATGGAACACGACGGCTCATACCCAAAAAATGAAGCCAATAAGAACACAATTTATCATCCATATTTCATGACAATTTTATCGCCAAATACCATCTGTTTAAGAAAGCGAACGATGCAGTTTAATTTTCTTCTCAAAAATTATTCTGAATATTATCAAAAGAATGAATTATCACCAACCGATATACAAAAAGCCGAAATGTTCAACTTCTGGGTCAGGAAGGGGTTTTCATGTTTCAAAACATCATAATGAAAGAGTATTGACATACTAACAAATTTCTGATATTATTTCCCCAAAAAATATGGATTATTATAGTTGCCGCCACTTTCTTCTTGTTCGGTCAAGTTCAAACCGCTTTGTCCAACACCTCTGAATGGATCAATGATCCAAGACACCCAAGATTTAAGCAAGGTGACTTGGCTAAGAAATAGATTTGACAATTTGCTCAATTGACTTTAAAATTTATTATTGCGAGAAAGCTATTGCTGAATCATCGGTGTTGTCAAAAATGTTTATTACTATTATTCTCCACAATTGGATCATTGTATGATACGGTTTTGCCATCTTTGTTTTTCTTTAACATCATTCACACCCTCTTTTTATTGTTTTTACTTATGATATGATATTAAACGTTTTATTTTTTTAACCAAAAATTCAAAAAGGGGTCAGTTTGCTGTCTTTTTGAGGTAGTATTTTGGCTACTCTTTTTATGGAATATAGACTGTTGCATACGATAAGATTAAGCACGCTTCCATTGTAGTGATTACATTTGAATGTTAATTGTATCAAAAATTAAAACTCAAGTAACTAAAAAAGTCTAGTAAACATGAAAAAGCTCAGAAAATATGCATGACGAATGCATGTGGTATAAACAAAAAAGAATATGAACAAAGATCAGATCATCAAAAATTAAAAATTAGAAAAACGATCAAATATTGTTTTTATCTCCAAGCTTAAACTTGCATCTCTTTATATAAATCGTACTTTTTATTTATTGCAATCAATTAATTATCAGCAAAATCACGTTGCTCCTTAGCTAAATCCAATGCTTCTTGTAAAACACCCAACAACTCATCAGCTGGTTCAAGACCAATACTTAATCTCACCAAGTTCTTATCAACACCCCAGTTTGCCACTTCATCCAATTCTTGGAAATGGGCTAAGATGGCATATGGACAAACCAAAGTGAAATTGGTCCCTAAAGATGGTCCTTTAGATAATTTGACGTTGTTGAAGAAACACACTGCATCAGCTTCTTCCTTGAAGATGACGGACATAAGAGCACCATATCCTCCACCTGGTTTAATTAGAGCATCAAAATGCTTTTTGCTTTCGGACACAGAAGGATAGAATATACGGTCAATCAATGGACAATCTTGGAAAAGTTTCAACACTTTTAATGAGTTCTTGTTCATCTCTTTGGATCTTGATTCGTAATCTCTAGAGTTTCTCTCTAAGAAGATAGCATCTTGATCCCAGAATAAATCTTCATAGTTTTCGTCTAGATATGCTTTGAAGCTCTTGTAACGTGGAGATTGTTTGTTTAGCACATAAGAACCAGCCATCACATTGGAGTCACCAGAAAAGATTTTTGTTAATGAAGAGGTGGTAATATCACAGTGTGGCAAAATGTCCAAGTTGGAAGAGTTACCAACAGTATCATCGACAACGATGGCGAAATCGTATTTGGCACTTAACTTCTGTATTCTGATCAAATCAGGAGTCTTCAAAAGTGGGTTTGATGGGAATTCACAAAACAAGGACAAGATTCTTTCACCTCCTTCTAGTCTTTTTTCAAGTTCATCTAATGACTCATCATCTCCAAAACCATAGAAATGAACACCAGCACCCCATTTTCTTAAAATATTCAATGTATCAACGTATGGGAATCCGAAACAAACTGATTTTTGTTCACTTGAACCTTCTGTGGTATTTAAGATCATTTGATGGGCAGCAAAGATGGCAGCCATACCGGAAGGAGCGAGATAAACATCATCTGGAGAAGTGTTGTGTCCAATGGAAGTGGCTAATCTTTGTTTCAACAATTTTTTGGCTTCTTTAGCAAAACGAACATCTAAGTTTCTTCCGAATCTTTCTTCCACAAATGTTGAAAATTCAGCAGTTGGGTTACTGTTCAAAGTTGAAGAATGGGATGATCTGGATGATCTAGAGGATCTTGATGATCTGCCTGAAGTTCTTTTCAAACCATGAGGTCTCTTATCCTTGATTTCAGCGGTCAACTTGTCTCTCATCTCGTTTAAAAAATACTCCGCTAATCTTGATGAAATACCTTCACCTGCATGTTGCCAATAGTTTTTAGCTAATCCGTACTCAGATGATGGGAAAAACACAACTGCAATATTAGCTTCGATTCTGTAAGAAGCCTCATCGTCATTTTTAGGAGCTGGTGAACTCAATTGAAAAATTCTCACTGGACAAGGGTTCAATTTGGTTTTATTCTTAATGAACTCTCTGCAACGTTTAGCAACGTTATAAGTAGGGAAAATAAATGTTTTTTCATCATCTCTGGCATAGTTTAATTCGATCAAAGAGGCTAACTCTTGAATTTTGGAATGTATGAAGAAACGTGGGTAGCCAGAATGCATCTTGTTGACAACCCAATCTTGACCTTCCTCATAACCAACGGTGGCTTCCCATGTTGGCAATGTCACAGAGACTGCATGTGGAGTGTTGTTTGGAATTGGAGCACCGATATCTTGAGAAACTGATTGTGGCATGATGATGTCTTCTGTTGTCTTATTAGTGACTATGGTTTCAAGAGTTGGTCAAGAGGGGAAAAAACAAGGGAAATTGAAGTTCTTCTTGATGATGGATGACTCAAATTTGATCCCGCTCAAGACGGGCCAGGCCGTTCTTACAGTTTACTACTCACTCCAAGTTCTCCAGTGACTCAGTAGCGACCAAGTACTAATCTCAATTCTCATTCTCAGAGCCCGCTACTTTGCCGATGCCATTTAATTCGAATTCCGACACTACGACACGGCGACACTGCCGTACGGGTGTTTGAAAAGAAAGGCTGTGCAACCCACCTTATGTTGCGACTATTGACGCGTCGAAACTGATTTGATCGATCTCTCTCTCTCTCTCTCTCTCTCTCTCTCTCTCTCTCTCTCTCTCTTTCTCTCTCTATCGATTGATGATGCGCTGGTTTTGTGGGTTGATCAAAACGATCTGACCGGAAAGACCTCATCTTACAACAATTTGATACTGGTTATAGACCCTGAAACTCCAGCACATCTACTGAAGGTACACAGTTACTCATTCTTAATTGTGTTTTCTCTTTCATCAATTTTTGATCTGACCGATACAGTGTTGTTTTCGCTTTCCACTGAATCACATACCGAAGGTTCAAACTGAAATCAAATCAATCATTTCACACGACCAACTCCGGTTTTTCTTCAGATCGAACTTGACCACAAATCACAACAGCATAACATGGCAAGTTTCCTTAAGCCAAAGTCCAACAGTTGGAAATCGAAAAAAGAGCCTGAACTTCCCTTATACTACAAAGACAAACTACAACCGGACGCCAACGTCATCCAAAACGTGTTAAGAACACCAAGAAAAAAGAAGATGTTGATCAAACTATTCGTGGCATCAATGGCCATTTATCTTGTGTTGTGGTTTTATTCATTATTACCAGAGAAAAATATGACTGATGCTGAACTATGGAATAACAGAAAATTGAAAGTCAAAGAGGTTTTCTTGGAAAGTTGGCATGATTATTCAAACCATGGATGGGGTAAAGATGTCTACAAGCCACGTAGTCAAACTGGTAAGAATATGGGTCCTAGTCCATTGGGTTGGATTATCGTTGACTCATTGGATACATTGATGCTGATGGATTGTAAAGATGAGCTAGATGAGGCCAAATCTTGGGTGAAATATGAATTAAGTTATGACTTTGATTATCAGGTGAACACTTTTGAAACCACCATTAGAATGCTTGGTGGTCTACTTTCTGCCCACTATTTGAGTGAAGATGACTTATATTTGGAAAAAGCTACTGGTTTGGCTAAGAGTTTGCTGGGTGCTTTTGAATCAAAGACAGGTATCCCTTACTCTTCTGTCAATTTGAAAACTGGAAAGGGTGTCAGAAGTCATACTGATGGTGGTGCCAGTTCCACGGCAGAAGCGGCTACTTTGCAATTGGAATTCAAGTATCTGGCTAAGTTAACTGGTGAAACCATGTACTGGGATGCTGTTGAGCGTGTGATGAAAGTTTTGGATGACAACCATCCTAAAGGTGGTTTGGTTCCTATCTTTGTCAATCCTGCCACAGGTCATTACCAAGGTAATCTCATCAGATTAGGTTCTAGAGGTGACTCTTATTACGAGTATTTGTTGAAACAATATCTACAAACTGGTGAGTCCATTTATTTGGAAATGTACTTGGAAACATTTGATGGTATCAAGAAGTATCTCATGAATAAGTCTTATCCAAATGGATTGACATTCCTTGGTGAACGTGAACGTGGAGTTGACGGCCCATTCAGCAACAAGATGGACCATTTGGTTTGTTTCATTGGTGGTTTGTTTGCCTTGGGTGCTACAGAAGGTCAAACTTATCAAGAAGCTAAAGCCTTACCAAGCTGGAACGAGAAAAGTCAAGATCAAATGGATTTGGCCGAAGAAATGGGATACACCTGTTATAAGATGTACCATGACGTTCCAACTGGTTTATCGCCAGAAATTGTTGTCTTCAATACTGATGCCAAGAACAGAAAAGATTTCACAATCAAGATGGCTGACAGACATAATTTACAAAGACCAGAAACTGTTGAAACCTTATTTTACCTTTGGAAAATCACAGGAAACATCAAATACAGAGAATGGGGTTGGGAAATTTTTGAAAACTTTGTTAAATATACTAAGGTTACTTCTGGTGGTAAGGATGGAAAACCAAGATACACAAGTCTGGACGATGTTACTTCCATTCCTCCAAGATACAGAGATAACATGGAATCATTCTGGCTTGCTGAAACTTTGAAGTATCTTTACTTGTTGTTTGATGATTCTGACGATCCAAGATGGGATATCAAGAATGTTGTCTTTAACACAGAAGCACATCCATTGCCTCAATTCGAAATGGGTGACAACTTCAAGACTGGATGGACAAGATATGGTAACCTCGCTGAAAAGCCACCTTCCAAGCTTGCTGATAAAGTGGAAAAGCCAGCTGCAAAGAAGATTGAGCAACAACAAGTTCAGGCACCTTTGAGAGATACAGCTCCATCAAACCTTGATGATGAAGCAGCTGCTATGATGAAAGACATCAAGAATGCAAAGGCAGCAGGTGATGTCAAACCACAGCTTGATGATGGAAAGGCTGGCCTTGTTGCTGATCTTTCAGACTCTAAGCCTGTGATAGAGAAACAAGTTGATTCAGAAGGCTCCATTGACGACTTTGGTAAAGAGAAAGAAAAGGCTGTTCAAGGTAGTAAGTTAGTTGCAGAGGAAATCAAACAAAAGGGTGAGATTCCAGTGGCCAAACAACCCGTTGCAAAACCATTGAATGAGCAAGTGGATCAGGTTATGAATGAAGAATAGTTGTCAGCATATAAGAAGTTGTTGGAAAAGTTTTCATTTTCAAAAAAAAATCATAAAAAAGTTGAATTTTCGTTGTTACCTTCTTCTCGATCGAGACCAAATACAATCTTGATGTTTTACGGTCCTCTGAGCTGTATATTAAGTTTCGTGATTTTTGTTTTTGTTTTTGCTTAGTACTTTGTTTTAAATTCATATTAACTACCTTTACTGAAGTCATGTCTAACTTCGAGCACATGCCACATGGACCGTGGTGGTCAAGTGTTAATTGATTCGGTCAATGTCGGTCTTCATAGTGGCGGCCATGCTAATGTGGATCATCGAATCAGGTGTCGCGGAAGTTGTTGAAACGCCACATGAGTGTACCTACATCGGAGTGAAAACTTCGGCTGCTACGATGCATATGCAGGTATTCTGGAAAACGCAGGCCGATGATTCATTTGAAGAACGGCACATGTGTGAACGGACATTTGTACATGCCTTTCAAACGAATAATTCCTTCTGAAATAACCACAATTGGCGGAAATTCCCTTTTGGAAGTTGAAAAACTACAACTTCCGTTATGTTTAGGCTACCTATTCGTTTTTTCTCTCCACCACAGTTGAAGCACATTCCACTTTAAAAGCATGCAAATGTTCCTCTTTTTTTTAACTGAATTTCACTAATACAATATTGACACTAGTTCATCAGAAAAAAATCATGGTTAGAACTCAATTGGTGTCAACTTCATACAAGCAATGAGCTCACTCAGAAGCAAACTTGAATCAGACAGAGTCATACAAACATCAATCGATTTAACTGATCTTTCTCCGGACTCAACACAAACAGATTCCAATCACAGTGTCAAGGCAAATGGTTTCAATGCAACAGTTACACCAGATGAATCAAGGCTAGAACACAAAGGAACAAGTGGAAATACCATAAGTAATGAAGTGGATGAGTCCAACTCTGATGATGAAGACATAGAATATCCAGATGGTGGGGTCAGAGCATATACTGTTGTCTTTGGTTCATTTCTAGGAATGGTTGCTTGTTTCGGTCTCTTCAATTCCACAGGAGCAATTCAGGCATATCTCAACCTGCATCAATTGAAAGGTGTGTCAAACTCATTGATCTCAATTATCTTTTCTGTGTTCACAGGATGTGCCTACTTGGTGGTTATTCTCTCTGGTGTCTTGTTTGATGAATATGGATCAAATATTCCTGTCATAATTGGATCCATCTTTCTATTTGCTGGACTCTTTGGTGCTGGAAACTGTACTAATGTTGTTCAATTGACGTTTGTGTTTGGACTTTTTGCTGGAAGTGGTGTCGCTATATTGTCCGGTCCTTTGGCTGGTGTTATCAGTCATTGGTTTTTGAAAAATAGATCAAAGGCATTTGGCTTGTCTACTCTTGGAGGATCCGTTGGAGGAATGGCTTTTCCTGTCATCCTTGAAAAATTATACAGAACTGTTGGCTATACATGGGCTATGAGAATCATGGCATTCATTTGCACTGCTCTATCTGTTTCATCCTGCATATTGGTTAGAGAAAGAGTGAAACCGGAAAGGTTGAATCATGGGAATCTAAACAGAAAACAGAAGATCAAACAGAGAGGTAAAGAGTTGGTCTACTTGAGCAAAAAATCAATTGACTTCACTGCATTGAAAGAACCAAGGTTCTTGTGGTGTACTGCTGGAGCTTCGTTCGGTGAACTTTCTTTGGTGTGTACCTTGACTTATTTTGCGACTTATGTTACAGTTATAGGATTCAGTGAACAAACAGCAAGTACAACATTGACGGTTTTAAATGCAATGGGTATAGCTGGTCGTTACATTGGAGGTGCATTGGCTGACAAGTTTGGCTGTTTCAATATCATGATGATGATGCTCAGCGGCATGGCAGCTTGCAATCTTTTTCTTTGGTGTGCTTGGTCAACTATATCCAAGGATATTGCATCAATCTATGTATTTGCTGTATTTTACGGTTTCTTCAACTCTTGTGTGTTGAGTTTGAGTCCTTCTTGTGTGGGATCAATTTCTCCAACCCGTGATTTCGGAAAACGATATGGAACAATGTATTTTATTTCAGGTATAATTATTGTGGGTGGCGTTCTAGGTGGTGGTGCCATTATTGGACATGAATCATTGCAAAAATACAGAATCTTTAGTCTGTTCTGTGGTTTATCATCCTTATTGGGTGTGATATGTTTTGGTGCCAGTAGATATACACAGGTGGGTATGAAATTTTTGATCAAGATATAGTCATTCTTATCATATAGTCTATTATCTGACTGAGTTTTATATCTTTTTATCGTGTCTAGTATTGATATATATAGCTTTCTTTTTCTTACTTGCAATATATTTGATAATATAGGGCCAACAATAAATTTATAAGTAATTCGTGCTTTTCTTCTTGAGTCATATAAGAACTTGTTTTCTGACATTTCTCACTCCATATAGGGCCATATAGTCGTCTTTATTGAACAGCTATACTATTTACAATTTATTCTTGCACAATCAGTGTAATTCTTCTTTCAAAGTAGTTACAATAATATCGATACACTGGCTCGGTCTTCGTTGTCTGTCAATTCAAGTCTCCGTGCAGCTAAGCGAACAGAGGTATATGCAGGCCGGATGTATTTTGGAAAACGCTGGCGGGACCTTTGTGGCGGAACTACATTCTGTATTAGTAGCTGAAGGCCGTTATCTATGGTCTGCATACATTCCACAATTAATTTAAAAGCATGCAAATATCCGTCTTTTTTGTAACCAGATAGAGGCCATGATTAGAACACATTTGGTGCCAACTTCTCACAAAACATGAGCTCACTCAGAGACACAGTCCCACAACCATCAGTTGACCTAACTGATCTTTCTCCTGATTCAGTACAAGCAGATTCTGAACACATTGTCACAGCAAATGGTTTCAATGCAACAGTGGCACCAGATGAATCAAGGCTAGAACATAAAGGAACAAGTGCAAATTTGATAAGCAATGAAATGAATGATGAAAATGAAGACATAGAGTATCCCGATGGGGGATTCAGAGCCTATACTGTTGTCTTTGGCTCTTTTCTTGGAATGATTGCATGTTACGGTCTTTTTGATTCCACAGGAGCAATTCAAGCATATCTTAACTTACATCAATTGAAAGGTGTGTCAAACTCAGTGAGTTCAGTTATTTTTTCTGTGTTTACTGGGTGTGGCTATCTGGTTCTTATTCTATCTGGTGTTATGTTTGATGAATACGGATCAAATACTCCTCTCATATTTGGGTCTACTGTCTTATTTGCTGGACTCTTTGGTGCTGGAAACTGTACGAATGTTGTTCAATTGACCTTTGTGTTTGGACTGTTGGGAGGAAGTGGTATCGCTATCTTGGCAGGTCCTTTGGCTGGTGTTATCAGTCATTGGTTTTTGAGAAATAGATCAAAAGCTTTTGGTTTAGCTACCCTTGGAGGTTCAGTTGGAGGTATGATTTTTCCCGTGATCCTTGAAAAGTTATTTAGAAGTGTTRGTTATACTTGGGCCATGAGGATCTTGGCATTTATTTGTACTGGATTATTGGTCTTCTCTTGTCTATTGGTCAGAGAAAGAGTGAAACCAGAAAGATTGGCTGATGAAAATTTAAACAGAAAACATAAAATCAAACAGACAGGTAAAGAATTAGTGTATTTGACTAAAAAATCAATTGACTTCACAGCTTTGAAAGAACCAAGGTTCTTATGGTGTACCGCTGGAGCTTCGTTTGGTGAACTTTCTTTGGTGTGTACCTTGACTTATTTTGCGACTTATGTTACAGTTATAGGATTCAGTGAACAAACAGCAAGTACAACATTGACGGTTTTAAATGCAATGGGTATAGCTGGTCGTTACATTGGAGGTGCATTGGCTGACAAGTTTGGCTGTTTCAATATCATGATGATGATGCTCAGCGGCATGGCAGCTTGCAATCTTTTTCTTTGGTGTGCTTGGTCAACTATATCCCAAGATATAGCTTCGATCTATGTGTTTGCTGTATTTTACGGTTTCTTCAGCTCTTGCATTATAAGTTTGAGCCCATCCTGTGTGGGATCAATTTCCCCTACTCGTGATTTTGGAAAAAGATATGGTACAATGTATTTCATTTCAGGTATAGTTATTGTGGGTGGTGTTTTAGGTGGTGGTGCCATTATTGGGCATGAATCTTTGCAAAAGTACAGAATTTTCAGCTTGTTTTGTGGCTTATCAACCCTGTTAGCTGTGTCATGTTTTGCAGCTAGCAGATATACCCAGGTGGGTATGAAATTTTTGGTCAAGATATAGCTACCACTCTCGCCATATTCTTTGACGGGTTATCTTTGTTCATCTTTTATAGTTTGAAGTACAATATTTTGATACCCCGTTTTTTATTTACAACGTATTTCAATATAGTGAGTGATAAATTCTTGCATCTTTTATGGTCACAAAAAATTGTCTTTTGTGTATTAGAGGACATTGTAGAAAAGCTAAAAATATAGATCATTTTTTTCACTTTTTGCTTTTCTTCTTACTCATCATAGCTAACACATCACCTTGTTTTCCCTCATCTCTGGCTCTTTTGGTAGTTTTCTTCTCGAACTTTTTCAGTTGTTCATTTCTTGATTTTTCGCCATTCTTTTGCAATTCCTTTGATCTTTCAAGAAGTTCAGGGTCGTCCTTTGATTTTCCAACTAACCATTCTAAAAGCTTAATATCTTCACCAAATGCTGACTCGTCCTTTGGTGCAGTAGGAACTTCTAAAAGTAAAGGAATACCTTCGAATCTTGAATCATTGGCTAATAGTCTGAAACATTCTAAACCAAGAAATCCCCATCCTATTCTTTCATGTAGATCTCTGTTAGCACCTAGAGGAGCCTTTGAGTCATTGACGTGAAGAGCTGATAAATACTTGAACCCTATCGTTGACTCAAATTCTTTCCAAAACTTGTCCCAATCGTCTTCGGTCCTGAGGTCGTACCCAGCTGCAAATGTATGACAAGTATCAATACACACACCAACTCTCTCTTTATTGTCCACCATTTCGATAACGTCTGCAATATCTTGTAGTTTTCCAGCAATCAAATTACCATGGCCTGCCATATTCTCAATCACAATTTTCACAAAACTAGTTTTTTCAATAGCAGTGTTGATATTTTCGGCTAATCTTTTCAATGACTCTTTGTGATCAGAACCGAGAGAGGAACCAGGATGAAAGTTATACAAACCAATGTTCAACTTTTCACATCTTGTCAAGTCATCAATGAATGAATCCAATGACTGCTTCAACTTTGCTTCGTCTGGATTGGCAAGGTTAATGAAGTATGAGCCATGTGGCAAACATTCTGTTCTTGGGTCGAAATTATGTTCTTTGCATAATTTTTTGAATTTGTCAGCATCTTCATCTGGTATCATCGGAGAAACCCATCTTCTAGGACTTTTCAAGAATAAACCAAAGGAATTTGCACCAATGTTAACCGCATTTGTCACGGAGTTGAAAACTCCACCAGCCATTCCAACATGGGCACCAAACTTGTGTTTGAATTGAGGTTGTCTAGTAAATTTTGGAACGGTCACTTTGACACTGGAAGTTCTCTTCTTTGGAGGCATTTCGAATTGAGATATTAACGGATGTGGAAAACAAAAAGCAAGTGTTGAAGGATACCCAGAGGGCCAGATGAAAAGTTCACTGTTCACTGTTCAAGTTAAGGCAAAATTGAAATTTACGCGTAAGCTGAAGAGGATGGCAGATGCTCAACTTTCATGGCAAGCCTCAATTTTATCATCAAATCAGACTGTCATTTGAGTTACAACTAAGAACTGAGTGGCATTGTTTACACTACTTGTTCAATCACAACTCCATACCAACATAATACAAATGAACAGTAAGTTGAAATAATTACTCTCTTGAATTGTGACACAGAGCCTGCTTACTAACAAAATATACAGGGTATTCGAAAAAGAACTTAAGCAAGGTCAAAAATAAGAGGGCAAAAGCACTTGCCAGCCAACCTCAAACTGTTGATGAGCTCTTTATAGCTGCTTCACAAGAAGAAGAATATGGAGATAGGTGGCTGTCTTCGGATTTATCAAAAGCCCTAAGATTTTATCAAAGGGCTTTCAATTATTACAAGAGTGGTTTGAACCTCCAATCAGATCATTTGGATATCAGATACAACTGTTCTAGGCTCCTTTTCAATGTTTACACAGAATACATCAAAAATGAATCTGTTTACTTGAGTGAATTAACCAGCTGTGATGAATCATTATCTGGAAATGATGATGCTGTGATACAACCCTTGGCCAATATTGTCAAGTTTTTCCAGATATCTTGCGATGTCATAGAGCGGTTCTCTTGGGATCTCTATTACAATTCTGCGTTATGTTATTTCGAATATCTGGAAGAACTTACCAAAGAGTCGGATGGATTAAGCACTCACGCAGAAGAAGTGTTCTCCCTTTTATCACAAACGAAAATATTACTCCAACAAGTTCTGGAATACCAAGTGAATGATTTGAACCACTTTGTGAAAGAATGCGAATCCTTCGAACAAGACACTAACACCAGTTCCTACACTAAGGTTGATCCACAAGAGGCAGAAAACCAAGATGATGCATATGCAAATACACAAGAAACAGTTTTGCCTTCCACTATCTGTGATACATGTTTGAACTGCTATAGATTGGTCACTACCCTCTATGAAGCATGCAGTGCACCTGATCAATACAAATTGATTGAAGAAAATACATCAAGTTTTTTGAGCTCTATTGATGAAATTTCCACCTTCTTGATTGGTAACTTCAATCCTTCATCTACTGGAATGATTCCAAGTTTGGATACTGAGTCTATTGATGGTCTTAAAGTTGCAAAACTTGGATTGCTTGCTTCTCAAGTTACCGATTTCGATTCTCTCAAATTTGTCTGGCAATCAGATAGTACTTCTAGTGTGGATAGTCTACTTGCTGAAGCCTCATCATATAGAACGCTTCTAGATAAATTTGACGTTACAGAGAATATGATAATCGGTATTACTCGTTGGAATGTACTCAGTTTAATGACAAAAAAATATAAAGAAGCATTTGATATGATCAAGCATGAATACGATTCTTTAAAAGACCCAAAATTACCTAATTCCGCTAAAAAATCATCATTAATTACTCAACTTTGTTCCATTTTGATAGAAAGGGCTGATATTGATTTGGAGAGATCTCAATTGGGCATTGAAGTTGCAGCTAAGAGTGCTGCCGTTTTGAGAACAAATCACAAAAACTTCCTCAAAAGTTGTCTTGTTTTTTCAAAGCAATCAGGTGGATTACGAGAATCTATTAGTGATAAATTGGCCAGAAGAAAGAAACAAAAGGAGGCTCTCATAAGATTATGCTTGGTTGAAGAAAAAAGAAGTACTGCAGAGCTAGATCAAATTGTTGGAGGGGATTATTGGCCACAGGAGTTGAAAGAAATAAGTGAGTTAGGAGTATATAATCAGTTTACAATTGATAGTTAAAACCGAAATAATATATAGTCTTGAATATATGATAATTTCAAACCAATTATAAAAAAAAAAAGAGCGTTTTCAGTAGGAAGGCAACGATTTCTCCTCACTGTTCAAAGACTAAGAGATTGTTCACACTATATCCGTTTTGGTCATCAGGTAAACGCCCAAAAAGTAACCTCCGAGACCGGGAATTGAACCCGGGTCTCCCGCGTGACAAGCGAGAATTCTAGCCACTAAACTATCTCGGAACTATTAACCATGGAACACATTAGGTTATGAATATAGGATATATAAATGGCACGTGAATGACACGTGACACATACAAGGGTTATATTACACGTACGCGATACGGATACAATGAGACGGATACAGAATAAGGATTAGCGTGAGAACCTGTATAAATATGTCTGGCTTTGTCCCATCTCCTCCTTCTCCTTTACATACATGTTCTTCTTTATAAATCATCTAATAACATTCTCTTTAACTTGTGGTTAACATCATACGAATACATCGTTATTACAACGGGACATCGACTAATAAGGAATCAAGGTTATAAGGTTAGCCAAACGCCAATCTGTAACAAACCAATAAAAGGTTGGTGCCGGTGATTCCCTAATTGTATATAGCTGATTTCAACTATCTGATTGCAACAATGATCTCAATTCAGTGGAGTGTGGATAACTACTTAAAGAAGAGAAACAGTACACAAAATACACACAGGAATACAGGAGTGCTGGCTTCTTCAAATGCCAGCTTTCAACAACTTCCAACAAGGATTGCTGGACATAAAGTCTGCCCAACACAACTACAAAATGCCTTGTCTTCAATGTAAGATAAGAGTCGCATAGCCGATGAGCCGTAGGGATAACCACTTATATCTTTAAATCGTAACATGACTATAGATTTTTATGGTTGATTATACTCCCTTTTTATTGCATTTGAGGCCGCTAGAAGTAAAGACTTTTTACTTCAATTCTAGGCCATGACTGGTTATTTTTGGTTCATATTGGGTTCATATTGGGTTCATATTGGGTTCATTTTATTCAATTTAGGTGTTATCATGAGATCTTATTTAAGTGATTGTGGTGGTCATTGGTGTTTACTTATCCTAGTTGGTTTAATAACTTTAAATTAGAAACAAGTCCTTAATTGAACTTGCGTGGCATCTTGATTTGGTGGGATTGGAAATCTATGATTAGAAACAAATACCTAATTATGGATTTGCATGGCATTCCAAGTTGGTTAGTATCATCAATATCAGTATTAGCACATTGATTCTGTCGCTTTCATAATATGTTTGGTCCAATGGTTCTCTTGAACTAATTAAATAAATCAGTAGTCATCAACTGTCAGTCATATTATTTTAGCATCACTTATACAACAACTTACTATCCCAAAACTACAGATGAATGCTATAAGCTAATCATTATTATTAAACTGATCTCTAGAAAAGGGAATAGACTGGTACTGATATTTTTTTTTTGTTTTTGCTGATTACCTAAGGATTCTAGTGAAAGGCTTTTCTTTTTTTTCTATCATGATTGGAGGATGAAATGTTCCTTGCTTTTGTTTCTTAACAATGCCTGTAGGTTGCTGTTTAATTGCAAGTGATGATTAAGTTAAAAAATTGGATAGACAACTCCCTCTAAATTTTTTTGGTGCTTGATCTTTGACATGGTCTGAACCACCAGTTCAGTCTTTATATTTTACCGTACATGTGAAGGTTGGTACGGTAGTAGTTCGGTTTAAGATGTGACGCTTGTGTAGTATATGCCGAGCTTGTACGAATTAGGTTAGCTCTATTAGTTCGCTCGGACAAGAATGAATCGTTGCGTGATGTTGATGAGAATGTGCTTCAGAATCCAGTGACACCTTTAAAGGTCAAATCGTAAATTAGTAACCCGGTTCTTATTCCTGTCTTTCTTTTACGTTTGTTTAGTTTGAAGTAACGAATCAATCAATTACATTTATTTGTTCGCATTATTACAACAACACTATATCTGACAGTATAACTACTGAATAATAAATAAATTTATTGATTGATTGATATACTAGCTTTTTTTTTACCTAATAAAGTTCAAAATTATATTAATAAATTATAAAACAGGAGAGTCTATTCGAATTAGATTAGACTTTCAGGTATAAAGATATGTTATATATTAAAAATAGTAGGAGGATCATCGAATTTCTTTTAACAGCAATTACTTAATTGTTATAGGGTATTGGTAGTATTGAACCACTTTTTTTACCACTTTCTTCAATTTCGTCGCTGTCACATTAATTGGAATGTCTATATGGAACTTTGGCGATGTGGAAAAATGATGTGTACTTAGTTTTATTAATATCTCCAAGTAAATGTTGATTTTAACATAACGTTGTGGTGGCATTATCTTTCCCATGATTTCTTGTTGTGTAATGTGTAGTGGAGCATGTTTGGAATTCATTTTGAGGGTTGTGCCTTGTTGAACTAATCTCCAAATCCCATCAGTAATGATGCATTCATCCAGTATGTGGTCATTCGAGTTCTTGAAGTCTGATTGGTTACAGAAGCAGCAAGTTTCCTTCTGATGCAGATTAAGTTGATGGTAAAGATGTCCAGTTTGGAAGCGGTGAAAGGTTGAGTAAGAGCCCGGATTTTTGTTCACGAAGTTGCTGAACTTGGACCAAAACTGTTTCCAGTTGCTTTATATTTTATTATATAACTACTGAATAAAAAAATGATTGATTGATTGATCTAACTCTATATTGGAATATGAGTGTTATTTTGCAATGTCTTGTGTTACCGAACTGAGTGTCTGTTTTTCGCTGGATTAAGTTAGTCTGTCTGCCATTTAAACGTACGTGTCAATTGATCGTATGTGAGAAGTGGATATGGGGTGATCGATCGAAAGGGGTAAATGGTTCTTGATGTGTTGTCAAATCCTTTTTCCTCTTTCAATTCAGCCAACGATGGAACCATTGAACGATGGATGTAACGTTCAACGAACAGCACATAACAACTAGCTATGAAGTCAACAACTATTCAAGAGGAGATCAAGTCAACAAGAAACAGTCTGGATACATCATATGAAATGAGAACCTACAGTCAACGATTATATATGAACAAGTCTTCAATGCAATTGGTCAAATAAGTAAATATTGATGTTAATCATTTGTTGTTTACTTATTTGTTTTTCATTTTGATTTAATTCATTTTGATTTAATTCAATTTAATTTGATTTATTTTATGATTATTCCAACACTCTATAATGTATTTTATTTTATATAGCTCACATAACTCCCGTGTTTTTGGTCCATATGAGTCCACATTTTCATATCTCCGGCCTGATCCCACCAGAAATATCAGCTCTGAACAAATGAAAGCTATAGTGAAGAATTGCTGGTTCTTTTTCACCATGAAGTGTAGGAAGATAATTTTCTCTATATACGGTACATACCTGATCCTCAAAATGAAGTTCATTATTATACAAGTTGATGAAGAAGCTGATTCATCTCGGTACCGGATTCCTCCCAGGATCTGACTTATTGAAAGTGATTTAGTATTTTATATGTGTGTAATCCATGCATTTTCCGGCTTTTTATTCTTTTTCTTCGTCGGAAATGATACAATTTATAATTAATTTTTGAAACAGATATATACTTGTACGTGTATATTCAATAAATTTGATGTTTCAGGTATGAAAAAAAAGAAAAAAATAAAAGGAATCTAATGATAGAACTCACCTTTAATAATTCCACAGCAGTATTTCAATGTCAATGAAGAGAGGGGAAATGCTCTATGGCTAATAATGATATTTTCTCTCTCCCGGAAAGGTTGTAAGGAATGAACATGTAGCTGTAATCTATCAGAAGACTCTCAATAGTTGTTATCTTGATCTGTGGCTTGATTCGATTAACTTCTCTCTTGTCCAACATGTTTTCTCCAATATGCCTTTCTTTTCAAATCTCTTCTAAACTTGCTTCAAGTCTTCTCCCAAACAGTGTCAATCCGATACACAAATTACAAGTGAAAAGTTTTCATACTGGACGAATGTCCAACATGAAACACAGTGCTTGCTACCCAATCACAACGTTTCTGTTTCACTCACAATGGTAGACAATGTATAGCCAACATTGTCTTTCCTCGAGTATGAATCATAATCCCACGAAACAGTCTGCTCGACAATCCCAGCCAGTCGACATCGTTGTAGACACAACAATAGTCGACATGACTCACATACGAATCTACACCAGATTCTATTAAAAAAAATTCAAACAAACTTGTTTCGTATTTCAATGATTCTTTAATTTTATATGCGCATTTCATAATTTTTATCATAGGTTGAAAAAAAAAAGGAAACGATAATCTAACAAACAATTCCTTTACTCTAATTAGTAATAACCATTATTTCCATCATCATTCATTTTAATAGCAATTGCCGAAGCTACTTTTTTTATACAGTACCTCTAATTGTTAGAATTTGGCTACCATAAAACCTAGGCTTAAGTTTACACATTCATACTGATCATCCTAATCAATCGAAAAAATTTGAACTTTCAATTAACTCAATCCCACTTGCGATTTTGAATTTTAACCGTAATTTTTTGAGTTCTCTAAGCCCATTTAGCTTAAGTGATTTGAATTTTAATAACTACGTACTTCAGTGCTTTACTAACTTAGTAATTTCTTTACTAGAACGATTGACCATTATATATTTTTTTTTTACCTACTTCCATGGAGGAAACAATTCAGTTTCCTTTAGATTAAAGTCAGGACTCAAAAGCGACCTGCAGTGTCAATTTAGCTTTTCGAACTTTTATAAAGTTTTACCCATGCATATTTTTTTTTATTTTTAACCTTTCAATTTTTCATTAAATTACGAAATTCCTTTTAGTATTCCTCTAAAAACTCTAAAAACTTATAAAGCTATTTATGTCATAAAAGGGGTTATCAGTTTTTCTTTTTTTTTAAAATATTAGTTTATAAGGAAGTGAAAATAAAAGGATTTATAAAAGAAAAATAATAATTTAAAAAAACAATTGATGAGACGATGAAATTGTAGTAAAATAACGTCACTAGGTAGAATGTGTATCAATTTATTATTTTTCATATTTTACATTGTTACATATATAGTTATTTATATTTTTCAGCTTAATTTATACTTTTTTTTGATATAGATGATTTTATCTTTTTTTTTGCCTATATTAAAGTTGTTTTACAGGTTTTGACATTTTTACACTGTTCCACTTCTACCTTTAGATGTATTTTGACAATTTTACTGTTCTACATTTTTACATAATCATTTACATCTTTCCCGTTTTACCTTTTTTAGGATCATTGTCTACTTTTTTTTTGGTAATTACGTATACGTGGTCCAGTACTGTTGAGAAGTTGATGAAGAAAYTGATCCCTGTTACCATATTCCTTCATGAATTTGGATTGAAATTATGTATAGAGTTCTAATAAATTTAAAGTTTTTGACTCTATATATATAATAGCCCCGCCGTTAAATAAAAAGGAGGAAAATTAGAACTATAATTTAAACACATGTTGAAAACTATATATATACTTTTTTTTAATTCTAATTATTAGTTGGCTCCTGAGTTTATTTTGAAGTTGATTTCCTCAAACGTGGCTGTGTCTCATCTCTTTTTACCAATTATATTTTTTTTTGCTCTCATGGCTGCATTCATGTATAGTGTTTTTTTTTTGATCAGTTTTAATATTTTTTTTAAGCTATATACAAAATTCATTTTGAAATTACCAGTTCCATCATGTGTTTTATTTTTTAATTCCTCGAAAGTCTTAATTTCTTCGATCTAGCTATCACTTTCTTTTCTCTAATATGCGTACACATTTGACCGACGACCTATAATGTGCATGCGATTTGAAATCTCTATAAAACTTAATTATCCAAAATTGACGGTCCATGGAAATTTGACAAATTTGAATGCTGAACAGGTTTAATTTATAAGGATTTTTGTGTATAGTGAGACTTTGTGAATACCCGTGAATATACAGATTGAACTAATATAGGTTAAAAAAAATACAACAAAAAATTACATTAGATACTGAATTTTCGGTCTATACATACGGGAGTAGATCGTTAAAAAAAGTTAAGATAATGTGATCGAGCATGAATCAGATCATGATGCTAGTCAGATCATAAATTAGGGTTTTGTAAGAAACCCAATTGTTCATCTCTATCGGCTTACTCCTGATTGAGAGCAGCCAGTTCTGAAGGATCAACGACGATATTGTCGTTGTTGCATGGTTGTCTACCCTTATTATCATGCCGATAAATTCTTCATCCGAGCTATATGCACCTGATTTATTTAGATTTGTTTGTTTACCAAAAGATTGCTGAAGCTAGGGACCGAGTTATGATCTAGCTATATATAGCTTCAAAATATTACTTTGGTGGTTATACGATGCGTAGACCGTAGCGAGTATATGTTAATTAGTCGTATATTTAAAATTGTTGGTTTTTTTTTTACCTATCAAGGAAAACAAGTTCTCTTTAGATTAAGGATTTTATTAACCATAAATAAGATTATAAAAAGGAGTCCCGATGGAAGCCATATTTACATTCATCCGTTATTCAATCTAGGGAGGGTACGTACATACGTTAAAACTTAACAGCGATAAAATGAGACCCTTTAGATTAGTAAATTGACAGCACAATTGATAGGAGCTAAGGGGCTTAACGCTTAATGGACAGACCTAAGAAAAACAGATCGACAATTTAAACAGGGTTCAGTTGAGCATGGCCAGGAGAAACTCGGCGAACTCGGCAAATTCGGGTGCAGAGAAAAACCGAAAACAAAACAAAAGGGTTCTTACAGGCGAAAGGGTAAATTAAACCAAGAAAAAGGGTTTAACGGATCGAATGCGATTCGCATACGCCTGCCTAGCTTTCTGTAATATCACTAATTAGTCTTAATTACACTCAACGTGGTTTCAAGAAGCATGTGCAACGTTTCTAGTTTGATCAGGCCATACTTCAAACACCGATATGACAGGCCGGTGGATCCCTGATATATAGCTCAAAGATTTCGGCTTTTAGTTTTTTTTGTATATAATTCGAACTAAGCTACCTCTTGTGTGATTCGCTAATTTGTATTCCATGTCACAATGGTACCGCCCTAGTTTCATTTTTTCAACATTACTGATGAAACTTTGAAGCTTACTAATAATATAGGGAAGGAGAAAAAAATTGATAAGGGTCCGGTTAATTTTGTTCCCTTTTCACAATTTCCCTGCACATGACCATGCATTCTCTTTATCTAATCAAATCAATCCATGTTGATGCAAGTTGAGAATTTGAAGAGTACGTTAAGCAACGTGCTTGCAACCAGCATGCCCATCTACCCTTGAATTTTGACTATAGATGCACATGTGCAAATTGCCCGTACATACATATGAAATCCTGTGAAATATATATACAAGCTGCTAATGAGATCATATTGACAAAGGTAATCAAGTTTCAAATCTTCGCGTGGATGGAAGCAGCAAGATAACCTCGGTCGGTCGGTGCTCTTCTCTTCTTCCTCGCATGTGCAAGCTTTCCTGAATTGGACACGTATGTCTCCGCGGGCTCGAAAGTACAACATCCCACGCCCCACGCGCACTAACTTCTGAAATTGAGGAATTTGTAATTTGTGTCAACAGAAGAAATAGTTTCAAGCCTTCAAATTTTTTGGTCCTATACAAATTTGTATGTAAGTTGTTTCTCTGTTAGGTCAAAGTAATAAGTTTTGTGACAAAAACTGAAATGAAAAATCCTTTGAAGCCCATAATTGTCCGAATATGTCTTGAATAGGATAATAAAACGCCTGCACAACTATTTCCTATATGCAGCCATGCACATTGCACACAAAAAACACTTTCGTTTGTGGCTACGCCAGTATTAATTTATTCCTTGAGCAAAAGAAATTACCTTCCAAGTTTGAATGAAAACTGTGAGTTCAAGATGTTTCAAATTATGAGGTGTGTTAAGACAACAATTACAGAGCTCTGTCAAAGATCACCACCGAAGTAGGAAGTAGGTCTAGCCAGGCCTGCGCTTTAGAAATCAAAACGATCTCGATCTCGAGACTTTGACCGATCGCTGTCGGCTGTAGCTGGAAATGCATCGCGGCCGACGTCAACGCTCTGCAAAAATTGTGTGAGTGATCACACCGAGCAAGCTGAGGATGACAAATTGGCGCACTGCTATTGGCTGGAGATCACACGTGTATTAGGCTTCATCCACACTATACAATGGATCACAATAGTACTACAATTGGTGCTGAAAAAAAAAAGAATTCGAACGCTATTCAGATTGATCAGATAGATAATCATGTCAAAAGACTCGAATAAATCGGATTTCGTAGGCTTAAGGTCATATTTAACGTATGATTCAAGTAGAAGCACTGGCCCCTCTCTAGATGAGTCCAGTACGTAGTGGTTACAGAAGACAATTTCAGGACGTGGGCTATCTTAGCGAACATCCAGCTAGGTAGCCTGGTAGAGATTGAAAAGATAAAATTGGCCGGCTTCTGCGTGTGTGGATCCGTACGGACCGGGTATAAGCTCGATCGTTATACGGGATTTGAGTGCACGGATATAGAAGGATCGGATATGAGAGGTATTTCCCTATAGTCCAATCAGATCCGGGAACACATGTGACACCTGACTAAAGTGTAACATGCTAAGAGACCACAAAGTAAGTACCTGGCAGCTGGTCACACATTTCCATTGGCCAATCTGTAAACAGGATCTCAGCTTTGAACAATCCATAAATACCACCATAAATACGAGGAATTAATTACATATGCAGAAGGACATAGGGGACAGCTTATACAGACCAGGCGGCCACATGTGCTTCAAACGTAGATAAGGGCTTACTCGAGTTCCACGCATATTTAACGGTTTGATCGGTGGAGCGTGGCCAAAGTCGAATCTTACCGGATACAAGAGTCGAGTGAAGGAAAAAGCCAAGGGAAATATAGCAGGTTTGGGCTGGACGTGACGAATGTTGAAAGCCGGCCGCGCCAGAGACGAGAACTCAGAACTCAGAACTCAGAAAGAGCTTTAGCCTTTTGGTCTTAGTCAGATGCGCAGCCTACTGTTAGTAATGTGGGCTGGCTCATGGACAGTGGCTTGACTGTGGTCTGTGGTCAGTCCTCACTACACCTTATACAAATACTCTGTTCCTTCTCCTCTTCTCAGATCATCTCATTTTGAGCACTTATCTGCTAGTAGATAATTTACAATAACATCATCAAATAGTGTTATTGTTAACAGCAACAGCAACAACAGCAAGTATAGGTTCACGATTCACAACTCACGAGCCTATCAAATTACTCAGCAATTTTCCCCTGTTCAGTTCTTCTTCGATAGCCAGAAAGATCAAAACAGCAACAATCCTGACAGCATATCATTATTCAACTCTATTATGAGTGCTGTTCTATCAACAAAACCAATACCTGTCTCTTTCCCACCCATTATGAGCTCTGAGAAGAAAATTGATGGTAGCAGACGCTCACCACTTCCACCCAGAAAAAAGCTAACAACAAAAAGTACACAGAGCTCACAACAGAAAAAATCATCAAAAAGATCAGCTTCATCTTCTCCAAAATCACCCCAAAGTGCTGAAGGTTCATCATCTACCAGTGGGCAGATTTGTGCCAACTGTGGTGCCACAAAGACTCCATTATGGAGAAGAACTCCAGATGGTGCGTTAACATGTAACGCTTGTGGACTTTATTACAAGGCTAACCATACTCATAGACCAGTTAATTTGAAGAAACCACCTCATATGGTCCCAGTTTTAAAGCGTGATCTTCCACGCGGTTCGTGCCAAGGTGGTGGGCATTGCAATGGTACCGGCGGTTCTGCCTCGTGTAGCGGATGCCCCGCTTTCAACAACAGGGTGGTTGAATCCAAAAATGGTGAATGTGTTAAGCAAGAAGTTGATCCTGAAGATGACGATGTGGAGATGGCTTTGGCTTGTATGAATTGTGGTACTACAGTTACTCCTCTGTGGAGAAGGGATGACTCTGGTAATACCATCTGTAACGCATGTGGGTTATATTTTAAGTTACATGGTGTTCACAGACCAGTCAAGATGAAGAAGAAAACAATCAAGAGAAGAAAGAGAAATTCACATGGTGTTCAATCTCCACCTATGAAACCTATTTCATCAACGTCTGTTTCCCCATCGTCAACGACTCCAAAAATGAATCCATCTACATCTGCATCTACATCACCACAATCAYCACAATTACAAATGGCTCCAATAMCACTTCAGCAACAGGCCCAACCTCCAACATTTTACAGTCATGATAATTCTGTGCGTCTTCCATCAATCCAATCTATGAATTTGCCAACGATACAAACATCAATGATGGGCACTCAACCACCAAGCAATCCTTACAACAACACAGTTCAACTTCCTCCATTATCTACTCTAACGCGCTCATCACCAACTTCCTTACCTTCCTTACCACCACTCACAATGCCGAACAATGTACTCCCGAATACGACAACCCGTTTACCACCAATGCCTGTTGATTTTACTTCAATGTATTCAAGAGGCTATCAACAACAGCAGTCAAATCTATACTCAAACAGAGCTATCTCTCCATTACCTTTAGGGAACCCTATTATACCTCAAGGTAGTCCGGAATCCGGAAAAAACATAACCGTCAATTCTTTACTGAATCAAGATACCAAAAAGAACGATAAATGCTAACACATACTGTTATGGGTCAAGTCCTGAGTGCTTGATTCATCCGTTCGTTCGTTTCCGTTGTTTCGAATTTGATTTTTATGACTTTACATATTTATTTATTGGGCTTTATATCTATAAATCTTTCTTATGACATCAAAAAATTATTCAGTTTTTTAAGTGTGTAGTGAAAACTAGATGGTTTTCACTTTTATTTCCTTGTTCTTTTTTTTTCTTCTTCTTTCCCTTCTATGCGTCACTGCTTTTCCAATCATTGCTAATAAATTCAATCGAATATGTATACCACAACATATGGCTTTTCACATTAATGTTAATTCATCTCTGTAATATTTAAAGTTATCAGATAAATCATCATTACCATAGAACTGCAAAATGGACAAAACAACCAGTTTTCCAGAAGATTGCGAGTAGAAGCTGAGTTGGAATTTAGCCGGTGCACGGGTGCGCTTCACCTCAAAATATTTTGAACTTTATCTTGAAAGGTATGCATGTTTGCAAAAGAATGATAGAGTGTGAAATTAATGTTTAGCAAAACATATAGTTGGACTCACCCCACCAAATTCATTACTTTAACTCAAATGGCTATATAGCATTCAGCTGGATACTCACAAAAGGAAAAACAACCAGTCACAGCATGCAGTTCGATCGAGTGTCCTCAGAACGGCATACAACAAACATAAACATAAACGCAAACGGAAAAACATCAACCACAACAACAAAGATAGGTGGTTCACCACCACCAATTCAGCGACCTAGACTCAGGAAACCGGTTATGATACATAGAGAACCCATATCTTCACATATACTGAAATCTTCACAATTACATAGATCAAAATTACAGAGGAAAGGCAATAGCAAGAACGAAACAAACGACGATGAGGATGAACATGATAATGCCAGTGAAGGATCTCTTTATGATCATGTTGAACAGAAAGAAACCACGTTGGATAAGCATTCTCCCACAATATCCCATTCCAATGGAAAGACATCATTGTTATCATTTAATGAATCAAATAATTATGACAATTCAAGATCAAATTTGAGTGCTGTTAAAAGAAACGCCAGAATCAATGTAGGGAAACCTTTACCTTTAAAATATCCTTCTTCATCTTCATCTCATTCGAAATCTCCATCAATGTCCACTTTAGTTAATGATATCCATAATTCAAGCCAAGAACAACAGAAATTACAATATGATAAGAGAATACCCACGCGACGTCGTTCACTTTCTCGTTCTGGATCTTATTCTTCACGCGTTGGTCAACATGATTTTCAGGCTAGCGTATCAGACAATATTCCCAGTCTTTTAGATGATAATGATGAAGTTAGATTTAATAGCCAACAAGAAAGAAATGTCCAGTTTCAGCAACAGCCGCAGAAACAACCGCAACAAGTTCCGCAAATTGAGTCTCATAAAAAGGACCAATGGATGAGAAAATTGAAACCTTCAGTGGAACATGAAAGACTTCGGAAGTTTGCTAATTTGAACAACAGGAATTCAGATGACACAGACATCAAATATGAAAATATTGGTAATACTTTCAATGATTACAGATTACAAGGAAGTAGCAGTGGTGTTTATGGTCACAACAACAAATTATTCAATGTCAGTGAAATGCGACGTTTGAAACGTCAAAATATACTGAAGAAGAATGTTCTGGAATTGAGGAGATTAAGTGCTGAATCACATCTGAATAATTCAATTGAACAACAACAGTCTAATGCCAGAGAGCCAAACCATTCAATAAATTATGAATCCAAGCTGGAATTGGAGAAAGAGATTGAAGCAAAACGAAAACAGATTATGGAACTGGATAGAAAATTGGAAGAGTTGAAAGCTGAAGAGAGAAGTTTTAGTTCACGTTCAAACACTGAAGAAGATAGATCCACTATTGACGTTTCAAATTCTAGGGATAGCACTGGTGTGAGTGAACATCATGAGCGTACTGCTGCTGGCATTCATAATATTATACTATCCGACGTTATAGACGATGATTATATTGATGAGCGTGAGAAGCAATTAGAAGAGTCAAATCATTCACAACGAGAAGAGCAGGTTCCTCAAATAAACAATGTGAAGCTGAATAGTTTTGGGCTTGCTCATAGTTCATTTGGCGAGGACTTGAAAGAGTCTCATAAGGATTCAATTCAAAGTCTCAGTTTTACATCAGGGAAAGATAATAGTATTGTTAAACATGATAATCAGAACGTTGAACCACTTTTAGAAAATAATAAACAAAACTCACAAGTAACTAATCATGTTGAGGAGGAAAACCAACCCATAATTGAATATAATAATGAAAAAAACAATACCACCACTGATGTTCCTGTGGCTGAAGAAGTGAAGTCCAGTAAGAATACGGACAATTCAAGCGTGAATTCAATTCTGCGGTTTGTGTTGAAGTTACTAAGCATCTTGGCTGTGCTAGTAATTGTCGTTGTAATTTTATCGTACGTTGTATCAGATTGAAACATTTTATTTTAGATTTATTGTATATTAGTTCAAAATTCGAACACTTTAATAAAGTAATTCAAAAACATCAATCAGTCGAACGTACTTGTACAGGAAAATTGTGTTGTACCACAGTTTAGTTTTAGGCCTATTTTGGCTCGAGTGTAACGTGTGGAAGAATTTGGGGATGACGAACAGAGTCCATGGAACCTGGGACGTGCAACAAGAGAATGGAATGTGAATAATACACATACCAGTTTATGAATAATCAATATACCAGATACTATAACYGACAACTCCATATATCAATGTGTCATTTTGAGCAATGACAATTTCTCCTTTTTTTGATGTTCTTGGACATCACCAAAACCCATCTCATTTGGAACAACCTCACAAAAGACTACAACAAATAAGCAGACAACAATGAAGCCAGTGATGAGTCCAGAAGATCCCTTATATGAAGGTTTTGGAATCAATCATCAATCAAGTGAAACATGTACTTCTTCAGCTCAAAAACAAAAACCATCCTGCAATGGTTTATATATCACCGCAAATGAGACATCACCACTTCTGAAAAATATATTAACACCACTGACAGTACATGCTGCAGACAAAGAAAGCAATAACGATGAGAATGAAGAATATCCTTCACCTGTGGATGAACCTCAGTCTTATATTCCAATGTTCCGTTCCTCTTTTGGTGAGCCATTTGCACCATCACAACATGAGCAACCTGTGATGAGTATCAACAGACCAATCAGTGCTGAACGTAGAAGAAGTTCAATGATTGACATTCATGATTTTACAAAAAGAATTGATTCACTTAGATCAATGAGACCTTTTAAGCTGATTGGTACTGCCGGAAGCTTGGTAAACTGGAACAATTTTACAAAATTAACCGACGAGTTGAAACTGATTGAGAATAAACCAGAAAGACAATACTATGAATATCAAAATGACATTGCCCAGAGATACATTGAAGTTGATAACTTGTTGGACACTGGTATTCATATCTCCATGATTGAAAACTATGAAGAAAACTCTATGATTCAAGACTATGAAGAAAATCACTACCCAATTGAAGCTGAAGGAATCAGAAAGATGACAGTTGGTGCTCCTGCCGATATCGATATTGAAGGTGGTAAAGCAATGGGATATTCTCAAGATGATAACAGTGCTTTAGTTAGAACAGCCATCTATGTGAATTTTTTAGTCAACCTGGTTCTTTTAATCGGTAAACTAGTCGTTGCCTACTTGACCGGATCGATGTCTATCATTGCCTCATTGGTTGACTCTGTTTTGGATTTATTATCAACCACAATCATTTATGCTGCTAACCATTATGCCTCAAGCAGATCAACCCTTTTTCCAATTGGAAGAAGAAGATTGGAACCACTTGGTGTCTTAGTGCTCTCTATCGTCATCATCGTCTCATTCACCCAAATCTTGATAAGTGCCCTTGGAACACTTTTCGGTGGACCACATGATGCTTCTGAATTGACAGACAGTGCTCTTCTAATTATGATTTCTACCATAGGTACCAAAATTTTGTGCTTCCTATGGTACGAAACCATCGATAATTCATCAATGCAAGCCTTAGCAAAAGATGCCAAAACCGATGCTGTTTTTAATTTCTTCTCCTTGGTTTTCCCATTTGTTGGATCATTACTGGTTTTTTGGTGGATGGACTCACTCGGTGCTGCTATAATGTGTATGTACGTGATTTATCAATGGATCTATGTTGCCTTTGAGAACATCAATAACTTGAGTGGTGAAAGTGGATCAAAAGAAGATTATCAAGAGATCTTATACCTTATTGTGAGATTCAGTGATAGTATTTCTAAGATCAAAAATTTCCGTATTTATCACGTTGGTGATTTACTGAATGCTGAAGTTGACATTGTTATCAAGGACCATAACATGCATTTGAAAGACAGTCATGATCTGGGTGAATCCTTACAGTACGCCATTGAAACACTACCTTTTGTGGAAAGATGTTTTGTTCATCTTGATTACAGTGAGAACAATTTTGTTGGTCATTTGGACAATTGAGCAGCAAATCTTGTTAATTTCATATTCTATCGACCTGCTAATACACATATTTTCCTCACAATTGTTTTTTAATATCTTTTTTTGTACTATTTAAGAGCAGTAGTTTAATTCAATACATGTTACTTTATTAAAGAAGTCGATAGACGCGTCGACTCACGTGACCAAGCTCTCTTGACCCGTGTCCGATATTAGGAGCGCGCATGGGCGTGGCGATCTCATAAATGGCATGTGCAGCTGTGTTTTGGGCTGGTTCGATAAGAGAAAGCTGACCTATATAAAGCTGACCTATATAAAGCTGTCCGATCATACAACAACAACTCTTCTTTTGCCACCTTAACCACAACAACAACAACAACTACCAACACCCTCAAATACAATACAATCACATCTGTTTTACACAAGTACGTTGCTTTCTTTTTTCCACAACTGCAATTCAATTTCTTTCAAGACTCACCTTGACATCAAATTCTTGATTGCCCTGTTTGCCATCCGTGTCTATCTTACTAACTTCCGTTATCTCTTACTCCCCCACACTCAAGAAAACAGACTTATTTACAACTACACTAGAATCAAAATGAAGTCCCAATTCAAAGATGAACACCCTCTAGGTATGTAACTGTTTATTTACTCATGTTGTTGAATGCGAAGCAGTTGAATCTGTGGTCGGTGGGTTTCGGGTTAAGGCACGGTACCGGGCTGAGGTTTTCCCGTTTCCCCTCGTACCCGTCACCAATGCAGCTATAGCTAGCTATTGACATTCAACATACACTCATTACATATCCATCTTCTATTTGTTCTAACTTACTAACGTGCCTCAACATTTGATTGATTTGTCATCATTTTTGGTTTATTATAGAAAAGAGAAAGGCTGAAGCATTAAGAATCAAGAGCAAGTTCCATGACAGAGTTCCAGTCATTTGTGAGAAGGTTGAAGAAAGTGAGATTTCTGAAATTGACAAGCGTAAGTACTTGGTTCCATGTGATTTGACCGTCGGTCAATTTGTCTATGTTATCAGAAGGAGAATTCATTTGCCTGCCGAAAAGGCTATTTTTATCTTTGTCAATGACATTGTGCCTCCAACCGCTGCCTTGATGAGCTCCATCTATGAACAATACAAAGACGAAGATGGTTTCTTATATGTCTTATACAGTGGTGAAAACACCTTCGGTGACTTGGAGGGTGTCGAAGAAATTCAAGAATAGGATTTCCCCACATTTGATCGAGTTTTCTCTATTTAGCAGGCTCTAATACTGGTTGTTTAGACCTTTCTTTTACTACAGGTGAATTTTTATTATTATCCCGGTTATCACAATTATTTCCAATGGTTTTTCAATGATATCTATTTGCTGATCTACTAGGTATAGTTTTGTTTTGGTTCTACTGGCGTTTTTGTTTTGATCAAATATGATAATCGCGGTTTGGGTGAGCTGGGATTTGTGTTTTACTTTTTTTCCTATTATTATCTTGTTGCTTGGTTTTCGTTTTAAGTTTTAGCCCATATTTCAAATTATTTTTAGTTTGTCAGGTCAATTAAGTGTCTAGTTCTTTTATTACAAATGCGTTATATGTTGCGTTTTTTATTCTTTTTACAGATATTATAAAATACACTGTTCTCTGAACATTTTTTCTAAATCGAGTCATTTAATTCGTATATGTACACAAGTATATAATGTTGGGGTATGTGGATTTATTTACAAATTCAGTTTATCCTGTAATCTCTTTTCAAACTCTAGCGGTTCAATCTTACCTTCACTTAATCTCATACATTGTCCAATCAAATAGTTTAGTTTCTTGACCTTCCCCTTCTTGACAATTTGATTGACAACATTTGGATTTTCTTGTATCACTTGATCAATGAATTTTTGAATTTCATTTTCATCAAGGGTATCCTTTTCCAAATTGAAATCTTCTACTAACTGGCTCAATTCAACCTTTTGATCTTCTGGATTGTTCACTAAATGCATCAACAATAACTTAGCATTGTTTTTTGTCAACTTGTTCTCTTTGATGGCCAATAATAAGTTCACAAAAGTATCAATATTTAAGGTACCCTTGCTGAAAGTCATGTTTGATTTAGTCAAAGAACCCATCAATTCATGGACAACCCAATTGATTGGATTCTTTAAACCTTGTTGTTTACATTTCTCGTAAAATGTCTTATAGTAAGCCAACAATTCAGGATCGTTCATTAAAACATTAGCATCTCTTAATTTCAATTTATATTCACCATCAATCAACTCTTTCATTTTTTCTTCTATTGTAACAGGCATATTTGCTTTAACTTTTGGTATAATATCATTCAAGTTAAGCTTAACCAAAGGCAACTCCGGATCAGGCATGTATCTATAATCAATTGAATCTTCCTTTGATCTCAACTTATACGTCGTCTTACCATTCCAACCTCTTGTCTCAATAGAATCAATCTTCCCACCACGATTGACAATCTTGCACTGTCTCTTGTATTCATATCTGATAGCATTAATAATGGCACTCGTGGTAGGCAAATTCTTAATTTCAATTCTGGCATGTTTATCAATTGAAACATTCACATCAACTCTAATTGATCCTGTCTCTAACTCACCCGTACACACATCCAGATTGACTAACATATGCTGGAATTTCTTGATGAACGCTCTAACTTCTTCAACATTTTCAAAATCTGGTGCTGTCACCATTTCAACTAATGGGATATTGGATCTGTTGAAATCAATGTTTGAGATACCGTCTAGTCTATACAATGACCGTCCTGTATCTTGTTCGATTTGTAATTGTTCAATACCGATAGTCTTGTCATTGGGTAATCCATCAAATTTCTTAGTTAATGTAACATGACCATCTTTGGCGATAGGATGATAATGTTGGGTAATTTGATAACCTAAAGGTTGATCACCATAAAAATAATGTTTTCTATCAAATGCACAAACTGATTTCACATCACAGTTTAGTGCTATTGCTGTCTTTAATGCACATAGTAAAGGTTCTTTATTTAGTTTCGGTTGTGTTCCTGGTAAACTGACGTCAAAGAATGATGTTTGTGAGTTTGGTTTGGTGGATAGGATAGAGGTGTTGTTGTGTGAGTTTGAGAAAAGTTTTCGGCTTGTTTTCAATTGTGTATGGATTTCTAAACCAACTTTCAACTGTCTCTGTATTTTTGACATGATGTTATCTTGTATTTTTGAGGATAAATRGAATTATTCTTTATGTGTGGTGAGGTGACTCAAAAGCTCCAAGTCTTAGCCCGTGTTCCAAGATTTTCAACCTCTTTTTCCAACTTCAACACTCACCAAAACGATTAAAATTTTTAGAACAAAATTTCAAAGTCCAAAACCAAACCTAATAAAAAGTATTCCCCCTATCACTTAAACACACACAAATTAAATGATATCAGAGCCAAATACAACAACGATAATATTCAAAAATGACATACCAGAATTCTACGACATAGGACTAGACTATCTTTTCTTCCACAGAGACACCACCTCATCAAACGACAACCTTAAAGGAATCAAATTGATATCATCAGGAATCCATTTGATCCACTTAACAAACAAAGTATCCAACACAAGAACAGGCAAATTCCTGAACTGCTTCAAAGGTTCATTGGTAACAATTGAGTTTAATCATGATATGGATGCTGATGAAGAAGAAATCATTAAGATTGAGACAATTTTCAAATGTTATGGAAGTTTGGTTTATGCTGATACTGCCGCTGGTAGTGTCGTTGATGTTAGTACCCAGAGATATGCTGATTTTTTACAGCAAAACTTTGCATTTATGATCAATTATAAGAGTTTTGAAAAAAATAATCGGTTCTGGGATAAACTATGGATGAAAATGTTACCAAATGGCGATGACAATGGTGATAATTCTACGACACATTCTTCAGGGGCCATTATTTCTCAGATAAACATACAATTCCTAAACGGTCCAAACGATGTAATCAATGATTCTACATCACTATTCAGCAAAACAATGACAAGCAATGACTCGTCAACTTTGGAGATGCAAAAATTGAAAGAGGCAATAACTGAAGCCAAAGCCAAAATCCGAACCCAATCCAACTCTCAATCTCAATCCCAATCGCAAAGGAAACAACAGTTTGAAAGAGAATTACAACAACCTCCACCATTCAATGAACTTCATTTGRCATCATTAGACACAACAAACAAGAAACTAAGCATCAGACCAACTAATGATCCAACTGTTATGATGAATGATTATTTGGATAAGTCATGGTTAATGGGAAAACTATTCAACCTTGAACCACTTACACTTAGATCCYACAAGCTCACAATGGGAACAAAAGAAGAGAAAGAAAACGAAAAATCAAATTTTCTATTGGAGTTTATTGTGTGTTTTACAATAATGATGGTTTTGAATAATCAAAGTTGTCAGACACAGTGGTTTACTATGACTTCTTTGATCTTACAGTGTTACGAGTTGATGCAACGAGCCCAATCACATCAGTCACAGACACAGCTACAGAGATTGTTCCTAGCTTTATTCCCTACCCTAAAACTCATGTTGGAAACCATACTCACATTAAAACTCCATGACCCAACCACAACCGGAAACAACAACACAAATTTTGAAAATGATGATGAACACAATGAACAGTTCATCGACAACATCAAAGCATTGAAACCATGTTTTAAAAAATTGATTAGAAATACCAGTGGTGGTATGACGACTGGATTGAAAGATTTTAAAATGATGTTTTTAATTCAAGATTTGATTCAATTTGTTAATACGAAGTTTGCGTTTGATGTTGGGGTTACTTTGAATGATTCTGATACTGAWGATGAATCAGAAGATGAAGATGTCCATTGCAATCAATGTCACTTCGAGGTTGATTAATTCTGAGTATATATTTGGTGATCTTTGATTAAATTGGGCTAATTAATGCTAAAAAAAATATCAAAGAGAGAATTAAAAAACATATTTGCATATAATGATTGATCGAATTTCGGACGTCCGAATTTGTCAATATAAATGCACTTGTCCACTTGATGGATCAAAAATGTCACTGATTTCAAAGCATTTAGATGCATAAGGGGTATTAAGGATCTGGTTGTTCTTGTTAATGGGAGTAAAATTTGAAGTGATATTTGGTTCTAACCCATGCTTTACAAACACCTTTAAAAACTTTTCCCATTCAAAAAGGTCCGTTCTCAAACTTTCCAAAAAATAACAGTTTTTTTTTCTTGAAACGTAACCCTTGGCTTATCAAAACCTGAATTATGATGTCTAGTGGCTATCATGAAGTGGGCAGATATAGCAATACCTTTCCTGTAAAGAGCTCTGGCAATCATTTCTTTCAACAATGATGGAACACGCTTTAGTCTTCCCGAATTGATTCAATATAAACTAAGACAAACATCTGACATAAATAATGTTGGAAAATAATCAGTTTGATATCAATTGGAAGTTGTTCAAGAAATTTGAGTGTTTCATGGTTTTTGTCCTTGAATGAATTGATAACTTCTTTCTGCGTTGGTCTAAATCGGTGCAGAAAATTGCAGGCCTGACAGCTGAGCCAATTGATGCGTATATGCATATATATATTCTGCAATATACATGTGTCCAAATATATAGTGCCCATGTGGAAATGTCGATATCCCGCATGCGCAGAAGTACTCTGTAATATATGCTCCCAGCTTACTATATATATACGCCCCCAGGCCCCAAATTTCTTCATATATATAACAATATTGTCTATATGCTTAAATCTATAATTACCAGTCAATTCAATTGTTGATACATATTCCATAAATAAACACAAAGCTTAAACAAAGAAGTCCAGAAATATGTTTCCATTTATGTTTCCAAAATGATGCAAAACAAAACTGAATGTGCACAGATATGAAAAAACATTGATCAAGAATACTCGCCTCAAAGACAAAGGTAAATCATGGATCACCGAGCACGACATCTTACACGAAAAAGCAATCCAAGTACTTGCTGGCCTACCAAGAGATCTCAAACTGTCAATATTCCACGACTACTTATCTCGGATTTCATACCATATCTTATTCCACACCATAGATACATGATACATCCATTGCGGCAAAATATGATCTTGCTCCTCAATTATTGGAAAAACTGATTGCTCAAATCTTTTGCGAAAATGGTTGGGATTCTTGGTAGAGTTTCAGTCTTACTTTTGATAGACGGGAAAGTCTCTTCAAAGTCCTTTATCAAACTGGATGGATACCAAATATTGTGGGCGATGATGAGCCTATAGTAAGATCCTGTTATTGATCATTATCAGTAACGCGGTCTTAACGCGGTCTTACTCTATATGAAGCGCTYGATCGACGCTACCTTTGAGTCGATCGACTTGTTYCCAATTTTTCCGGCCGGCCGGTCGGTCCCCTCTTTTTAGCTGTACAAGAATTCAATAAATAATTCCACAAGCACTGTGTACGTAGACGTATATATTGATCAAATTGAGAACGTACATACATCTTATATGTGTTTGAACAAACAATAGATAAAATAAAGTATAGAAAAGGTTAAATAAATTGGTACAACGTATAATCATCATTTCGTAAAAACAGAAAAACCAAAAAAGAAGAGCGCTAGGGCCATAGAGTAATAAGCTAAGAAGAAGAAAAAGAAAACTGTGCATGTGTGTGTGTGTGTGTGTGTGTTTGTGTCAAAAGAGAAATGGTGATATAGCTTGCAAAAGAACTAATAGGAAAGACAGATATGGATATGATTGCAACAGATCGCATCAGAAATATAGAGGAACAGAGAAAGGGAAAACGGAAAGTCTTAAAGAAGATAGCAATATTATAAAACGAAAGATCTTTGGATGAGGCATATAACTCACTAAAGTCCAAGAAAGAGAGGGCCTGAATAAAAACAAAAAACAATTAAAAATAATAGAAAAACACATAAAGAAACATTAATAAAAAGTAAAATTCACAAGGGAAAGATTGATGAAAAGCTATGATGTCATATAACTCATCATATGACAACAACTTCCAAATCCATGCAAATTCATATAAGAGAGAGCAACATTAATTTAAAACCCAATAACGAAAACCTTAGAAAAATCATAAACGAAATCATTAAAACAATACAACGTCCTGCATCATATGTACTCATAATTAACTCAACGCATTAAGCAATTGAGACAATCTCAACGATTATACAACTCTCTTTGATAATGAGCGTTTGAACCTTTCAAAAAACATCTCAACAATCCATTAGCTACAATATCCCATTCTTCCTCTTTAGGTTCTTCGTATCTGAAATGATAAGTCTCAGGTAAGAAACGATCTGAACAACATTCAATCTCAATGAAATTACCTAAATCGCAATCATAAGATTGATAGAACTGGATGTTTGTAGAGTTGGAATAACCTGTTTCATTGATTGATTTAAGCAGTGGATTTATGATTTTTGATTGGATCTTGGAAGTTATTGATGATGAGAGGATCTTTTGTCTTATCTTGATGTCAAAGTTCAATTTTTCGGTTTTGACTTTGTGAGGTAGCGTTAGTGCATTTGGTATTCCTGTTGATATTGTAGTAGATGTTGATACTGAGGAAGCAGAGGATCCTCTTGCCGATGTGGTATTGGTGGATGATGTAGAAGGTGTTCTTGCAGATGTTGTGTTTGTTGCTGTGGTAGATGATGAAGAATTTAAGCCAGCTAAATTCGACAAAAATAATGGTGGAACAGGTAATCTAACATTTGATGAATTGGAACCACCATTCATTGAAACTGGAGGATTTGAAGAGTTCAGCTGTAAAGAAGTTGATCCAAAAGGTTGTAACAGTTTTAAAGCATCTCCAGTTGATGTTGAGCCAGCTTGTAAGTTTAGTAAAGATGAAGTTTCCAACATTGGTCTATCCAAGACACCACCATTACCAGCATTAGCACCAGTGATTGAATTCACAGAGAAAGGTTCATGTAATTTCAACAACTTGATATCGGACTCCGCGCATTTTGTTAGGGTATAGTGTTTTGAGTCGGTGACTTTAGGCAAGATATAGTCGAATAAACAAGATCCGTGTCTGAAAGCTTCACAGCAATGGTCAATGATCATACTTGAGCGTCCTTGAACTAATTCAGTTTGACTGGAACTAATCAAAGCCATTTCAGCAGGCAATTCGATAGTTGATGAATGTGAATGGCTTTGGACAACTGGTTTCAGTAACCAAAGATCTTTCTTGATTTTGTATTGAACTTCAACTCTGAAATTACATGAGCATGAAGTAGGTGGTGGTGAGGATGGTGAGTCTGATTTGATGTCTGAAGTAGCTTGAGCAGCTTGTGCTGCAGCAGTGGCTCTTTTGCTATGTTTGGAACATTTTAAAATGCAACGTTTCTTATCATTTTTGGAGATAACCAACTTATAACCATGGTGCAGTGCAAAACATTTAGCTAAATCAATTAGAATTTTCTTATTTGAGCAATATAGGAAAGGGATATCAGAGCTTAACAATTGGGAAGAAACTGTGTTTGAACCAGCACATAAAGAGGTTGAAGTGATAGATGTTGAAGAAGGCATATAGAAACTATGAGGAGTTGTGAAAGCAGAAGTCTTAGGCACGGATAAAGATTGAGATCTTGAATTTGCAGTTGTAGACATAAAAGGTTTCTTATCAGAGTTTGAATTGTTTGAAAAAGGCAATTTGAGAGAGTAGTCCAACTGACATGCGGTCATCATTTTTGAGATAGTAGACGAATAGACTGAAATTTGAAAATTATGAAATTTGTGGTATATGTAATTTAGTGATTGGTGAACTTAATAGGTAAGCAGTATGTTCATAGTTCAAATTTGAGTTTGAGTTTGAATAGTTAAGGGTGGTGAACAAGAAAACCACCACCAACAGCCATCGGGGACAGCACCATGATCAAGAGATGAGATACGGGAATGCATGAGTTTAAATAACAACAATGGAATGACAGGGAAGAAAACACAGATGAAGCTTATGGAACAGGTTGATCACTACGTGTGAGAGCCCCGCGCAGCTGTCCTCCCGCCCTTGCCCACACGCATCACACAAATGGCCATGCCTTGCTAAACCTTGCCAAACCTTGTGAAATCTGTCGATGTCCGAATCAGTCCGAGGTCCGCTTACTGTTTTCTTTTGCCCGTGACCATATACATTAGCTGTCTTCTTTCAACTTTGACCTGTCTTAATTGTATGTTCAGTGTTCGCTCACTATATGTATAACTGAGTGAAGGTATCCACTTAAAAGCAAAGTCACAAGACTCATAATCTGGCACATCTACACAGAACTTGACCCACCATACACCACCAACGTCTAATTTGAAGGTGGTCACAGACTAGATCATACACATTTTTAAGATCCAAATCTTCAAGAGGGGGCCTGGCTACACACTACAACTAGTTCAAATGCCAACTAGAAAAAGGAAATCTGTTTTCCATATGTACAAAACGTACCCAAACAAGTACTTCCCCGCAGTATGACGCACTCCATTCGCTGCTAATAATTGTTCTCCAGAATTTATATACCGTACAACGCGTCTCCTCTTTTTTCAACGATACATATAGAGCTATACGCAATATGCATCATCCATGATCTTCTTTCAATATTAACTAGTCCCTCCTATCTTTATCAACTTCAATTAATTGGTGGGAATAATTTTCGTGGTCACCCGTTCGATTTTCATCCAGAGCCAGTTGACCAGTTGACTTATGAAAGGCATTTTCCACCTCCGAGAACGTACATGCCAACTAGACAAAGTTAGAATTACTGTTCTTCATTTTCATTCCGCTAACTTTTTGCTTAAACACGTACGTATACGAAAGAATGAAAATAAAGAGAAATGACCCAAAAAGAAGGAAGAAAAACAGAGTTTCCTCTTAACACGTACCATCGACCAGCGGCAATCGGCCAAACGTTTTTCCACCACCACCCACCACCCGTATGTCTAGTTCCAGCGGCCAGGCAGTCTCCTGCGGCCAGCCCATTAGTTCAAACAATTCAAACTTCACAAGCTCATTAACTGAAATTTCTGAAACTTTTATATTTAAGTCAGTCAGTATAACACCGACTTCCGATTCAGCTCCTTAATTAGAATTAAAATGGAATACTATTCGGTCTTTCACTTCCATTTAATTTGTCGTGTGAATTCCATCAAGTTTGAAAATTCCTGTGCCCATATATAGTACGTCTCGTAACGAGTCCTCTTGAATTTGAGGTACCACGTATCATATACGGGTCCAGAGGTCCAGACTCCAAACTTAATCAAACGTCAACCAACCCAAACTTCTCTACGATCTAGCTATATCCATACCTTTAACTCCTAAGTTTAAAACACACGGAGATAATATATCTCATAGAGGAACCGTTTTCCAAATCCAACCATGTTTCCTCCAGTCCTTCTCTTACTCCTCCTCCAACCGTGTGACTAATCTGACTGCATTTTCATCCCACTTTAAGACAGACATGGTGGATGGTGGATCCATTCTCCGTCTTGATTGGAGCAAAACCAATATTTTTCAATTTAAACTAACTGGCATATAATCCGGTGGAGTTATAAAGTCAAGTATAAGTATACCCGACAGAAAAAATTGCTATAACTTATAAGACGTAGGCCGATAGATATAGAATAATTGGAATGAAATGAAAGAATTAAGAATTTGTTCGTTATATTAAGGGTTAAAGATGATTTGAAAATTTATTCGATGGTATGGTATTACATGCAGCCGGACACCAAATTTTGACTTTGTGAAAGGAGATCTGGCAGAGTTTTTCCATTTGTCGAACACATGGGAAGTTGGCCACACATGACTCGAGTCTCGAACAAGCTAATTTTAACTAATTCTCTTTATAGATAGATTAAGGGTATTGCAAGCTCGGTACGTGGCAGTTGGAGTTGTGTACATTATCTTCTGTGTTTACATCCATATGTCATCATCCATAGATCATCAAAGAAGTAAGAACTGGATCTAGCTTCTTTAGAAACATTTCGATGGGCCATGTTCATGCTTTTTTGGTATTCACTTGCAGTAGTTAATTTCAAAATCAACCAACCATTCGATATCCTCCTGAAGATTTAAAAATTTGGGCCTGAGAGATCTTGTAGAAGTCCGACAGTTTGAAAGCTAAACCAACCAATGAAAAAACGACCCAGATCTTCAATTTTAAACTGCAAACTTGTTTTTACGTTAGTTCACACTTTGTACACGTAAACGTACGATCGATAAAAATAAACGTTCCCTTAAACTCACTGTTCACTATTTCAAGCTTAAATATCATCATCAYCAGACTTCCAAAATTGATTGCAGTACATGAGCTGTGTTYCGGATGACATGGCAGCGACGTTATCCCACATGAATTCACGGGATATATAACGTGTCGTCGAATCAATACTATAAGTCAAAAATCACCTTATATACTATACTCTATAGTCTATACGACCAAGTTTTATAAGCTCAACACCTGAAAAAAGTTAATTAACGAGATCTCAACACCTCAACACCAGCACTACCATATTATCCATAAACTCCAAACTCCCTACTCCGGCCGTACTTTAACGTACACAGGGGTGGTCAACGTACCAAACTGAGTAACATCTAGGGGTTGTCTACCTACCAAAACAACAAAAACTCGAATCGAAAAAGCATGATTTGTGCAAGTGATGTATCATGTGTGGCTACAGCAATAAATTGCTTGTTTCGGCAAGAAATGACCCCAGGCCCCAGGCCCCAGGGCAAATTTTTCCCACGGCGAGCCACGATAAAACGAACGAACGAACGGCGTGCACGTCGATAAATCGATCGATCGAATCAAGAATCAAGATATGGTTGATGAGTCGATTTAATTTTCATTTTTTTTTCAAAATTATAACATGAGGTGATGTTTGGTTAAAGCTTGGTACGCTGTGGACATGCTGGAGTGGTGGAGTGTTTGAGGTGTTTATAACCCCAGTCTTGTTAAAAGCTTAGGTGGTGGTGTTGTACCCCATGCGTGGTTGTACCCCCATTTGTTGGGTGTAACTTGTAAGTACGTTAATTGAAAATACTGGCCAGCAATATTGGTTGTGTATACACATGGTTGGATATAAGGTGACTGTGAGATAGATCTCTACATGTGCATCTGATGTCATAGCTAACTGATTCACAACTGTTAAATCGATTTCTTCAAAATTAACTCGGAGTACGCATATATCCAACTGATTTTTGAAGTTCGACATCGAATTCAGCTCTCTAGAGCTTCTTTGAATTGAATCTTCGAAAATGGAAGGTATACACCCTACCAATTGAATTCAGCAAACAACATCGTCATTTAATCATGATCAATATTTCAGTGTGAAAATTCAAAACCGGCCACCTCAAAGGGTGATGATTCGATGATCAGCTAGTCCGGGTGTCCATAAAGTGCTGCATGGCTGTATATGCTGCTTACGTAGCCCACCACAAAAAGCGGACCCCGCAGTCCACAGCTTGCACACCCCCTCCTCAATGTCCTGCCAATCAGATTCCTTGTGCGTACCAATTTGGAAGATATAGCAACTCCGATACAACTATTTTCACTGTTCTCTATACAAACCGGTCACCGATTTAATTATAAGGTACCCCCGGTTGAAGGTTGAAGGTTTGCTTGTACCCCCGTTTATACCCCCACATTTTAATCTGAAAAACGTGTGTACATGTTGCAAGTTTGTCGAGATACTGATTTTCACCGTACCAGTTTTTTTGAACCTTGAAGTCTGTGATTCATCAATTGGAGGCAATTGCCCTAGAATAAGGTGATTGAATTCAATTCAACCATGTACATAAACTGACTTTACAGTACATTTAGGTAACATGTCTGCCCCAGTAATTTCCAAATTGGAGTACTTCACGCGTCACAGCTAGCATATATGCACACGCACGTAATTCTGAGCCAATTGTTTCAAAGATTCATAGATTGGGGTATGGTAGATGCACTAGTGGAGTTGTGCCCTCACTCACCCCTCTTTTAGATGAATGCAACTGTGGGGTTCACTCTCTTTGAAAGCAGCTGAAAGCAACCTAAGTCCACCCAACAGGCAACTCAAGAGGGGGTGTACCACCTTGTCACCACCTCTCACCACCTTTGGCTATGCCTTTGACCACCTTGACCACCTTGAACTGCCAATGAGGAATAGCTTAGCTTACAGCTCCAATTGGTTGGAATTCATGGGTTAACTATATTTGCATTCCATTTGCCCAGCTCAATTTGTTGTTTATATGATTGATCCTCACAGATCATGTTGATGACTTCGATGACTGTTATAGGACAGATTAACTTGGAGTGGTAGATGTCGGAGTCCTTGATCATGATCAATCCAACCGATTTCAAGTTGATTCTCATTGGTTGATTACGTTGGAGAATTCTGGTGAAACTGGGGTAGAATTGATAACATTTACACGTGTAGAGATCATTAGCCAGGGCCCCGAGATCCGGCGGGAAAAAGAATATGGTGGGCCCGAAAGACATAGGTCAGGAGTCTAGTGATAGTGATAGTTATCGGAGAAGAGACTCCGGTTCCGTTGAAAAATGATAGTAGGTATACCCCGGCTGTGGTAGAGTACACTGTACGTGCTATGCGATGTGATGTGATCGATCTGTACTCTGTTCAGTGTTTTCAGCCTCCAACTTCCAAAATCTTATGCCTGTTCAGTGTTTTCAGCCTCCAACTTCCAGAATCTTATGCCTGATTCCAATTTCCCACCCGATTTAGGGGTGCTCAATCCTTCTACCTTGTCAATTGCCTCCCAAATCAATTCAGCCCCCCACTTTCCAATTCCCTCCAGACCACCTATACGCTCAATTGTTCAGTTCTTCAATTGTATAAATACTTGACCTTTTCCCAACTTTGTTCCAGTTTTTTTCCATCACCCAATCTCAAAAATTTCTTATCTTACACCATCAATCAATTGACTTGATTACTTTACTACAACTACAACTTACAATCCAGAATGTCCATTCCAAAAACTCAGAAGGCTGTCATCTTTGAAACCAACGGTGGTCCATTAGAATACAAGGATATCCCTGTCCCTGTTCCAAAGCCAAATGAAATTTTGATTAACGTCAAGTACTCTGGTGTCTGTCACACTGACTTGCACGCCTGGAAAGGTGACTGGCCATTAGCCACCAAGTTACCATTAGTTGGTGGTCACGAAGGTGCCGGTGTCGTTGTTGCTAAGGGTTCCAATGTCACCAACTTTGAAATTGGTGATTTGGCTGGTAACAAATGGTTGAATGGTTCTTGTATGGGTTGTGAATTCTGTCAACAAGGTGCTGAACCAAACTGTCCGGATGCTGATTTGTCTGGTTACACCCATGATGGTTCCTTCCAACAATATGCCACTGCTGATGCCGTTCAAGCTGCTAAAATTCCAAAGGGGACCGATTTGCCTGGTGTTGCTCCAATCTTGTGTGCCGGTGTCACTGTCTACAAGGCTTTGAAGACTGCTGAATTGAGACCTGGTCAATGGGTTGCTATCTCTGGTGCTGGTGGAGGATTGGGTTCTTTGGCTGTTCAATACGCCGTTGCCATGGGTTTGAGAGTTTTGGGTATTGATGGTGGTGATGAAAAGGGTGCTTTGGTTAAGTCCTTGGGTGGTGAAGCCTTTGTTGATTTCACAAAGACCAAGGATGTCGTTGCTGAGATTCAAAAGATTACCGACGGTGGTCCACATGGTGTCATTAACGTTTCTGTCTCTCCAGCTGCTATTTCTCAATCTTGTCAATATGTTAGAACTTTGGGTAAGGTTGTCTTGGTTGGTTTGCCAGCTGGTGCCGTTTGTGAATCTCCTGTCTTCGAACACGTTGTCAAGTCTATTCAAATTAGAGGTTCTTACGTCGGTAACAGACAAGATACCGCTGAAGCTATTGACTTCTTTACTAGAGGTTTGGTCAAGTCTCCAATCAAGATTGTTGGTTTGTCTGAATTGCCAGAAGTTTACAAGTTGATGGAGAAGGGTGCTATTGTCGGTAGATACGTCTTGGACACCTCCAAATAAGTTTGCTAATTCTTAATTCGGGCTATTGATCTAGCTTGTATATAGCCTAGCTGGCTGTCTATCTTCTTTTGTATTTTTGTCTTGCTGAGTTTTTCCCTTGTCTTTATTTTTGTTCAATTCTGCTTTGACTTGATCTTTTTATATAACTCTCACTTATTGTCTGTTGTTTGCTCCAGCTATTTCTTTTCCTTATGATTCTGTCCCTAGTGGAATTATTTATGAAACTTATGAAAAATTGAAATTCTCTTTTATTATTGTTAACTTTGTCCTAAAATCTGTAAATTGTTAGTAGAAAATATTTTTCCTGAAAGATTAGCGAAGACGTAACTGGGAATGGTTGATGATAACAAGGAAATGCAATTATTTGGTTTGGATAACAATTCTATTCCTGAAACATTAAAACAGTGAATCTGTATTGAATACAAAGCAAACAAAATAAAACAGTAAGCTCTAGCTTTAAACTTGATAATAAATTGGTACAGACAAAAATTCCTCGTAGCAATCAGTGAGTCAACGAGCCATCAGAACCGAACAATTTGGCAATCTCATCAAATCCAGGATTTAGTTGGAAATAGTACTTTAAGCTTTTGAATTCTTGAGTCCAGATATGGCTTGGTTTTTCTGGCAGTATATCCAACTGTTTCGAATTCAGTCCTTTCGATATATGGCATTTCAGTTGTCTTCATCTTAAATTGCAACCAATAAGGATGAATAACGAAACGGGTATTTTCCAATGAATGATGCAGTCTTTATTCCTCAAATTGGTACCGTAATAATCACAGTTTCAGTAATGCACCGCAATCATTCATTAGAATCAACCAACCCAGTAATATCCTGAATCAACCGATTAATCTTAAACTGCAACTCCATATTCTTTCTATCCTCTTCCTCATCCACTTCTTCATTCACAACCACATCATCTGTCTCACCATCATCACCTCCACTTCCATCTCTAGCACCATTAGAAACAGGAACGTAACCCAAGATCCAATTCTCTTTCAATGTTCTAGTCAACCCAAGTAATTCATCCACTAATCTGATGATCGTCCATGTGTTTGACTCAATTTGTAACGTTTCAATGGTTTGCAATTCTAGTGATTTTTCAGTGATTGTGGAGAGGTTAAGGATGTCTTGTATTTTTGTTAATATGTTTTCTATGTTGTTGTCTAGTTTCGAGAGTAATGGGGAAGTTTTCTTTTGTAGTGACATTTTTTTCTTTTAAATGTTGTGACGTGATGATGCAAGTTTGGGTTTTTCAGTGAGGTGGAAGTTCTGATTGGTTTTGATTTGAAATGGTGTTGTTATTTGAACCTGTTGTGCTGGTGTTTCTATTTACAAGTCAAACAGTCCTTCTTGAATCTTCAGTTAACTATTTCAGAAATTCAAAATCAATGTTGTGGTCGTGCGCAAGCCAAAACCAGCTGAGGCCTGAGCCTGACACCCGCGGCTCCAAAGCCCCAAAGCCCGGCAACACCCGGCCCGCTCACACGTACTCGATCTTGATCTTGATCTTGATCTTGTTGTTTACCATTTCTGATGGTCTGTTTGTTGTTGTTCTTGGCTTTCTTTATGAACTACTGAATTCCCTGTAAACAGCCACAGTTAGGATCAAACAGATCCAACCAGTTCATCTATTTGACTCAATTATCCCTATATCACATCATATCACATCACATCACATCACATCACATCACATCACATCACATCTTTGGTCAATCAAACAAAATGGCTACCAACAACAATCGATCAACAACTGAACTCCCTGTCTGGGATTACGGTACAAGAGAAAGAACCAACTCTATCAACCTGCCTCAATCTGGTCCTTCTTCTGGACTCATGTTACAAGGTATTTATTTGGCCCCTTTCTCATTTTTTACAGTGTCATAGATAGATTGGCCATTCCCATTTCAAAGAACTTTAAGCATTGGTTTACTAACTTAATTTAATTCAATTCAAATATCTGCTTATTTCAGAACATGAAGCTGCTAATACCGTTGTTCAACCTGAAGTTGCTCAAATTCAAATGTATCCATTGAGTGAGAACTTGAAAGTCAAAATTTGCGAGTATAGAGAACAAATTAACAAATTGGTCAACACAGTAACTGTTCACGATGATGATCCCAAAGGGAACAAACCTAAGCCAAAGTCCTTCCACAAATTATTGATTATCACAGGTCCAGAGTATTTCAAATCACCTTTCCAAACTAAAGTTTGCTCCAGATGGATAGCTAAAGTTTCTGGTCACAGACAGTACACTTTTGAAGATGTTGTCTTTGGTGAAGAAGACAATCCTCAACATTTACTTATGGATGTGTTTGCCAATGCCAAGGAAAGAACAGATCGCAAAGTTTCCCAGTATGTCTTAATGGCAATGAGATCCAATTTGACCCATGTTGAAACTGGTCCAGGTCCAGATGAAGTTCGTTCAAGTGTTGAAGCCACCAAAGGTATTCCAATCTGTCGTACTTGGTTACATGAAATTGCTAAGAATTGTCCCGTTGCAATCAGCTTATCAAATACCATAATGCCTCAATATATCGCTGATTTATGTTGTCTTGGTCTTTGTGATCCTTCATATCTGGAAAGTCAGTTGCATAGAGAGTTAGTTTCTGGTTGTTCTTACCCATGTGGATTTGAGTCCCATACTTGTGATGATTATCATGTTCAAAAGATCCACGAGGCTATGGAATCATCAGCTGCACCTCATAGTTTTTTAAGTGTGTCCAAGACAGGTATTATTTCTCAAGTTAGAACCGCTGGTAATGATGATACCTTTGCTGTTGTTGCAATTAAACAATTGGTTGATGAGAAATTAAAACAATTTGTTATTACTTTCAAATCATATGATTCAGATGATGAAACTTGTAAGAAGTTTGTTAATTCAATAGTTGAAACAATGCTCTCAGTTGCAAAGGGAGTCGCCATTGGCAACAACAAGTTGAAATTGATGGTTGATTTGGGACAATTGGAAGTTAAACAACAGGCCATCATGGAAGATTTAATGAGAGCCATGATCAGATGTGAATCCTTGTATGAATGCTTGTTAGGTTTCATGATTGATTCCGGAGATTGGTATTTGCCTAAAGACATGAAATTGATGGAAGTTAACCCATTGAGTCGTCCAGAAACTGAAGTGGCATACAGTTTTAACAATTTGAGAAGAAGATTATTGGAAGATCCAGAATTTCAAAATGAAAAGAGCCCAATTCGTGATTATTTACCATTCTTGCTTGCTAACAGACTGATTGAAAATATTGGTGATGAACTTAAGGTTATTTTTGATAGAGATGCACCTTATTCTTATGATAAAACGTTTCAAAAGTTTCAAAGGTTGTTGTGATGTTGATTGGCATTTATGATGTTTTAGGGTTGAAAAATTAAAGATCTGGTTTGTTTTCATTTTTCTCAATTTGTTCTCTGACTTTCGGAGCAATCTTGTGCCTACTCCGCTGTCTTCCATCTATCCACCCATATTCATTTTCTTGATGGTTCTTGCAGTTTTTTTTTTATCCCACTTTTTTCAACAATTGGTTTTACATGGTTCCTTTATACACTTTTAATTTTATTTATTTATAACTCACTTTTTATCTTTTTATATAGATGTACCCCTATGGAGAATTGACAAATTTAAACACTTTCATGATATACACCAACTCTACTAATCAGGTGATAAAGAGGTAATAAATTCGGGATGACCGGCCAGTATAAACGTACGTTGTTATCACATTACATTTACCTTATCCATCCATCGATCATCATTCGATGTTCAACGTATGCCATGAAAAAAACGTAACGTTTTCAAAGCGTTATAAAAGGAGGCAAAGAATCTCTTTCGTCAATATGAAATCTTGGAATCTTCTCATCCATTGCATCGAATGTTGTAAAGGCTCATCATATAAATTGTGAGCTCGGTGGTAGGGTCTACTCCGGCCGCGGCGGTTTTTAGTGAGTTGAAAATGACGAACTATAAAATGACGTCGACAATGTATCATAAGTTGTCGACTCAAGTCGAGAGAGTGGTGCAGACTGGTACAGACTGGAGTGTCCCGGCCGGACTTTGTAACGTGGGCAGTTGTTTATATAGCCTCTCCTCAACTTTCAAGTCTTTGGAATCAACTGGAATATGATTGCAAATTACAAGGGCTTTCTAAGTCCCGGCATCCAAGATTAAGAATTTATAGAATGGGCTGTCTATTCTATTGAAAGGCTATACATATATGCCATGTTGGAGTTGTTGTAGCCTCGACTTCGGACAACATATGGACAAAGTTGTTAAGTTGTTTGAAGACAAGTAGCCGGAGTGAGTGAACTGTGACACTGGAAATTTGTTTGGTGGAGGTGAGACGACCAGTGTACCCACGTTTCAAATGACTTTCATCTCGAGAAATCGAATTACAATTGCTGTGAAATGATTGGCTGATTCTGGAGAACTTGGATCAGTGTGATACGGATGTTGAATTTGGGGTGTTCTCTGTCTTGATGAAACATGATGAATCGAATCACTTTGGAAGCTGGAACTCGGTTGTTAGAAGTTGTTCAGCAAGTTGCAATTCCTGTGGAATCCTCTTAAGTAGGCGATCTGCTGAATCAATAGGTAGTCGACAGTTTGAATTTCTGTCGAGTGATTACTGGGTGAAAAAGACCAGGGCTTCATAATCCTTATGACCGACCGAATCTCTATCCAGATTCCAGCGTTTGGTATTTTAATTTTAATTTTAATTTTCACAGCAGCTTCAGATAAGTGTTGCAAGTTGAAAAATTTGCACAGATACAGCTGTGATAAATTGTAATTGAGAATGTATAGTTTAAGTTGCTATTTGGTGTAACCTGTTCAGTACAAGTTTGAGCTGGAAAGGATAGAGGAGCCAGGTAGCACTTGCCGATTGTCGAAAAAAATGGGAATAGAAAGTGTTGGGTTACGTAGTGATTGTGCTCACAATTCTACCGCTCGAGAGATGCCCGGAGATGGTGATATAGGCGGTGTGAGCAGTATGAGCAGTATGAGCAGTATGAGCAGTATGAGCGTACACGTAGCTGCGTGTTCCTGAGTTAATATGAAATATGGAAGGCTCTGTTCCTGCTAATGGATGATGAGTGAACTGTGAATGGGAAACACCGTGTTCCGAGAACTTGTGTAGCCCAACGTCTGGGGTGACCCGCTGACTACACCACTACTACGCTCACCACTGCGAAACTGCTGCAACTGCCAGCTCCTCTCTTGCAGTTTGCTCCGTAGATTGCCAATTGCCAGTCCTCCACAGCTCCCCCCGAGTAGTATATATCAACAACCTTTTCCCTCTTTTTTCTCAATTGCTCAACAGATCCATCATTCTTCTTCCTGTTCCTTTTTTCTCCTTCTTCACCGCATTGACTTTATCTCAATTCAATTGCATCAACAACTTAATTCCACAAACACACACAACATAACATTCACAATGGGTTTAGATTTCTTAAAGAGAAAGACTGGTGTCATCGTTGGTGATGATGTTAGAAACTTGTTCTTGTACGCTCAAGAAAAGGGTTTCGCCATTCCAGCTATTAACGTTACCTCTTCATCTACCGTTGTTGCTGCTTTGGAAGCTGCTAGAGACAACAACTCTCCAATCATCTTGCAAACTTCTCAAGGTGGTGCTGCTTACTTTGCTGGTAAGGGTGTTCAAAACAAGGACCAAACTGCCTCAATTGCTGGTGCCGTTTCTGCTGCTCACTACATTAGATCCATTGCTCCAACTTATGGTATTCCAGTTATCTTGCACACTGACCATTGTGCTAAGAAGTTGTTGCCATGGTTTGATGGTATGTTGGATGCTGATGAAGCTTACTTCAAGCAACATGGTGAACCATTGTTCTCTTCTCACATGTTGGATTTGTCTGAAGAAGATGACCACGCTAACATTTCTACTTGTGCCAAGTACTTTGAAAGAATGGCTAAGATGAACCAATGGTTGGAAATGGAAATTGGTATCACTGGTGGTGAAGAAGATGGTGTTAACAACGAGCACGTTGAAAAGGATGCTTTGTACACTTCTCCAGAAACTGTCTTCGCTGTCTACAAGGCTCTTTCTCCAATCTCTCCAAACTTCTCCATTGCTGCTGCTTTCGGTAACGTTCACGGTGTCTACAAGCCAGGTAATGTTGTCTTGAAGCCATCTATTTTGGGTGAACATCAAGCTTACGCTCAAAAGCAATTGACTTCTAAGACTAACCACCCATTGTTCTTAGTCTTCCACGGTGGTTCTGGTTCTACTCAAGAAGAGTTTGATACTGCTATCAAGAACGGTGTTGTGAAGGTTAACTTGGATACCGACTGTCAATACGCTTACTTGACTGGTATTAGAGATTACGTTTTGAACAAGAAGGATTACATTTCCTCTATGGTTGGTAACCCAGATGGTGCTGATAAGCCAAACAAGAAGTACTTTGACCCAAGAGTTTGGGTTAGAGAAGGTGAAAAGACCATGAGTGCCAGAATTGCCATTGCTTTGAATGTCTTCCACACCAAGAACCAATTGTAAGTTAGTTGATCTTTCTTATACGTATGTATCTGAATCCTATTCTATATGTAACTTCTGTTTTTTTTTATGCTTTGTTAATTGAAACGTTTACTATTTATTTGACGTTTTATGTTTATTTGTACTACCGGGGTGTTGGAATATTGGAAAAGTAGCAATTGTATTCCAGCTTTCCGTCTTCGGGTGATGGTGAATCACGTGATTACGTAAACAACTAATTAAGTGATTGATGAGGGGTCGATTAGGGGTCGATTAGGGGTCGATAAGGGGTCGATAAGGGACGATTTAGCGACGCGCTGAGTATTACCCGGCCTACGCGGTCCTGGGAAATAATTGGGAGAAATGAAAACTCGAAAGGGGACGACTGGAAAATGAACCAAAATGGAGACAGAGAGTCGTGTGCGTGCGAAATCTGTCCTGGGAAGGTAAATTTTTCAGTGTTGGAGGTGTCAGTACGCTAGTTACATTGAGAGATGGCTGACAGTGAGGACAGTGGCCAAATTCCATAGTGAGCACAGTGAGTGTGAGCACAGTGAGTGTGAGCACAGTGAGTGAGCACAGATCGTCCAATTGTCCAATTGTCCAAAGTTCAACGAACCAACTCAACGAAGCTGAGACCCATCCCTCTGAAAACTCAACTCCAAAGACCTAAGACCCCCTACTTTACCCTACCCTAACCTATCCCCATTGCCTGTCAATAGCATACCATATTCAATCCTCAATTACTTACTTATCCCCTTATCCACTATACTTATCATACCCTCTGCTCTCTGTCTATAAAACTGCATCTCATCAGACCCTCCAGCAGCCATAGTTCACAGTTAAGCTCATTCATAAACTTCTTACACATACACAATCACAAATATATATAGATAAATCCCCGAAATGTCAGATCAAGTGGATACCACGTTTACAACAACGTCTCATCATCACAGCAGAAGAGGCCAAAATCCAAAATATAGAAATAATTCAAAGAGATTCAATAACTCTGCTCCTTCAAATGAGCTAAAGCAAAAAATTGCAACGCTAACTGAATTTTTCCCAGATTGGTCTTATGACGACTTCATCGCAATTAAAGATGAGATTGCCGATGTGGACATAGCCGAAATTTCTGAAGGTATATTGACTGGAAAGATCCATAAATGGGATCAAGTCATTAAAAAGGAAGAAAAAAAGAAGCTTGCACAACAAGACACGACCCACCAACAACAACAGACGACCCAATATTCCCAATACCCACAACAAGATCAAGACTACCAGACCCAACAATCCTCTTTTAGAAAGAGTTCAAGACACAGCAACTTCAGTAACTCCTCTAATGGTGCCCCAAGAGTTTCAAAATTCAGATCACGTAAGAACGCCCATTTAGCTGATTCAACACCTTCTTCAGCACCTCATAATACACCAACTACTGCAGCATCCATACCTTCTGGAACATCCTCTTGGGCTTCTGCTTTGAAGCCAGCTCCAAAACCTCCAAAGCCTGAAATTCATGAAGAAGAAGAAAAACAACAGGAAGATGAGGATCATTACGATGCTGAAAATGAAGCACATGAAGATTACGAAGAGAATGGTCATCAAGAAGAAAATGTTGATGATAAGGCTAAAGATGATGAAAAAGTGGTGAATAATGAAACTGAAGAATCCAAGGTTGAAGAATCCGAATCTGCTGCTGCTCCTGCTGCTCCTGCTGCTCCTGCTCCAGCTCCTGCCGCTAAACCATTATCATGGGCCGCTGCCATTGCTCCAAAGAAGAAGGCCCCAGCTACAAAGAAGGAAGAACCTGTTGCTGCCCCAGAAAAGGAAGAAAGTGTAGCTCAAGAAGCTGAACCAGTTGCTGAAGAACCTGAAACCGTTGAAGAACCAGCTGTCGCTGAAGAACCTGAAACCAAGGTTGAAGAACCAGTCGTCGCTAAAGAAGAACCAGTTGTCGAAGAACCAGCTGCTCCTGTTGAAGAAACTAAAGTTGAAGAACAAGCTCCAGTTGTTCCAGCTGCCGCTACTACCACCACCCCAGCTGTTCCAGCTCCTGTCGCACCATCATCAATTGTCCCTGCTGCTACTACCACTGCTCCAGTTCCACCTGTTCAAATCAAGAAGAAGACTCCTCAACCAGCTGTTGTCTTGCCATCATCTGCTAACCAATTGGGTTCTGTTGACGGTATTTCATTCGGTTCCATGTCTTTGAACGATAAAGAGGAAGAGCCAGTTGCTTCTGCTGCTCCAATCTCCGTTTCTGCTCCAGCTACTGCTGCTACTTCTACTGTTCCATCGTCCCAACCAGTTGTCTCATCTGTTCCAGCCCAAAATCAACAACAATCTGTTCCAACTCAACCTCAACAACAGCAACAACAACCTCAACAGCAGCAACAACATCAACAACCTCATCAACATCAACAACACCACCATTACAACAACAACAGAGGTTACAGAAACTACAACAACAACTACAACAACAACAATTACAATAACAACAACAACAACAACAGCTACCAAAAGGGTGGTTACGATTCCTACAACAACAACAATTCTAATGCCAACAGTAACAACAACAATAACAGTTACGGTGGTCTAGGTGAATTGAACAACTACTTGAACCAAAACCCAAGATCAAACAACAACAATAGTAACGCTAACGGTACCAACAACAACAGCTTGCAATACGATCAACAACAACAACAGCAACAACATTATCAACAACTGCTCAACCAACAACAATTGTTCCAAGCTCAAGCTGCTCAAGTTGGTCAAGCACCATCTTTGCCAGGTACCGCTGGTAGTACTGCCACTAATGATTTGAATGCTGCTTCCCCAGCTTCTAACCCAACTTTGCCAACCACTGGTGCTACACCAGCTGCTACCCCAAGTATGGGTGGTGTTAACCCAATGATGGGATTACCTTCTTACTACCCTTACTTCAACTACTACATGCCGTTCTACTCCCAACCAAACCCAGCTGCTGCCAACCAATACTACATGAACTTCCAAAACCCACAACAAGCTCAAAACCCACAATCTACATTCGGAGCAAGCAACACCTTCCAACAAAGCAAGATGTACAACCAGTACCAACAATCTCAACCTCAACAACAACAAGGTAGCGGTGCTGGTGCAACTAGATCAACACAGCCAAATGATGATGATGCATCAACTGGTGCCACTCAAGGTGGTGCCGCTGCTGCTGCTGCTGCTGCCGCCGTTGCTGCTCAACAACAACAACAGCAACAACAACAACAATTCATGCAAAGTCAATACGCACAATACCAACAACAATATCAACAGTCTCAAGCTCAGGCTCAAGCTGCTGCTGGTGGTAACTCAGCTACTCCTTCATCCAACCCTGCTTCTTTGTCCACTAATGCTGCTGCCACTGGTGCTGCTGCTGGTGCCGCCGGTGCTGGTGCTGCTGGTGCCGCTGGTGTTCAAGGTGGTTTGTCTGGTGCTCAAAACCCATACACTTATTACCAAAACCAATATGGCCAATATCCTTCTGCTCAAGGTATGAATGATTTCCAAGGCAACTCTAGAGGTTGGTTTTGAGTCAATTTAAATTGTGTGTGGCGTAATGAAGCGTGTATAAAAGGGTGAGATTAAAATAAAATTTGGCGAGAAGGAGTTTGGATGTTTTTGTTTATGTTAGTTGATAAGATGAATGTTTTGTTTGTGATTTTGTTTGTTTTATTGATTTTTATTATTCGGTTTGGTTGAAGAAAAAAGAGGAATGTTCTTTTTGAAGCTGTGTTTGGTTAAGGATTTGTTATATGCTTATCGTTACATTTTTTGTTCTTTTTTTGCTCATGCTGGTTATTTTCTATGTTCTGCATTTAGCATACGGTTATGCTTTATTCCTTTCATTGGATATGGGGTGTTTTCAAAAAATGTCAACTTTCAATCTTTCATTTTGTTTGTTCATCTGTTGTCTTGATTAAAACCCATCTTGTTGGAACACATAATATATCGGCTGAACCAAAAAGAGGAAAAGTAAGCCTGTTGAATCAATGTGACCAAATTGTTGTGTTTTGGCAACTTGCCATGTCTGTGTGCTTTATTATTTTATTGTTGAATTGTTGTTTCTTTGTTTCAAATGGGTATTAAATTGGGTCGTCGCTCTAAATAAAGTTATTCAATGGATTCAATCAATCAAAATTCTACTCCATTCATTCATCATGTTTTGTCTATATCACCTCTTTTGTTCCTTGTTGTCAACTGTTGCTTTTCTTTTTCTGAATCCATTGTCTACAATTGCTTACAGGTTCCATTGCTCATAAAATATGCTAATTTATTTTTTCTCCCATTTGGTTTTGTTTCGACTCATCATACGATTCATCCATCAATCAATCACTTGTGTTTTCTTTTTTTTTTTTTATTTCAAAATTTCATTTTTTCTTCATTTTCAAATCGTTGCTGTGTCGTTATAAATTGGGTCTTGATCGTTGCTTGCATTGATTGAAAATTTTTTGATCTGGTTTTTGAAATGGAAAGTTGACATGCATGTGTTTGTTTGTTTGTTTCTTTATCGTTTGGTTTCTTCCAAAAACAAAAGTTTCTTGTGGCCTTTTTTTGTCTTGGATTTTTTTTTCTTTCTGGTCCAGTCTTTGTGTTTTCACTCATATCTTTTTTTTTTTGTTTTGTTTTTGTTGTTTTATTCAGTTGCTTCTGTATTATACTATGCCTTACTATTTGTTATTCTCATTGTTGCCAATTGTGCCACAATATATTTTATACCACCTTTGTTTGTCATGCAACTTTCCTGTTTCCAATCTAGCTTGAACTTTTCCTTTTTCTTTTGCCTCTTCCAAACTTTGCTTCATTACTAATTAGTAACACAACAACTCAATCATTTTTGTTCTCTTTTCAACTATCTTCAATGTCTTTTCTTCTCCCCTTTTTTTTCTCTCTCACTCTCTTTGCCCCCTGCACTATATTACTGCTTTCTACCATCACCATATTTCACTTACTCTATAACTAAGTTTTTGTTTAATTTTTCTTTTATCTCGTGTTTTTCTTTTTATCACCCCCTTTCAAATATTATGTCTCTATTTTGTTTTACTTGCAAGTGCTCTAGCTGTCTTTTTTTTGTTTTAAATCTTTCTTACTTTTATGTGACTATGTTTTCACTCTTCCTTGAATCATATATATATACTTCATTTGTTTCTATATAATTGAACTATGTTACAGTAGTCTTGTGTACGTTAATTCTTTAGAAATTATTTGCAAGCTGCACTTGAAATAAGTATATTCGTAGAAAAAAAAAATAAAAAACAGAAATACATGCTAATTTCAAACTTCTAGCTACGTATACAGCTAGTAAAAAATTGATATGTGAAGCATGTGAGATCTCAATAGGGTGCACATACATTTCCAGAAATTATCATTTCCATGTCGACGGATCATTAAAAAAAATTGGCAATTGCTATATTATATTAATAATTATAGTAACAGGTGGAAAATATATTTAAGTACAAAAGTTCCATATGGACATTCCAATTAATGTGACAGCGACGAAATTGAAGAAAGTGGTAAAAAAAGTGGTTCAATACTACCAATACCCTATAGCAATTAACTAATTGCTGTTAAAGGGATCATTGAATTCGATGATCCTCCTACTATTTTTTATATATAACATAACTTTATACCTGAAAGTCTAATCGAATTTGAATAGACTCTCCTGTTTTATAATTTATTAATATAATTTTGAACTTTATTAGGTAAAAAAAAAAGTACATTACAATTTTTACAACGTGTATACCATGAACATTTGCCCTCTATGTATTGGTCTAGATACACTCAAACTTTTCAACGAATGTACGATTCAATTTAATTTATTATAAAAATTAATTTAACTTTATTCAAATTAAAAAAAATATAATGTTAAAATGGAAAACTAGTTAAAACGTGATTTAAGCTTTTTAAAAATAATATTTTCTGTTTAAGAGGTTTTCCGTTTTATTATAAAATTTGTATAAACGACATGCATGCAGATGCAGTACACATTTCTGGTGAATTATTAATTTCTGCAATATATGTCTGTTCATATACGTTCATAACAAAATGAATGTAAATTATGCAAGAATTTGCAAAAATTCGTAAAATTGCAAAAATGCAAAAACGCAAAAACGTAAAAATGCAAAAATGTAGAAAATAAAAAATTGAAATTTTATGTATAGGTTGAAAAACAAATAATGAATATATAAAAATGGACAAATAAATAGAAAAGTGAAATGCATGAAACMTTTAGTTATTTTAATGTAAACATGTAATTTGAAAATTTATAATTAAATGTATAAAACTTTAAAAATGCATCGATATAATTTTGAAATTTATTAAGAAACAAAAAATTATAAATTTTTAAAATTTGTAAAAACGCATGTGAGTTCGAAATTGGAAATCTTTTATGAAATGTCAAATTTTGAATCAAAACAAATTAGAATTCATTAATCTAAAAACGCCTAATTAGTTTCAGAGCTGTAAAAATGTAAAAATCATTAGATATTAATAAATCAAAAAAAAAACTCTAGTTATACTTTTCCTTAAACTAATTCTCATTTTCAATTCTACTCCTTGTCACTTGGACTTAAATGACCACATAACCAACTTCCTATTTTCTATATAGGTCTTTTCCAATTACTAAAACTTTTCACTTTTCACTTTTCTCATTTTAACTAACTTTCATCATTTTTTTACTCTAGCCTTCTTTACCTATCAATCGTTTTATCATTTTTCATCATGTTTTCATTTTAACATTTATCATTTATTTTACTAATAATTATCCTTATAACATTTTATTTTCTTATCTAGTGTTGATTTTTTTCATTTTCCTTTTAACATTATCTCAGTTTAGCATGAATACTTTTCCATTTTAATATCTAATTTATCACTATATTATTTTATCCTCATTCACCACTTTATTACATTTTTATACCTCTAATTTTTATTATTTTTAAACCAAATCATGTTGCGTTTTCTGAATTAATATAAGTTTTCATTTTTTTGGTAAAATGTAAAATTGTGTAAAAATATAAATAAAAATGTAAAAATATAAAATTGTGAAAATTCAAAAATCTAAAAATCTAAAATTGTAAAATTTTATAAAACTTAATGGTAAAGTTGTGATATTCTGTAAATGTAAAAAGGTGAAAAAAATGTTTTTTACTATTTTAATTTTTATCCTCATTCTATTATTTTTCTTTTAAATTTACCATTCAGTGAGCTATTATTTGATCCTTTGAATAATTTATCTCTCTACTATCTATTAGTTTATTTCATTTTACCTTAAATTCATACCTTTTTAATATTTTTTTATTCAACTTATATTTTTAGCAATTTATTATTGTTGACCAAATCTGGGATTTTTGGTCTGCGACAAATTGTCGCAGAAATTTTCCAGAATTTTGACACGTGCGACAATTTGTCGCATATTTTGTCGCACATATTTTGAAATTCTTAACTATGGTAATCACGTGAAATACCTCAAAAATTCTGGAAAATACTATCCATTTTAGGAAAAATTTCAAAAAATCCTTGAAAAAAAATTTGTCCCACATTTTGTCGCTTATAACTTTTTTTTTGTAACGAACAACTATACAATTTATATGCAACCTATGAGATATATATTTATAGCTGAAAATCCAAGAGACTTTCCTGTTTTTATATTCTTTATGAGCGCAATATTGAAATTTATCATGTAAAAAAAAAAAAATAAAACGGAAATTATTGTAAAATTGTAAAATTGTAAAAAGGCAAGGAAAGGTGAGAAGGTGAAAAGGTGAAAAGGTGAAAAAAAAAGTTAAATTGAAAAAACGAACAAAAAATATATAAAAATGTCGAAATTCAAAATTGTAAAATTGTTTTTAATTTTTAGCTATGTATAGGTTTAGTAACCAATTAATTAATTCCATTGAATATTAAAAGAAATAAATTGTTGAAAAAAAATAGAGGAGAGTAAAATTCGAATAAAACCAATTTTTAATTTAGGCTTGACAATAATATAGCCATATAAAAATGCATATAAAAAGGTCAAGAATTTATCTACATGTTCAGTTGCGTAACTACGTACTGAATGTCTGGATCATGGGATCATAGAAATCAGCTGAGATGTGACTTTTCAAATTAAATTAGCTTCATTTAATTGGTACGCGTTAGACTTAACATGGTTAACTGAAAGATTTGAGTTAAAAAATTGAAAATTTAATATCTGAATTTTGAGTCAATTAATTTTAAGTCAATTAATTTTAAGTCAATCAATTTTAAGTCAATTAATTTCAAAGTCCAGGCCATAGTAAAATATTCCGATCCAATATAAATTACTGGAAAGGTTATGCATGAAAGCAAAATGAACGGCGAAAGCAAAATTTCAAAATTTCTTGCGTCACTCCTACGTGGGAGATCGGCATATTCGCGTGGGACCGGTTTTTGGAGTTTCTTAGGGTGTTCTTGGCGCCAGTGCCATATGCTCTGCTTTGCTCTGCTCATGGACAGTTGGAGGTTTCTAAATCCACAACTATCAAAACAACCACACAAACAACTCCTAAATCAACAAATACAACTAGAATATGATCGTTGGACGTCAGAAACACATACAGCCAGAATTTGAAATTAATTACCCAACAGCAAACAAAATCTTTACACCTGACTATAACAAAGTGCTAGGCACACTTAAGCTAACAGTGACTGAACCATTAGACGGTATAGTCTCCATTGAAGTTGGACTTCGAGGTTCATGTTTTGCTAAATACATAGAGATCAAAAGAATTAGAGATGCAAACCCAAGAATCCATCATAGTGAAACCAGCAAGATCTTTGGCAGAAACAAAGTTGTTTATGAAAGTCAAACTCAAGCTGGTACTAATGTGTCTACATTATCGGCTGGGAAGAAATTCACAATCCCTTTGAATTTTGAGTTTCCTACAAGAGTTGTGATTCCTTCATCTTTTGAGAGATTTGGTGAAGATCTTGATAATAAAGGTTATGTGACGATAGCATACGAGTTATACGCTAGAGTCAATTATGTTTCATCTTTGTTGAAAAAATATTCATTCTTTGAGTATATTGCAAGTCTAGATTTCCAAGGTGGATCAAATGCTCAATTTCAACACATTCGAAAGAGTCAAGATTTACAAAGTGAGAACATCTTCAAGAGTAAACTGAAATTGTTGGTTCCTGATGAAACATTGGGAGAATTGATAGCAAGTAATTTCAGAGAAGCTCATAGACATTCAAGATTCATAAGACAACTATTCAATGATGATTACAAAAAAGCAAATATAGTCAAGTATACCTGTGACGTGGAACTTAAGTTATCACTTAGATTTCCTGAATACTTCAATATAACTGCTTCATTAACCACATTCACAATAACCATAGAATGCCCAAAACTCACGACACTTGAACCAGATTTCAACTTCAAAGGAGCAAGCACACTGCTGGGACTTTTCGAAATTGAGTCCATTTCTTTACAAATGATCCAACAGATGAAGATGTATTGTCAAGGTCATAAGTATCAACACAGTCGAATAATTCCCATCTCAACCCATTCATTCACTGACAACAAACCACAATTCGACATAGCCAACTTTCAATACGACAAAGAACACCAAAACCATCACTTCACAACATCACTTGGAGCATTAATTGGAGATGATACGCCTATTTTGGACAAATTGAGCAAACCAGTTGTTGGGGATACTGATTTACCTGGCCATTTCATAAATAAAAACACTTTATGTGTTGAAATCACCGTTAGTGATGCTCAAGTTACTGATCCCCATGTTAAGAAATTCAAATTTCAAGGTCAAACTTGTTTGGACTGTACTTTGCCTACTCCTCCACCTGATGTCCTACCTTCTTATCCTGCTGTTGCTGAATTTATTAGTAATGAGGAGTTTGAAGATGGAGAAGATGATGCTCCTCCTCCTGCATATCAGATTCTTGATGGTCATGGCTCTTAGACTGTCTTCCAAGATAATCAAGTTGATTGTGTGAAATCGTTATTTGAAATTTACTTTTTGATCATTTATATAAAGCAATCTGTCAATTGAAAGTTTTTCAATTGGGTATTTATTATTATAAACTATTTTCTTTTTGTACTTTAAAGAACTCTCATATATATGTTTCTGATCGATATATAGGTTGATTTTTTGTAAGAAGAACTAAGGCGATGATATGCTGTTCTTCTATAGTGATCGAATGTGAATTCACTACTTGATCTTTTCATACGTTTCATGTGATAACTGATAAGTTTCGATCAAGTAAGCCATTCAACAAAATGTGATAACAACGAAGAATTGTGGTATTTCTCCCAACCATAATACAAAATTGGTTGACAGGCCGTACACCGTACACAGATGAAAACGTCTTCAAACATCTTCAAACACGGCCGACCTGAATACGCGTAAACAAACCTTATATGTAACGCGTACCAATGGATTCAATTTTCAAGCGCAGATACAATTTATTTGCCACCGGACCTTAATCCATGATCAAGGATTATATGACGTAGTTATATAGTATGTAGAGTTTCGGTGAGGATTACAAGGCAACGTTGCACAGTATATATAACTTGTACTACAGATAGAAGCTCTCCATCTCAAGCTGATCGACAGCAGTCCAGCTGGATACCGAAGAATTAGATAAGTTGATCTATAGTAATTGCTGTATGAGAAGAATTAATTAAAATAATCGATATCGAGAGCTACGTAGATATTGAAACAATTTTTACTTTTTGAAAGAAATTGTGAATTAATTTTCATCATCATTCAAATTCATCATCTTAAATAGAAGAAGGAATTGGAGCCTTCTGTTCAGATTCAAGAGAAGAAAAAGAAACATGCGATTGTGTCTCAGATTTGATGCAATTACAAACACAACAATATTCCTTTAAAAGGCTTTAAAACCCGCCATTTTTATTAGTATAAGCTAACCTTAATATGGCAAAGATGACATATGCCGTGTAATACGATGATATGAATCAGTGAGTACGTAGCTTGCTTGATGATGAGCATCGATCAGATGAGCTAGGCTGACAGTTGATGCGATGGTTGTTTGCTTGTTCGTTGGCTAACATGGACAACGATATTGACGGTTCCAGGCCGATAAAACGTCCATGTTTCAACCCCACATTTCGAACAATCAGTTCGATTACTGTTGACAGTCATCCATGTACACGCTATCTTATTAAGGGGCGTGCAAACAAAAACAAATCGATCTGGCAAAAAAGAAGAATTTCTTCCTTCGTATAACGATTTGTTCAAGTTAATTTGTTAATTACCCCCATCCCATGTGACTATATAGCCAATTGCTAACCTAACCAGCTGATCGATCTAGCTTGTTTAGACCTTATTGGTGCTTGAAAATTTAGTTTGATGCTATGAAAGATATGTACATGTACATGCAGAGTGCAAACGCGTAAATGCCCGTACTAAACTAGCTGTTTTTACACGTACACACTTGCGTTGGATTTATATATAAGAAATGGCAGTTGTTCAACGTGTTGCTATTGACTTGAATTATAATTTCGAAGTTTCAGAAATTGGAGAATCAATCGATCGATCAGGGTGGAGTATAAGTATATATCGATCGATAGACACCGTGATAATTGAAACTTGAAATGAATTGCATTTTGCAGCACAGGTAGATTTGGAACGGGTTACGGAGTGCGTGGTGTAAGTGATAAATGACAAAGGTTTCAAATTATTGTCAGCGCATGTGATTAAGAAACCAGCAATACTGTAAGGAAATTCATAGAAGACCGTTTGCTTCTCTTTGACAATAATTCAGCAACAAAACCCGAGTCTGCTCTTATCCGTACACAAGTGACACTCCTCCCCTAATTTAGTTTCTGCTGTCGACAAAACTCCCACTCTGTTTCACTCTGTCTCACTCTGTTTATCGCACCACAACATCGATCGTATACACCACTTGGCAATGACCACCACCACCACCAGACACGACTGGGACAGGACTGCACCACATTTTGCTTCGATCGTAATTAAAGTATGGAGGGCCGGCAGCTCCACCTCCTTACAAACTTTGCCCAACACTGATTTAATTTATCACCCGGAACCATGTGCACTGTTAACAACCTATCACACGTAGAACCCGGCACATATAAATGTTTTCACTACTGATACAGCGCAACTAAGTAGTAGTATTGTGTTGTTTGGTTAAATTGCGGGTAATAAATCCAACACGCTTGATATAGATAGATGATCGTTTCTGCTGGCAGCAGCAAAATTGCAGTTTGCCAGTCAGTCCAGCCAGTCAGTCCAGCCAAGTCAGTGACCGATAAATTGATCGAGCTAGCTATAGTGATTTTTGATTTTTGATTTTTGTCCACGCGCGACAATTTTGCCTGAACTCCGTGGAACTGTGAATCTTTCTAGAATACACGTGATACTGTCACTATAATTAGTAAGAGCCACCGCACGTGATAGATGAACCAATGGTCGAAAGTTCTAGACTTTGATTGTAGGGTCCATGTTAAAAATCTGAATCAGAGGTTGTTCCTCCAACGCATCATACAAGAGAAAGATTCGAAAAAAATAGAGTACATGGACTACTGAAAATAGTATTGTGGTAGGCATGGTTGAAACACATGAGAATTAGGTGAAGCCGACAATCAATAAATACAATTGTAGGGGAGGGGAGAATGTATTGTCCGCAASSGGGGGGGGGGGGCAGAAGGGCCATATCATTTTTGTATGGGAATTTGGTCGAGACAGCTGTACCACCACCATATGCGCGTAAGCTGTAAGGTGCGTGTGTATGTATGTATACGGGCTTAAGTATAGGCAGAGCGCAGAGAGCGCAGGGAGCGCAGAGGGCAATTAATTAAAGTGCAAATTTTAGTAGCTACAGCATAAGAGCATATGAGCATATGAGCATATGAGCACTCGATCAGAATTGGGTGAGTGCGACTCCCACTCTCTCTCCCTCCCATATAAAGAGACGCAACCCTCTTTACTTACTAAACCTCTTCTAACTACAGTCTTCCTCCTAAAATTTGTTAGCTATACAATCCTCACACTCTATCACTACCCCATACCAGTATGTACTTCCTGCTCCCTTCAATGTCAACAGCTCCACAAACACAATACACTTTCACAAACAACTCAATGCCCTTACAACCCGTTTGCAATTGATTCCTTCATGCCATTGGTTTCCCTTTTTCCCAGTTTGAACAYCTCAACAAGAACACAYCAACACAACTCCGTTCCCTTTTCCCTTCCTCATCATGGATGGGATCACACTGATTAAACACGAGATCAGATCAATCTGAAATGAAAAATTTGGTTTACAAACTGCCTTTAACTGTTAGTTTTACAACTGAATTACATGATTAGATTGATTACGTTGTTTTCAGTGGCCAATTTGCCAACGAAAGATGAAAATTGAAGTGAAGGTGTGGAAAGGTGGTTTGACCCCGTTTTTTTTTTCTTGTTTTGAATTTCAAAATTGGGAAATTGGGACAAATGGTCATCGTCGCGCGTGCTTTCCGAAATTGGTCAAATTTCAAGTCGATCGTCGCGGGTTTTCAAAAATTGCAGTAGTATGGCGCGGCTACTGGTTTGTGACACGGCGGTGCATTTGGCAGATACACGGTTTGGGCTCAATTTTTTCCATTGTTGTTCGGTTTGGACTGAAGGCGCCAGTCGCGTGGTTTGCAGGCATTAGTGCTGCAATTCTCATTAGATTCTCCTCCCTTCACTCAAGTATAAGTATAAAGCTTCTGACATTGCTCCCATTTTTGTTTTGCTCTTTCTTTTTTGCATGAACTTATCTTACTAACATTTATATCCCACAACCAACTTACTTTGCTATTCTAGAAAATGTCTGCTCCAAAGAGATCTACAAGAAAGAAGAAGGACCCAAATGCTCCAAAGAGATCATTGTCCGCTTACATGTTCTTTGCCAATGAACAAAGAGACATTGTCAGAGCTGAAAACCCAGGTATCGGTTTCGGTCAAATTGGTAAGATCTTAGGTGAAAAGTGGAAGGCTTTGGATGCTGAAGGTAAGATCCCATACGATAACAAGGCTGAAGCTGATAAGAAGAGATATGAAGCAGAGAAGGCTGCATACCAACAAAAGCAACAAGCTGCTTGAGTTTGACATCCATTCACGTTACTCATTTTGCTTTACCATCTACTACATCCATCTATCAAATCCATCAATCATCTGCTATAATCCCTATCTGTCTCATACCAATTGTATATTAGTCTTATGTTAAGGTCGCTTCTTTGAGAGGAGTCTTGCCATCCACAAATATTTTCTATTTTTGTTTCTGATAAATTTCTTTCGATCCCAATCTTATTGTCTTTTTTATTAAAATCTTTGTTTGATAAGGTGCTATATTTTCTTTGTTTTATTATCCCTTGCTTCTGTACCATTGAACATAAAGTTCAACTTGGTTTTATCTTAGTTTTTTATTATACTGTTTGTTGTAAACTGGTATTCCCCGTTTCTACACCTTTTTATATCATATCTGAATAAATCCATCCCTTATCGATATTAACTTTATGAACCAAGGCCTGAACTAATACGGACTAATGACCTAAGGACGGTAATAACATAGCCCATTAACGCGTATTAGTTCAAAAAATACCAGACTGAGTAGGAAAACGTTGTTAACGGGTAAGTTGCTTGAGCCACATACGGTCATCTCTACGTTATTTTTACTATCTACACAACAAAGTTAAAGGGGTAACTTGCCGAATTTGTCACACATTAGCAGCAATTAATAAATTAAAATAAATACGGTTTAAATAGAGTAAAGAGTTTCAGCTAGTAAACAAGCAGTCAGTATGATATGCCTCATATTAGTATTGTTTCTTAAGCTTTTCTTTTCAACACAGCTACACCTTCMACATGATGAGTTTGAGGGAAGAAATCAAAACCTCTAATACTTTCAACTTCATAATGCTTACCATTTTCAGTATCGTTGAGGAAGAATTCAATGTCTCTTGCTTGTGAATGAACATTACAAGAAACATAGACAATCTTTCTTGGGTAGAATTCACTCAATTGTTTAAGGAAAACCTCATCACATCCTTTTCTTGGAGGATCCAAAATAACTGATGTCTTATCCCTTGGGAAATCAATCTTGGAGAACAATTTTTCTGCTTTACCTTCAATGAAATCACAGTTTGTGATTTTGTTGAGTCCCTTATTCAATTTAGCGAATTGAATTGACTTTGCAGAAATCTCAACACCTAGGGATTTAGTAACGTCTTTGGCAATGGATAAAGAAAACAATCCTGATCCACAGTAAGCATCAACCAAATAATTCTCATTTGTTGGGTCTGACGAATCAATTGATAAGTTATCAGAGACATATTTGATCACACTAGGCAAGATTGAATTATTGTTTTGGAAAAACTCATTAGCGACAAAATCAAATCTTATGCCATTCACATTCTCAGAAACAGTTGCATTATTATCTGTGACACAAGTCTTTGCAAACTTACCATCTTCTGTTTTATAAACACTCAATTCACCATTGATATCTTTTGAACCTTTCAATGGACCATCCAATAATTCACCCGTCTCACTTTCTGGATCAACCAACTTGGTATCCTCTCTAAGCAAAATGGTAGCTCCCTTTTTTGAACCTTTGTAAGTAGCAGCCAATTTTGCTCTTTCGTTCTTCATACCTTGTCTTATGATAGGAGTACCAATGATACAATCTTCAATGTCCATCACTGAACCAGGATAATCTCTCAATGGAACAACATCCGATCTAAACTGTGGTCTACCTTTACTTCCAAATCCGATATTTGGAACAGTTGTAGCATCTGCGTTTCTATGTGCTTCATAATGAGGTGTCAATTTGGAACGATAACCGTATTGTAATGGACTAGGCATTGTTTCTCCAATTATTGGTAATTGTCCATTTTGTGAAAGACGAGGAGCGAAAAACTTATAGGCATTCACAATAGTGGCTTGTTTGAATTTCAATTGATCTGAATAATGTAGTTGTTGATATTGACATCCGGAACAACTTCCAAAATATTTACATCTGATTAGTTCATCGTGCCTTTGTGGTGATGGTTCTGTAATTTTGATTAGATCTGATTCCACATATTGAACTTTTGTAATGAACACTTTGATTGTAACTATATCTCCAGGCATGGCAAATGGAACAATGACGACTTGTTTCTTGGTTTCTGGTTGATGTGGGTTTGGAATCAAAGCTAAACCATCACCATTGGATGTGTATTTCAAAATCTTCACATTTTCAACCAATCTATCGTTGTAAATGGCCTTCAAGTTTTCATCGTTCAAAATGTCATTTAGTGGATTTGTGATGTCTTCCATTGTTAAGTTATGTTGTTTCAATAATTCTGGGATTTCATGTGTCAATAAAACACCCTTTGGTGCAGTTGCATCAGGGTTCTCCTTCTTGGCTTTCTTCCTACGGACTCTTGGAGCTTTGGCTCTCTTGTTTCCGTTTCCATTAGCCATTTGCTTCCCATTACCATTAACTTCAGCTGTTCCATTTGCAGTTTTGTCCTTGAGATTCTTATCAGTAGAATCAGATGCAACAGTAACAGTAGCAACACCGTTGACATTACCAGTACCCTTACCATTAGCAACAACAGTACCATTAGAAGTCGTCAGAATGATATTTTTTGGCGGATAGCTGGAACCAAGCGAGTTCTTTCTCTTAAGTGGCTGAGCGTCAATTTGGGGTTGGATCTCTGTAATTGGAGTCTTCATCTTGCTTAAAGGGGTGAAGATACGTTTGGTTATTGGAGTGTATTGGAAACGTTGTAGTGTAAAACTGGAAAATGATCGAAGTGAAAGGATTCGACCAGTTGTTGTCATATATATGATGAGCTTGTACCTGAGTAACTTCAAAGATATATGTTGTATTTCAAAAGAAGATGGCAAGTTGTTCTTTTTTAAGAGGACTTGTGGGTTGTTGATATGATCTTTTGAAAAAATTTTGAGAAAAAAAAAAGGATGGTCATGTTGTGCGGCTCTATTTTTCCACTTTGATTTTGAAGATTTCAGCCTTCCAGGGCCCTCTTTTTTCTCTTTTCTTTTAATTTAAATAAGTTACAAGGAATATAATTAATTAGCAATATGTTTTTGATTATTTAGAACTTTCAAATTATACCATAATGTCATTTATCAGAGCTATACTTCTTAAATGGCCAGGGTAAGCGAAGTTTCACGAGCTCTCATTGGCCAATTTTGAAAGTCATATAAAAAAAAGTTGAATTAAATATATTAGAGATCGAATTGGAATCTAATGGCTCAATATGGATATTAAAAACGTTTTGAAAAGAAAACAAGAAAAAAAGCTGCAAAATTCAGAGAAAAGAACAAAAAATGAAAACAGAATGAAAAAACCGAAAAGAAATGATATATGAAAAATTATACATACAACTTGTTGTGCGGATGATGGAGGAAACATTGATTGACAAAAAATTGAGAAGAAAATGAGAAGCATGTGCTTAAAAGTTGGAATATAAGAGAGAACGAAAGGTAAATATGCAATGAAGAATCTAAAGCTGATGGATGAGAAGTATCGATAAACGAGCGTGTCTAGTGATAATTGTACAATGCTGTATCGTCTTCATTGGATATTTGAATGGAGAAAAAAATCAACTAACAAATGGTACAACAGCCATGATGTTCATCAGTGTTTTGTTTAGCTGGAGCTGGTTTTGAGTTAGCCGGGCGTTGTTGAGCATTAGCAGCTGGTCTGTTTGCATTTTGTCTAGCCAACTTGTTAGAAAATTCAGCAATACAGATATCAAAGACAGTTTTAACATTTTCAGTAGTGACAGCAGAAGCCTGAACATGACCAATGACACCAATGGCATTAGCGACTCTTTTTTCTTCTTCTGGGGTCACTATTTGCTCAGGACTCAATTGATTTTTCAAATCTGATTTTGTGGCAACTAAAACAATAGGAACATCAGGTTTTGTTTGTTGAACTTCTGGAATCCAAACATCTTGAATATTGGCTAATGAAACACTGGAATCAATGGAATAACAAGCGATAACCATATCAATTTCAGCATAGACAGGTGTTCTTAAACCTTCAAAATCTTCTTGACCAGCGGTATCATGTAATGACAACTTGAAAGTCTTGCCGCTTTCTTTGTTTGTGACAAAACAGTTGTAAGTTTCGAAAATAGTTGGGATATAATCTTCATAGGATGCTGGTTTACCATCTTTGTAATTAATTAAAAGAGAAGTTTTACCACAACCTGAATCACCGATAACGACCAATCTTAAATCTTTTGCGCCGGGAGAACCAGTTGGTGTTTGCTGGTATGGTAAGAGATTGCTTGGTGTCTTGTAGATTGTTCCGGACATGTTGCAGTTGCTGTGTGATGTGTATTGTTGGTGCTTAAAGGGATAGAAATGGATTTGTAAGGTGGAATGTACAGGTAAACAATTCAAGAGCTCAGAAAATTCGAGTTTGGATTTCGAGGTGCCTTGTAAATTGTGTTGTGTTTTTGTTTGTCTGAGGTTGGGCTGGTTGACTTGGGGGGGGGGCGGGCTAAGTAGTATGGAGCTAAGTACTGTCTTTGTCAGGGGCAGAAGTTAAAGAGTTAAAGGAGTCACGTTGAAACCACAGAGTTTCAAAGAATTATAGGATTACAATATATGTGCTGTTTACAATTTCTCACATTAAACACATGATTACTGGTGAATAAATGAATAAATGCCCACTTGTTTAAAAGGGCGAATGAAAGAAAGATGGGACTGGCGTGGCTGCCTAATCAAAATCTCGAGGGAGAGGGAGGCACAAATCGACGCATCCTACAGAGGTCGATCGACCTCCGTTTTCTTAGCTCGATCGATCGATCTTGATGATTTTTATGCTATAAAGGTATCATAAATTTAATAAAAAATGCAATATTTGTATATAAGGTATAAGAATCTTAGTTTTAGTAAACCATGCGGAATGTTAATTCTCAACTGTTTGCAATTCTCTGGAAAAACAACACTAGACATGCACACATATCATTGATCAAAACAATAACGAATGACTTAAAGTTTTCATTGATCGATATACTTCAACTTTTATCTTCCACTACTACTTGAATATATTTTGGGTGGTTGAAAATGTGGTTGAAAATGAACGAGTTATCGATCTGTTCACAATTGATACAGCACCCTTCACGTTCTTCTGCATCTTGGTCTTTGACTTAGCTTCAGAATCACTATGTACTCTCTTAACTCTCTTCAAGCTACTCTGTGAATTGGCCCTCAATCTCTTCGTTTCGTGAGTTGAAGAAGCAGGTAATTTTTTGGTGACTTCAGAAATACTAATATCAAATGCCAAATTCACATTATCCTCAGCGTAAGCAGAAACCTGAATATGACCAATGACATTACCTCCAATACACTTAGCCACTTGCTTTTCTTCTTCTGGCATCACCAGTAAGGCCGGAGTTAAATATTTCTTAGAATCAGATTTGGTGGCGACTAAAACAATTGGAATATCAGGTCTTGTTTTCCGCACTTCTGGAATCCAGAGGTCTCTAACATTGATTAAAGAATCAGTGGACTCAGTTGAATAACATGCCATAACCACATCGATTTCATCAATGACATCATTGATACCAGCAATCATCGAGTCTGTATCACTATCTGTCTCAGTTTCATTATCACTAAACAAGTTACCAATATCATCCTTACCAGAAGCTTCATAAATTGTTAACTTAAATAATTCACCATTTGCGTTATCCGCCATAACTAACTGGGGCTTTTCTAAAGTGGCTTGCTCACTATCCTCAACTTCATCATCAGCTCGTTTCCCGATCCTATAGTTAAGGATAAGAGAAGTCTTACCACATCCAGGGTCTCCAATGAGAAGCAATCTTATGTCCCTTGCATCTGAGAATATAGTTGATGTTTGATGTGATAGAATTCTGTTGGTAGCCTTATTAAGTAACTTATAATATTTTCCATTTGATGATTCAGTTGAAACAGGATAGTATGATGAAATACCTTGAGGAGACTCGTAAACTGTTCCAATTTTCTTGCCAGGGGGATAAAAACCAAAAGATGCCATTTTTGAAATCTGCACGATAATTGATGGAGTGTAAGTCAAAAATTGAACTTGAATTTCAGATAAGTGGTCAGGACTCAGTACCAGACTGAATCAGCAAACAGGAATTATGATATATATATGCAAATGACAGCAACAGTACCGTTGTAAATTGATCGGATGAATCGCAGTTAAATGGGGTTTGTGAAACAAATTCGACATCATATATCGAACATGATGATGACAATTTGTCTTAACTTGCAGCATCACATTCCTTCCGATGATTCCTGTCGGTTGGAATTAAACCGTAAAGAGAATTGAATCCGGTTCAGTGGGTTGATTGATGTGTTGTTAACCCATCCGAAGATTAAAAGGAGTCCTGTGCCGGGTAAAAGCATGCACATCATTGATCTGGGCTTATAAATGATTCAGATCATCTAGCCATGGTCCATCACCAGGTATCGAAATCGACTCAATGAGCGCGTCGATGGGTAGTAAAATCGACGCGCATGTTTCTGAAATTTTAGGCTGAGCTGGGAGTGATCTGTAGTAACATGGCAACTCATAGCAGCTTACGTACTACAAAATTACAATGGCAGACAGACCGCTGCCAGGTGCAGTCTCCTTCCTAATGGGACTGTTTGTTTACTTCCCTTAAATATACACCAGATTCACTTTAAGATTCACCAGACATTTCACATTTCACATTTCACAATCCACAATCCACCAGCTCAGGCACAACAAACCAACCAACCACTCAACAGGCCCCGCTGATCAACCCCCCAATAGACTCACTCCTGTCTCCCACCACAATATATTTCACACCAGTTTCTTACATACTGTTAAAGAACAACCTCTTTTTAACTGCCTGATATATTGCCTCTCAAATTTTATTGAACCGAAACAGCAACTCGATACCAACAATTCCACCACATAACCAATTCACGCTATAGCAATCTCTGTCCCTCCATACTAAATATACCCTACCAATGTCCACTGCAGCAAGTCCACAAGAAACATATTTCATCTCTCCTATTGGAAAAGGATCCAAATTTCAACTATTAGATGACAGCACAAACGTGACTCCTGATCCTGGTCTCCAGTTCAAGATTGTCATCGTTGGTGATTCAGGTTGTGGTAAAACTTCTCTTTTCACTTCATTCATCAGAGGTTATTTCCCAACAGAATATGAGCCTACAATTTTTGAAAACAGCAGAACTTTTTTGAAGAATAAGACAACCGGTGAAGTCATCACGGCTGATTTATGGGATACTGCTGGTCAAGAAGATTATGAAAGATTGAGAAGATTAAGCTATCAAGATTCAAATTTGATCATTTTAGCATATTCTTTGAATGCCAGAGAATCCCTTTTAAATATTCCTGAAGTTTGGGCCCCTGAAATTCTCTCTTACTGTGAAAACACTCCAATTCTGCTGGTTGGTTTAAAAGCCGATATACCGGAACATAACGTTGACCCATTTGATGCTGTGAAAGTTGCCAATTCCATAAATGCAGTTGCGCATATCCAATGTTCAGCTAAAGAAATGTTCAACGTGAGTACAGTGTTTGATACTTGTTTCAGTGTGGTCTATAACAATTACAAAAAACAACAAAGAGCTTCCAAAAGATTCAGCAAGCCTACTTCTGGTCATTTTAGAACTCCAAGTAAACCAAAAGTTACCAGTCCAGTGAAAGCCAAATACGAAAACCCAATCCATGAAGAGGAACCATATGTTGAACACTATGAAAAAAGTCATTGCTGTGTGATTTGCTAAACATCATAATACTTTGTTTCATCTCAATTTATTTGGCGTAATATTGTTTTTTGTTCTTGTCTTCTTTTTTGGTTTTCCCTGCACTGCTGTTTTACATTTTACTTCTTTCTTCTTACTTTATCCGTTTTGGTTTCACTCGTCCCGACTCCTGTCCTTCATTTAATCTTGTAATTCCTTGTACTATTAGGTCTACATATATTGTTGTTTGCTTTACTTTTTTTGTTGTATATCTTTCTTTGTTTTTGTTTTGTTTTTTCCCAGTATATCATTTCGGTTTGGTTTTTTTTATCGTTCACGTGTACTTCCCCAACATATATACGTATCGATCCCGATTTCATCTTTAACATAATATAACTCTTTAATTTACACATTAAATAACGTAGATAATCTCTATTAAAACTTAAAATACGCACAATGCTGTAAACAATACTACTACTTAGAAAAAAACAAGTCGATGAGGAGACTTAAATCACTCAATCAACTTCTTGTAATGGGAGACAACTTCATCAATCTTTCCGTTAATCTCCTTCTTTCTATCATTAGAAATCCAAGAACCATCAACTCCGAATTTTGCAATCTTACCCCAAGTATCCAAATCAAAACCAAATCTAGTATGCATGACGACATAATTGTCCAAAATGTATCCACCAAAGTAAGCAGGATCATCAGAGTTGATAGAAAATGGAACACCAACTTCTAACCATTTCATCACTGGCAATTCAGCGACGTCTTCAACAACTTGTAACTTGACATTAGATAAAGGACACAAAGTCAACATAATCTTCTCTCTAGCCAATCTTTCCATGACAGCATCATCTTTATAAGAATTGACACCATGATCAATTCTAGTAGCTTTCAAAAGATCCAAAGTCTGTGTGATATAATCTGGTCCACCTTCTTCACCAGCATGAGCAGTCAACCCAACATCATCACCGAAATTTTCAGCAGCATAAGAATAACACTCAGTGAATAACTTAGGAGGGAAAGGCAACTCAGAAGAATCCAATCCTAAACCATGAATCAAACCTTGTTTGTAAAACCCAGTTGCCGATTTCAATGTTTCCATACCGTTAGGAACAGGCAAATGTTTCAACAAACACATGATCAACTTGGTGGAAATACCCAACTCGGCTTCCGCTTTCTTAGCAGCTCTGTTGAAACCATTGACGACAGTTTCAATCTTGATTCCTCTTTCGGTATGACCTTGAGGATCAAAGAATGTCTCAGAATGCCAAACACCATTGTTCTTAGCCTTGACGAAATAACTCCATGCCAAATCAAAGAAATCTTGTTCTGTGATTAAAACACCCATTCCAATGTAATAAAAGTGTAAGAAATCATCCAAGTTTTCAAAATTATCGTATCTGATGTGTAATTCTTCTGGTGTCTTTGGGAAATCAGAAGGTAATTCGATCTTGTTTCTCTTAGCTAAGGGAAAGAGTAAGTCTGGTTCCAGAGTTCCTTCCAAGTGAACATGATGTTCACATTTTGGTAGAGCCTTAAGAAAATTGTGCATTTCTTTGGAACATTCATGCTTTGCCTTATGGTCAGTGTGTGTTTGAGTCATTTTGGTGGATAATTGCTTGTTCTTTGATGTTAGTGATTTTGCTTAAGAAGAGAGTTGTGATTCCATTGAATGATGAAGATTTTTTCTTGACAACATGGCTGCTTTTGAAAACTTCATCAAACTATTGATGAGGTCTTATCTAAACCTATTCGAAGGTCTCAAATTTCTATACGGCACAAAACTCAATTGTGCATATGCCTAACTCTAAACAAACGGCGAGGCCGGTCGGCTTTCTTTTTTTCTCTGATTTTTTTTTCCGGAGCCCATCCCCTGCTGGGCAGCTTGGCGTACATGTCACACGATGGGTGGGTATACCATACTAACATTTTACTTACTTCCTACTTCCTTCCTACTTCCTTCCTACTTCCTTCCTTATAGATATAAATTGAAATACACTAGCAACATCGAAACCCCTATAAAGTTTGCTATATACCCCAAAATGCAAAAAATATTTAATTAGCAAAAAAACAAACCGATATCATCTGAGACTGGAACTCAAAAATTGACTCTGCCTTTCTTGTAGTAATGGACAGCCATCAAAGCACCACCAATTTGATTAGTGAAATTGAAAAATGGACCCAAAACCGGAATGCTTTCTAAAATGGTACAGACAAAACCAAATGCCATATATTCACCCTCTCTTTCCTTTATCAAGTATCTAACTTGTCTCTTCCTGAACTTTCTCAATCTGTAAAAACGACGTTGGGAAAAGTTTCCCCTGTTTGTCAAATTGTTCATGTATGTGACAATTGGGCCAATAACTGGAATGCAACGAATAATAGCAAATCTGATGAATGATAAACAGCTTAATGGGAATGTAATCGGTAACCAAATTGCTGATTCAACAACCTTATCACCAAAGCTAGGACCAACAACTCTTTTCAATTTACCAGGAAACACGACACGATCTAATCCTTCATTATAAAGCACCGTATCAAACAATATAGTCAGTGGCATTTGTATAAAGTAGTTGCACAAGATGTAATGAGAAATGAAGTTAATTTCTTGAACGGTGATTCCATAACCTAAGAAGAAACCAGGAGGTCCCATACAAGCCATTGACACAGACACGTTGAAAGGAGCCAGTAATAACAACACTGATAAGTAAACCCATGTGTAGATGATGAAAGTTGGAGGTAATGTTTGTAAATATAGAACCCATAATGCTGGGTTCCGAAAGAAGTAGATGATTCCATAAAAGGGGAACAGAAATGTGCCTGATGTGAACAACCCCGAAACAACGTTGACTGGTCTTGAAATTTCCATCTTGATCCTGTCAGCCATCGCAGTTGATGTTTCTTCCAACGTAGGCATTTTTGATAGATCTATGTTGTTGTGTTGACCAAAGATCAGTTGATGAAACGCAAAGGGAACAGGGCACAAAGCACAGGGCAACAGATCACTCTTGTTTTTGGAATGATCCAAAGACCCTCTTCGCTCTTTCGCACAATAGTCATTGCAAGCAAAGTCCGAAAAACACAGGACCGAAACCATGGCATTACTTCTACATGACCCAGCACACTGGTGACGTTTAAAATACAGAGTATATTTTTATTAAGCAAGAAGGTTTATGAAATGAAAACAAATGATTTTATGTTGAGAGTAAAGTTGGCGAACTTGTTTAGTCGAACAAACCGAAACCCATGTCATCATCAGACTCTTCCTTTTCTTCTTCAGCTTCTTCTTCAGCAGCTTCTTCACCACCAGCGGCGGCAGAAGCACCACCAGCAGCAGCTGGAGCACCAGTTGGAACAGAAGACATCTTTTCAGTACCTTCAGCAATCAATTCTTCGACGGACTTACCTTCCAATTCGGAGATCAACTTGTCGAGCTTTTCGGATTCAACTTCGACACCAACGGACTTCAAAACCTTGGTGACATCGGCAGCAGATGGACTGGAGTTACCAGCTTGGGCCAAAAGTAAGTAAGCAGCTAAGTATTTCACTAAAATAAAAATGGTCATACAATGTTAGTATTGTGACATGCATGTTGATACGGATTTTCAAGAGGAGCACTTGTTATTGATCCCAAATCTGTTCATATAAATATAGAAAATATTTGCTCCTTATGCTGGCTTCCTGATTGGATTGATAATCTTCAAGAGCAATAAAATTCTAGTTCCAATTTGATGTTTAAAGGTATGAACATATTGTGATTCTTAAATTATTCGTCCATTTTGTTTGAACAGTTGTAATTTTGTAATTTTGTAATTTGTCAGTCAATTAAATGTTATAGCGATTCTTGAAAACATAACATCTGCTGTAAATAGTGAAAGAAATAGATTCCCCTTCATTTGGACGTATGACTTTATTTGAAATGTGAACTATTATTCTTAATCATCAAATCATGAATCGATGTATCTTTCATTCCAGTTGGGAGATCTTTATATGAACATAAATCCGGGCCAATCAAGTGCTGTTTGATGTTTTGATGTTTTGATGTAGCATACTTTTAGGATGTTGGTCTATCTATGTATGGCTTGAGCTTATAGTGTTCAAAATGACGATAATCAGCACACCAATAATATGGAGTCTTTCAGTATGTTGAATGGATGAGGAAAATTTCCAGAGAGCGAGACAAAACGCAGTCACATCAGCTCGCCAAATGGAGGAAAGCTGGTCAGGAGAGGTGCGAGGAGTGATGGCTGCAGTGAGTGCGAATCGACCGGTCTCAGTTTTCAGTCTTGAGAGAGCGAGCCGCTTGTGATGGCAACCAGCTGCTGCGGCCGGCACCCTCTCAGCAGTGGGCTTGTGTGTGTGTGTGTGTGTGTGTGTGGGTGAGACACTGTGAGACACTGTGAGACACTGACTGAGTGTTGAGTAAAACTTTTGAAATATTTGGAGATATCAGCTCTAACAGTAGAACAAGACCACTCGAAAGACCCCCCCCCCACATAGACCAAACACATATATACAATCAATCATGTCTGAAGGTATGCAGGCACTCACCACATTGAAAGACCAGAACAGAACAGAACAGAACAGAACTAGAGTGTTACATCAGACGTGGATTTTCAGCAACGAAGAGACATCAAACAAAAACTTGAAAAGAAGGAGGCATCAACCATAGATTTTCGTCAGACTTTGAACAAGATACAGACCATATTGAACAAGCAGAATAAATACGATATGTGATACTTGAATATCATGGGAACAGTTCAATTTTGACATCAAATACATTAAATCAGGAAAACGTCGATTCAAGACGGTGATCTAAAAGATTTTTCACACATGTGCAATCAAAGATTTAATTAATTATTCATCTCACATCAGATTCCTTCAGTGGTTGTCGAAGTTTTGAAGCAATAACAAATAATTTCATAATAAACAAGTTACATACAGCACTTCAATTTCATCAGCAATATACGAAAGCGCTCTAATACACTTCATCATATGTTCTGGATGCATTGGTCCCCAATAATGAATCCATACTAACGTCAACTTATTTCACTTTTATTATAATAGTCGAAACTAGAAGAAAGAGAGGTTTCAAGTCCTTTCAATACAAGGGTATCGAATTAGATGCTTTGTTAGAATTATCCACTGAAGACTTCGCCAAGTTGTGTGGTGCTAGAGTCAGAAGAAGATTCTCCAGAGGTTTGGACTCCAAGCCAATGGGTTTGATCAAGAAATTGAGAGCTGCTAGACTTGCTGCTGGTCCAAACGAAAAGCCAGCTGTTGTCAAGACTCACTTGAGAAACATGATTATTGTTCCAGAGATGATTGGTTCCGTCATTGGTATCTACAACGGTAAGGTTTTCAACACTGTTGAAATCAAGCCAGAAATGGTTGGTCACTACTTGGGTGAATTCTCCATCACTTACAACCCAGTTCAACACGGTAAGGCTGCTTCTGGTTCCAAGTTGAGATTGTACTAAGCGTGTTGTTTTGCTCCGATTCATATTCCTCACAACCCCCTTTGTATAGTTTAAGCTTGAAAAAAATATAAACTCCCCCTTTTAATTAATTTTACTACTGAGTTCATCTAAATGATATCCATATTGCGTTTTGTATGCTGGACTCTGGTGTACGCTGCCGGAATAGTCATATTTGTTACCATTCTACAGAGATTGTAGTATTGTGGGTTCGAAATTAATATGCGGTAATCAATAATAGTTGTACAGTAATACAACAACAGATATTATCTAGTTATACAGTTAATGCCAATCACTCATTTGTTTATTTGAGTATTCCCATGGCTTTCAAATCATCGTTTATCTCTTCATTCGTACAACTCTTCATGTTGTTCAATGAACTTGGCACAAGACCATGTGCCACCTTAGTGATTCTCTTCATGTTACTCAACTCATTATAGAGAGAATTTCTCATAACCACCATGTTGTTGATCTTATCTTGAGAAGCGACATTCTTAGAATTTATACTCAAGTTGTATTGGAAGTATTCTGGGTTATTCAATATGAGACTATCCATATTTCTTCTCTCTTTGTTGATCTCATACCAGTTGGACGTGATACTGACGATTTCTTTAGTCTTGTAATCCTGACAGTTTTTCAAGAATTGTTGATTTGCAGCCACTCTTCTAGCTTTCGTCTGTTTGTCCAAACATTGCAACTTATATTTTTGTAGATTCACACATCTTTCAACCTTGTTTTCAAAATTTTCCTTAATCAAATCAATGTATCTCAGAAGATCTGGATGTTTGTTGGCTTCACATAGTTTCAACTCAAACTCAAGTTTTGTTTGTTGTGTGTTATATAACTTGTCTTTCAACTTGGCAAAGTCTGTCTCTATATCCTTCAATTCTTCGATAGCCTGTAATCTAGTAGCTTCCTTTTCAGCTTGTTCATCCTCCTCTTCCTTCTTGATATCATGGTCACTATGTTCATCATTTTCATCATCTTCTTCATCGTCATCATCATCTGCATCTTTTTTGATTCTCTTATGGCTATCAAAGTCAGCTTCATCTCCTGTTTCATTAAGTTTTCTCTTTTGAGTTTCTCCTGCTAGCTTCTCCAAATCACTTTCCTTTTCATCGAGGCCTTCCATTTTATCTGTTTCGACGTCTGATAATTCTTGGTTGTTTTCTACCGTTGTTGATTTTGAGTTATTTGAGTGTTCCGATGACGAGTTTGTTTCTTGGGACACTTGTTTGTTTTCACTTCTTGATGGTCGCATGAAATATATGAATTTCACTGGTATGACAGTAGGAATCTAGTATGAGTTGATGGATATGTGGGATATTGTTTGAGTGTTGTATGTTGTTACACGGGAAGGCAACAAATAGATGTCAATACCGTACGTTACTGATTCTTAGATTCTGAATTCTGATACGGTCCGATACCATGAGAAAGCAGAAATAATTTGGAGACGGTGCACGGGTGTTATTCTCACGATCATATTTTTGTATTTTTATATTTTTATATTTTTATATTTTTATATTTTTATATTTTTTTAGCATTCGATTTAGTAGTTGTACAATTAGGATCAAGAAGATCCAGGTCTTTTCGAGATGAATTGGAGAAATTATCGGCTATAATATAAACTAGTTTACACATTACTTGGAGTTTTGCATGAGTTTCAACTTATGGGCTTGACTTCTTTTGCTTGCTCTACCACCAGCGCTTCTAGGTTTCTTCTTTAATTTACCGACAGAACCACCAACTTTGATACCTTTGATGTTACCATCCTTCTTTGCTCTTTCACCTTCAATGACCATTCTACCAATGGTTGTTCTGTCACTCTTACTGAGAACCTTCTTTCCTCTACCGATGATAGTTTTTTGCTTATCTGATAGATTCTTTTGTGATCCTCTGAAGTTATTACCACCAGTTTGAGCTTTACATCTGGAAATTCTTAATTTTCTTGGTTTGTTTGAACCTTCTAATTTCTGATCATTCAATAGAAGTGCTCTTTCAACGAAGTTTGTATCACTGAACTGAACAATAGCAAAACCCTTACCAAAGTTTGTCTTGGAATCTCTGATTATTCTAACATTGGTAACACAGTTTTCTTCTTCCAACTTCTTGTTGAAGTATGTCCATAATGATTCCTCTCTTTCCTCAAAATCAAGGTTTCCGACGAAAATACAGAGTTTATTGTTTTGTGGCAATGGGTGAGTCATGTGGTCAACTCTCAAGTGGTTGTTCAAGTATGTTGTACCATTAAGTTTTGTAGCGGCCAAAGAAGCACTCTTAGTCTTGAACACGACATAACTGTTGACGATATCGTTTTTACCTTCATTATATGATTTGGAAATATATGCCAGCTTTTTTGGTAATGTGGAATTTAAATTGACTGATCTGAATCTGATGGATTGAATTTCTGCATCAGGAATTTGTGCTTTAAGATGTCTTTTGAAATGCTTGACTGATTTTTTTGAAGCTATCACTTCAGCTGGTAGATTTCCAACAAAAATGGTTCTTTCGGCCTTTTCAAGTTCTTCTTGTTTCAAATCAAGCACCTTTGCTTTTTTTGATTTCTTCTTTCCTTCAGTTTCTTCTGATTTCTCTTCTTCTTCCTGATCATCTTCATCGTCTGAGTTATCCTCTTCATCATTATCATCAGACTTCTCGTTTGATGGAGTCTTATCATCATTATCCTTGTTGTCGTCTAATAGTCTGTTGATGTATCTGTCTTCTAAGTCATCATCCTCATCAGATCTCTTCTTCTTTTTATGAGTTTCCTTCAATTCAGTGGTGTCAACATCCATTTTATCTTGATCCTTTTCATCAGCAGGAATTTGAACAACGGATCTGACCTTGTTGGATATAAGTTTTTTATTGTTGATAGCTGTTGGCTTTCCAAACAATGCAGAAACAGTGGAGTTTTTTTCTTTGGAGGTGTCAAAACCAAACATACTGGCGTTTTTGGATGAGGCTGACATGTTCTTGCTGTTTTGTGATGCTTCGAAAACTTTTATTTAGCTGGTTTGGAAACGTGTTGCCAATTCAAAAAAACTAATAATAAAGACAACAGAAAGGAATACTGAAAATAATTTGTGAAAAAAAAAAAATCAAAAAATTTATTTGACTTTTTTTGAAAGCCGCACAGGCCACAGCTGCTCCTAAAATCAATCGATTCGATTCCTCTGAAATCGTGGATAACGTGTAATTCTGGAAAATTATATGTGGTTGTTTGTATCAAATTATATCGATTTTACAAAAAATACCATAGAGTAAAATAAAAAATTATTAATACAAATATTTGTTGAAAGTTTGCGCAATAGTTTGATACTCAATATCATTACGTTCCAAGGTCAGAATAGGAATATTGTTTTTCCACCGAAGCCCATTCAAAACTTTTTCAAAAAAAAGTTTATCATTGGAAGATTGTTTGATCCAAACATCAAAGTCAACCTTAATTGGTTTCAGTACCACCTTTTGTATTATTCCTTTCAAATAGTCTGGTTGGGATGACTGGGTATAGAAAAATTTCAAGATTTGAAGAACTTCTTTATTGGTCGTATAGATTGAAGAGTCACCAATTTCATAATCCAAAATAAAAGCGAAGAGTTTTCTGCAAAGATCCTCTGTTAAACTGTATTTTTCGGTGAAGTAGAGTATAAATGAAACAGTTTGATATAACTGCTTGTTTTTCATTGTTTGAGTTAACAATCTTCTGAGATGATGTGGCTTTAATTTGTTCTCGTTTGATAAATTATCCAATGATTCCAATGCCAGCTCTAGCTCATTGAAATATATTTGGACAATAAGCAATTTATCGTTATCTAATTGTTTTGGAAAGGATTCAGGGTTCTGTTCAACAAATTCATTGAACATCTTTAACGTTTTGAACTTCTTGGGATATCTGTGCAACAAAGCCAATAAATCATCAAATGGAAGCTTATGTCTAATCATCTCTTTGAGAAATTTGTTATCGTGTCGTGATTTTGGAAGTAGATATAACATAATATTGTAAGTCGAGGAAGTTGGCTTCAACTGCCCTTTTTGTATCGTCTTTAAAACCCCGGTAATGTACCTATCTTGAGCCTTTTTGGACTTGGCCATCATATTCAAAAAAAGGTTTAATGAATAAATATCCAATTTCACCTTTTGAGAATGAAGGTAATCAATTAAAGCTAGCATTGCTTTCGTGTCACCACTCAACGAGTAGAAATCAAGCAAATTGTGAATAGCGCCTATAGAAAGCAAGCTGACATTGTTTTGGTTGAAAACAATCTTTCGAAGAGTATGACTGAGTCGATTTTTTGCCAATGTTGTATATCTAAGCTTTGTCACAAATGAAATGTAGTTGTCAAGTGCTGTTGTGTTTTTGAATGATTTGGGAGGATTGAGAAAGGTAGTAGTAGGAGGAGCATCACGTAAGATTTTTCCAGCGTTTGATAAGTGGTTGTGAATATTATCCAGCAAAATGTCATTGGTGTTAAGACTTCTAGAGTAGTCCAAAAATTTGGATATACTTGTGTCTAACTTAGGCGTGATTTCAATTGATTTGTTCTTGGAAATTGAACGGTGATCTGGCTTGGCTTGGAGGGGTCTCGAGAGTTTCTTTGTGGATGGTCCCCATGATTTTTGATGATAAGAAAGTATTGAAAAAGATCTTAAATTTAGTTGTGATACGCTGTGAAGATGATTTATCAGTATAGACATTCTGAAGAAGAGTAGTATAGTTTTTGCATGCTGAATAAGTCCATAATATAATATGTCTAGTCAAATCATRATGCTCGAATTTTTGAAATTTAGCTGGTGGTGCTGGCCAGCTTGGAGTTGGAGTCGGCACGTCATCAAATGGAAACACGCTTCAACTTCCACTGACTTGATATAGTTCTCCATCTTATCGCTCTGTTTCCCTTGCAAGTTCCCACCTTTATTTCCTTTTTGTTTCATAAATCAATCCTCAGTCATGTCTAAGGAAGCAGGCTTCCAATTGGAATCGGGACCCAAAAGAAAATATGCCAAAATTCACCTTGTTGACGAAGTTCCATCACTTCCTGTCACGAAAACTCTCAAATTGATCCTTGCAGCAATTCTCTTCACAGGTTTGTTAGTGAGATTGGTGAACATCCAAAACCCTAGTTCTACTGTGTTCAATGAAGTGGAAACTGGAAAAGCAATCAACAATTATCTGAAAGGGTCATTTTTCATTGATTCCCAACCCCCTTTGTCCAACTTCGTCTATGCCGGTTTAGCTTACATCTTCCAATATGTCAAGCCTTCATTTTTTTTCTCTAAGGTTGGTGATTCCTACATCTCCAGATCTGGTGAATATTTGTTTCCCTACATTCCAGGGAGACTTTTCAGTGCTGTGGCAAATGTTGGTGTTTTGTTCTTAGCTTACAGAACCATGACAGCTACTGGCATTAGAGATGTCATTGCATTATTTGGTACCGTTTGGCTTGTTTTTGAAAACTCAATGGTGACACAATCAAGATTCATGTTTACCGATTCCACAATTTTGTTTTTTGTTGCATTGGCCATCTCAAGTTTCAAGTGGGGTGAAATCAGTACACCCTTCGGAAGATCCTGGTTTAAATCTATCGTTGTGACTTCTTTAGCCATTGGTTATGCCATTTCCTCGGATTGGATTGGATTTCTCACTTTTTTGTGGATTTTGGTTGTTGAGCTCAAGCGTTTCTGGAATGCTTTGGCTGATTTGGAAACCTCCGTTTCTACATTGTTCAAGTCTTTCATTTTGAAATTTTCTTTGTTGTTGGTTGTTCCTTTCACCATCTATTTGTCGGTGTTTGCTGTTCATTTAAATGCTCTCAAAAACGTTGGCCCTGGCTATAACAAGATGAGCTGTGAGTTCCAAAAAGGTTTAACCGGAAACCATCTTTCAAACATCACTGCCGATATCTCGTATGGTTCTACTGTGTCATTCAGACATTTAGTCACCTCCGAGTATCTATACTCATCTAACACTTCATATCCAAATGGTCATCAACAGGTTACATTGGTTGACCATCATGGTGAGTCAGGTAGCTTGTTTGTTATCGAAAGAAGAGTCAAAGCTCGTTTGAATGAGTTGACAAAAATGACAAAGACAATTGAATCAGGTAGAACTCTTAGAATTTTCCATAACGAGACGGAGAAATACATCACAATTGACAAAGAAGCCAAACCTCCACTTTCTGAACAGGAATACAATAAGGAAGTTACCGCAACGGGAAATAAAACTTGGTTGGGTGACAAAGAGATCAATTTCGAATTGCGTATTGTGTCAGAATATTCAAAGACAGAAATCGCCAAAAAGAGAGTTAGAGCAATTGAATCTGTGTTCCAAATTTACAACATGAGAAACAAATGTTTTTTGCTAGGAACATCAAATAAACTTCCAAAGGACTGGGCTGACAACCGTTCTGAAGTGATTTGTATCGAAAAGCCAGTTCTTGAGGACTCATTGTGGTACATTGAAAGCAACGAACACCCTCTGTTCAACTCGGATTCTGAAACTGCTGAATTTAAAAGCCTCACAATTCTTGATAAGATCGTTGAAGTGCATAAGGTCATGTTGAATTATATTGGGACCCTGGTTGATAAATTTGATTACAAGAGCACCCCAACCGATTGGGTCCTTGATGGCAAGGGAATCAAGTTCTCGATCAATGATGGCAGAGCCGTTTACTTTTTAGGTAACTTTTTGGTGTACTATGTTGTTTTGATTTTCGTTTTGGTTTTTGCATGTTTCAAACTTTTCACCATTGTCACTTACAATCCAAACCAAGACGAATATTTGGTTCCAGAATTTGTGAAGTTTGATTATCACACAACTGACTACTTTATTGGCTATCTCATTCACTTGATACCGTTTTATTTTGTCCAAAGAGATTTAGCACCAACTCTTTACCTACCATCGTTATATTTTGGAGTTCTTCTAACGTGTCAAACGTTAGAGTACATCTTGGTGAATTTGAACAAAAAACAGACCACAATTCTCTACTACATGCTGATTTTTATTCTTGTTTTATCGGTTTCAGTGTTCAGAGCCTACAGCCCTTTAATCTATGGTCTTAAGTGGAGTAGAGAGGTTTGCCACGAGAAAATGTTTGGTTCCGGCTGGGATAAGTTCTGCGATATTTACAACTGAACATTTTTACTTTAGAAATAGAAATATGTATATTCGAAACGATTTCCAAACCTTGAATAGATTAAAAGTATAAAATTTTTGCCAACTCTCAAGTTGAAAATAAACTGTAACAGCCCCAAAGTCGACACCGATGCCGTGGTGAGCCAGCAGTGAGTGAGTGGACACGATCTCCTCACCTTGTTCAATCATACTTTACTAGATCAATCCCTAAATCGTACCAAGTTAATAACCGTAACGAAGAAGTAGTATGTAGCCCATGATGTCCATAGCTCATTAATCTCTCGTCTCAGCAATTCCCTGACTTACCTGAAGGATAAGACTATTAACAAACTCAGTCAACTTCTCTTTTTTCACAATTGCCTGTTTTTTCCTTATCTCCAAAGTTTCCAATTCTTTACTCAAATTCTCTATTTTCTTCAACTGTTCCTCTTTAGAAACTCCAACTCCGGGCAACGTATCAATGATGGTCAATATTTGTTTCGTCTTGAGTATTATATCGGTGGATAACTCTTGTAAGTTTGAATGGAAATCAAATTCAGATGGTGGATCATGATCTGCATCAACTTGTTTTGGATCTGATTCTGTAAGTTTCACTGAGTCATGACTTTGATCGACATATGTCAGAGATGCAAAAAACATATCCATGAGCTAGATGGAAAAAAGAACGATGTGTTATGTGTTTCGTTAGTATTTTGGAATTGACATTAACATTGGAGTTGGTTCTTTCATTGTGTCTGTTTGCGTACCTGGTCTAAGCATATTTGTAATTGGGTGAGTCTGTCAGTCATCTTAAGGAGGTGTGTTGTGATTTGATTCCAATTGTGAGAAGTAGAATAACAAGGTGCTCATGATGTTTAAAGATCACAAATTACAATATCAACATCGAATATGTGGAGGTTAGAAGCGTGTGAGACTCAATTATTTGAATCGAATTGTTGCCTGAAACGGTAATTTCCAGCCACAAATGTGGCAAGAGTGGCGCATTTTTTTTGATTTTGGTAATTATGTACACGTGCTCCAACAATTAAATCAATAATTCCGAGATAGTTTAGTGGCTAGAATTCTCGCTTGTCACGCGGGAGACCCGGGTTCAATTCCCGGTCTCGGAGCTTATTTTTACTTGTCCAAGCTATTAACATGGCGCTCTACCATTAGGACTGGCTAACGAATTCTCTTTGATAGCGAAGACAAGTAATGTATCGGAATTTTTTTTTTGTAATTTCATAAAGAAATATAAATGGCATACTATAAAACCTTACGTTATAAAATCGACAAGTTTGGGAAGTAGATCATACTTTGAAAAACATGTGCATAAGCAGTTAGTTCTGTTAATTTGTAGGGCAAAGCTAGACCACTAGAGCTTATATGATTTGTCAATTAAGGTTTCAGGCAAAGTAATTAGAGCTTCCAATTCTCAATTGGTTATCTTTGAATTGCACATGTGCATGATGTTGATATCGACTATTATAATTTGCAATCAAATTTCAATCCAAGAAAAACCGAGCCAAATAGCATATATGACAAGAAAACAACAAAAAACAACATATAGCAAAAACCTCCAGCTTCAACCACGAAGCAATTGATAACGTTCCAAAAATTGAAAAAGAAAAAAAAAAAACAAAAAAAAAAAGAAAACCAATTTGTAGCGAGTTGATGAACCTTGAATACAATTTCTAGCAATTGTACACATGCATTTGCGATTGTAACAGTGAGCATATAATAATGTAGTTCTTGTTTCACAGGATAACAAAATTTCAAGTAATCAGACTTCCTTCCATAGCCTTTCTTATATCTTGTAACCCAGCATAGTTACCATCCACAGTGGTTTGGGTATCTTTGACATCTGCTTCAGGACAAGTGGTGAAATCTTGTTGAAACTTAATCTTCATGTGTGATTTCTTTCCAACTTTCAACTGCTTGAAACATCCAACTATGTCATGACCAAAGGTGGTAAGGTCTTCATCAGAGTCAAACTTTTGAGGAATTTCGAAGTTTGAAAAGTAAACCCTTTTTTGCTTATGTGCAAACACGTATGGCTTGCAAGTTTCAATTTCCACCTGGGATAAAACATCAATAGGCTTTCCTGATGGTAATTTGAAGATTTCGAATATGGCAGGCACTGACTTCTCTCCAACTGATTGTTCAGCAGCTTCAGTTTCTAGTGAATCACTTGTTAAATATGCTGGTGTTTTCTCCTTTGGAATGGTAGGTAGTTCATATTTCCAATTGACTGAACCAGTTTTCAACTTGATTGTAAATAAATGGCCCGAGTCTCCAATGACAGCAACATCGTCAAAATGACCCTTCTGGTCATTAACATCATGTTGAATCAGTCCCATTTTCTTAAAACCTAGATTTGATAAACACCAGTCGTTCACTGATTGAGAGCCCATAGTTGACCCACCATTAGAATTATATTCATCCATAAACTCATTCTTGAAACAGTGAATAGAACCATTGAGCTTACTGAGTAACAAAACAGATTTGTCATTTTCACAGACAATGACATTGTTGACAATCGATGCAGTCTTACCTCTTTTAAACTTGTCCATCAACACTAATTCATTCTTGAAATTGGTATAATCCCATAAATAGATGTCGTCTCCTCTGTTAGCAACTGTTGTTAAAGCCATATCATAAGAGGACAGGGAAACCTGTGAACAGCCATCTGGTGGAGAAAAGTAAAACATAGGTTTACCTCCAACTGATAAGTCAACCAGAACGACATAATTTGAATTGACATTGAGGGTATTGTATAACTTGACTATAATTTCTCTCCAGTTATGTGGTTTCAAAACATCTTCATCATCGGCAAATCCGTCATCTGTTGGAGAAGAACCTAAAATGTCAGAGGCTCCTTGACTGCCACAACGTTGATTGAAAGACTGCTGTTTAGGAGGCGACGTGGAGGCAAAATATTGCTTTATTTTGCTTTGAGAAATCTCTGATAGCATTAGAACCGAATCAAAAGTGGTCTTTGATAAACCTTTCAAAATTTTCTTGCTCAATGAATTCTTTCTTGCTAATCTCAACGGAGTTATAATCAAGTCATAAGCTGATGATTTCATGATTCCGTTGAGAATCTGATCTTTTGAAGAAGCATTGTAGATAAGCCAGTTACCTTTCAAGTCGAAAACACATTTCTCGTTCCTAACTCTGCTCTTAAAAGAGGGTATATCTTCTGCAAGTTGATATGATTCTCTATTGAAAACTGTCAAGAACCCACTGGTATTATCAGCAATTACAAAAAACTTATCCGAATTGTTAGCTTTGACAGAAAAGTGCAATGAAGACAGTTCTCTTGGGTATTCCAAATCAGTGACTTTCTTTTCTGTAAGATCAACAACCATAAACTTCAGTTCTTTATAAATGTCTCTCATGATGGCCAAGGCAACGTAATGGGAGGTTTCTCTGTCTGTAACCAATGGATATAATCTAAGTAACTTTCCGTTGTCAACAATGTTATCCATTTTCGCCACCAAATGTAGTGAAGCTGCTTCAATCGAAGATAATCCACCACCAGAACCTCCAGATGAAATATTGCCACCACTATGACTTAAATGAACGGATGATGAACCAATACTCGGTTTTCTCAAACTACTATGGGGCAACCAATCATACACCTCAATTGAATTGTCAAACCCCATAAGCAACTCCCCATTACTTCCTAACTCTTTCAATATGTTATTCTTTGTATCATTCATGTTGATGTCTTTCTTTGTAAGACGGGCGGAGCCATTATAACTATCCGAACCATTGCCGCCGCCATGCGCAACATTCCCGGGGTACGATGATCCAGATAAGTGAGACGAAGGGTGTTTCAAAGCAGCAGTTAATGAACTTGAGTAAGACACGGATGAAGATGATGAACCAGAATGGTTTGAGTAAGGGTTGTTGCTTGAGGTAGAAGATGAAAACCCATCAGATGAAGTTGAACCAGCAGAAACCTTCTTCACTTTTGCCCACAACAGGTTTGTGTTTCTAATAAAGTAACTCTTTGAAGGAAGGGTAGAGGTGACTGAAGTTGGTTTGATATAGATCGACTCCATTGACTCGAGTATCATTAATTGTTAAGTGATTGAATTGAGCTTTGAATATGTGAATATACCGATGTAGTATTTGTGTGGTTGAAGTAATATGAAGTAATATGAAGTAATATGAAGTAATAGGGTGTACTGGGTGGCAATCAAGTTGGGCAATGGGGACCAGTTATAAGATCAGGACCTCAGGAGTCAGCTGTCGGGCCCTCCGATAACAAACAAAGCCGGGGCAAATGCAAATGCGAAGTGCACCGAATCGATCATAGCACATGCAGTCCACGTTCACGTTCCAGATTAACATTAGCTTGATCACTCCTGCTGACGTAAGCAGAACAGCACCAGCCACAGCATGAGGCGTATTCGAATTTAATGGCAAAAAACACAAAACACGTCTGCCATTGAACGCGTCCGTGCACCGATCGAGCAGATTCGATTGTTGGCGTTGGAAAATTACACACAGCTAAGTTAAGAGGTGTGTTGAAGTTGAAGAGATGGATATTTATCCACAACAGGAAACACACCAACTCACTGAAGTTCCGTTTAAACTTGTCAAGACCAACAACTTACCCCATCATGTCATCTTCCATTCAATTGCTTAATCCAAAGGCAGAATCATTAAGAAGAGAACAAGCCTTACAAGTGAACATCACAGCAGCACAAGGTTTACAAGATGTTCTTTCAACAAACTTGGGACCAAAGGGAACGTTGAAGATGTTGGTTGATGGTGCTGGTAACATCAAGATTACAAAAGATGGTAAAGTGCTATTAACAGAAATGCAAATTCAATCTCCAACAGCAATCATGATTGCCCGTGCCGCTGCTGCTCAAGATGAGATTACTGGTGATGGTACAACTACCGTTGTCATGCTTGTTGGTGAATTATTAAGACAAGCTGAAAGATTCTTAACTGAAGGTATTCATCCAAGAGTTATCACAGATGGTTTTGAAGTCGCTAGAGAAGAAACTTTACATTTTTTGAATGAGTTCATCTACAAACCAGAAGAAATCACTAGAGAAATTTTATTACAAGTTGCAAGATCTTCTTTATCTACTAAGATTTCACCTGAATTGACAGATGTCTTAACTCCAATTGTGACAGATGCTGTTTTGAATGTCAAAGATCCAGAAAACAACAATTTGGATTTACATATGATTGAAATCATGTCTATGATGACCCAAACTGCCAAAGATACCGAATTCATCAAGGGTTTAGTGTTGGATCATGGTGCCAGACATCCAGATATGCCAAAGAGAGTTGAGAATGCTCATGTTTTGATCTTGAACGTCTCTTTGGAATATGAAAAGACAGAGGTTAACTCCAGTTTCTATTATTCAAGTGCTGAACAACGTGATAAGTTAGTCGCAAGTGAACGTAAATTTGTTGATGAAAAATTGAAAAAAATCGTTGAATTGAAAAAAGAAGTTTGCAGCAATGGTGAAGGATTTGTCATCATCAATCAAAAGGGTATTGATCCAATGTCATTGGACGTGTTAGCCAAAAATGGTATCCTAGCCTTGAGAAGAGCCAAGAGAAGAAACATGGAAAGATTACAATTATGTTGTGGAGGTGAAGCTCAAAACTCAGTTGATGATTTATCTGCTTCAATCTTGGGTCATTCAGGTTTAGTTTATGAACAAAGTATCGGTGAAGAAAAATTCACATTTGTCACAGAAAACCAAAATCCAAAGTCATGTACCATATTAATCAAAGGATCTCAAAACCATGTCATTCAACAAGTTAAAGATGCCATAAGAGATGGTCTAAGAGCCGTCAACAACACTTTGAAAGATCAAGGTTTGATTCCTGGTGCTGGTGCTTTCTATTTCGCCGCTCATAAACGTTTGAATGAAAGTAAGGCTAACAAGGGTAAATTAAAGCCTGGTTTCAAGGCCTTTGCTGATGCTCTATTGATTATTCCAAAGACTTTGGCTAAGAATTCTGGTTTGGATGCTTTGGATGCTATATCTGAAGTGCAAGATGAGTTAGACGATGGTCAACAAATCGTCGGATTGGATTTGAATTCTGGTGAACCAATGGATCCTAGAGTTGAAGGTGTTTGGGATTCTTTCAGAGTCATTAGAAATGCTGTTAGTGGTGCCACTGGTATTGCTTCCAATTTGTTGTTGTGTGATGAGTTATTGAAGGCAGGAAGATCATCCTTGAAGGGCCAACAATAGTTTTGTTTTGTAGAAGTTTTAATATGTGAATTTTTATATACAACCTTTACTTATCTTTATTCTTTTTTGTATTACGTTTCATTCTCTAATTGTTTATGTCACCAAATTACCGCTTAGGGATTTGAGATATCCATATCTTAGATATACATGGAAACATGCGCCACTTACTTTAGGAATCTAAGTATATGTGAAACATATATCAACAATTAACTATGGCTAATTAGTAATTTCTAGAATTATACATGATTAAGATGAAGCTAATTTTAGAATGAAAACAGCGCTAAAATAAAGGGGTGTATATACAGGAAAAACAAACAAAGAATGTATACAAATTTGTGTATATAGATGGTTAATATAAACGCACCTCTCCACTTGAAGGATTGTAAACATCACTGTTTTCAAAACATTTGGAAGGATAAGGTATATCAAGAAGTTGATTTCCGTTGTGAGTGGGAAAAAGTGAAATGATATTTGGGTGTAACTCATATTCTATAAACACACTTGAAAAATTTTCCCATTCATAAATGTCCGTCCACAATTTTTCCCAATGACACCAGTTCTTTTCTTGAAACAATACCATCGGTTTCATCACAGGATATATTCTCCTAGAACAGCCTATGTATTGAGAACATATGGTAATGTCTTCCCTGCAAAGAGCTCTGGCAGCCAGTTTTATCAACAATGGTGGAACCTCACCCTTTAATCGTCCTGATATGATGGAATATGAACTAAGACAGCACATCTGACATAAATATTTTTGGAAAATGATAAGTTTGAGATCAATTGGGAGTTCTCCAAGAAACTCGAGTGTGGCATGGTTTTTTTCTTGGAATGAATCAATAACCGTTTGCTGATTTGGCCTAAATCTGCTTCTTGAAAGTAGATGTTGTTTCGAACAATAGCTGTTGTGTCTATCCTTTGTGAAAATGCGGTTTACTAGTGTAAATCCGTACAATTTGGGGGGAAGCCATTCCGATTATAAATGTAGGATATATCAACTGTTTAGATCACAAGTAAGGTAGGGGCCTATATATGCTAAAGATGCATGTATACATAAGGTTCGAAACATATATGATTTATATATGATTATATCATACAGAAAATTGAATAGATTTAAATTTGCAGAAGATTGTGGCTGTATAAATTTGTGCACATGCATGTGTTTCAGATTTTTATATATACATTGTACAGAAATACGTTGGAATATTCTGCTCGCATATATGCTCCCATTTTGAAAACTCCAACTTTATACCAGATGTGAGCTTCTGTATATATACACATGCATGAAAAAAGCAAATAAAATCACAAGTATTAATCTACTTATTAGTTTATATGAGTACACAAAATGGTGCAAAATAGATCGAAATGTGAAAAGATATGAAGAAATGTTGATCAACAAAGAATGGAAAAACCGCATCAAGCTCGAGAATCAACCAAGTGAACAAAAGAAGTTACATGACAAAGCTGTACAAATACTTGATGGCTTACCGAGAGAACTCAACTTATCAATCTTACATGACTATCTATCTCGAATTGCATATACTGTCTTGTTTCATACCATACTTAGCTCCCATGCGGCCAAATTTGGCTGGCACTGCCCCTCAATTATTGGAAAAACTGATTCTTCAAATCTTTTGTGAAAATGGCTGCAAAATGAGTTGTATTAGGAAGCCCTATTCCGGTGCAAGTTTACATTTTCATGCAAATGGTTGGCATTCTTGGGAGAGTTATAATATTTACAACAGTAAACGGGACAAGTTTTTGGAAATTCTTCATCAAACAGGATCAACGCCAAATATTGTGAACGATGGAGCAGAAAGGTCATGGTGGAGTAAAGACTGTTTTGATATATATCAATGATCTATCTCATGTATACAAGTTGTTGCAAACATATATATATAGCAATTACGTCTGTTTTGGAACAGAGCGGTAATGAATATATCCATAGAATAATGACTATTAGGGTACTAGCTGTATATTTTTTCATTTTTTATCTAGTGAACTAGTTAATATATAGGTTAAAAAAAGGCCATTATCGGTGCCTATAAAGAAGGTCTAATTTTTAAACTTTCTTAATTTTATATTTTAATTTTTTTCTAACTTTAAATTAAAATTAAATTTGTTCTAATATATATGGTTAATTATTTATTAAACGTAATACTTCTCTAAAGGAATACCAAACGGTAATTCATTGATTTTATAGTTTAGTTAATAAACTGAATTATTTTATAGGTTAAAAAAAACTATATATACTTCGAAAGAAAAAAGGTATACTTGAGGTTTCGGCTATCCTTCAACAACACATATAAATCAAAAATGCAGTAAAAAAAGGAAAAAATAGCTATAGCTAGATATCTAATATGGATATCTATTTATATGTTAGGTATTTTTTTTAACCTATATATATAAAATTTCAATTTTTTATTTAAACTATAAAATCAATAAACTACCAATTTACCATACTAAGTCGTTTGGAATTCCTATAGAAAAGTATAAAAGTATGAATATGTCATAAATTGGGTAATATAAAGAAAACAATTTAAATTTATAATAATGAAAAAAAAGAGAACTGGTTCACAAATAGTAAATTATATATATATATCTTACAAATTCCACCCTCCTAATCCCACATCTCATACAACAGTCATCAAGCTGTAAGAAATCAATACAGGTTTTCTACGGAGCAAAAACAAGAAATCTCCACAAAAAATCATGTTGACGTGGCGTCCATCCACATGAAAAACTGGTCACTGACACAGTGCTTCCCTTGGCACTTTAAATTGACATTCAGGTGGTGTTTTAGAAGGGTTTTTCATCATCCAAAATTGACTGTCCATGGATTTGACATTTGAAAGCTGAACTGGTTTAATTTATAAGGATTATCGTGTATAGTAAGACTTTGTAAATACCCGTTAATACAGATTGAACTAATATAGGTAAAAAAAAAACAACAACTACCATTGAGACTCATATAACTTCTGATTTCATAGGCTAGGCAGAATTCTATTATCTTCACTTCTTCATATATTAATAAATTTCAAAAAAAAAAACTATACTTTTACCTTAAATTTGCATTTTCTTTTAAACTCATTTTCTTTTTCATCTTCATTTCTACTCCTTGGATTTGAACGATCACAAACCTACCTCCACATCTCAACACAGTGACTTTATACTAAAGTCCATAAGCTAGCAATTCATAATTTCATCAGATCAACTCAATGTTATCACATTTTTATCTTACTATTTTACCCTTATCATTTTATTGTCTATATCATTTTATTACAAATATTTGTTCCTTTATCCTTTTATCTTTTTATCTTCTTTCATTCAATTTTTTTTTAAGTTTCTGTTAAAGTTGTTTAAATTAATATAAGCTCTTACTTTTTTTTGGTAAAAAAAAATTACAAAATTAATTCTCAAATTATATTGACCCCCATGATCTTATCTAGCTTCATTGCTAACAATATTCGGCTTTGATCCAGTTTGTTCAAGAATTTTGAAGAAATTGTTCCGTGTATTGTAAGTAGTGTTATATAAGTTTGCCAAGAATCCCAACCATTTGCACGAAAATGAATAGTTGTTCTATCTGAGGGTATATACCAATGATCCAAACCATTTGCATAAAATTCAATATTTGTATCGTACAAATTCTGATCAAAGCAACTTACTTTGCAACCATTCTCACAAAAGATTTGAGTAATCAGTTTTCCAATAATTGTGAATTAGCTCCAGTTGGACTAGCTATGGTAAGATACAAGCTACCATATGTGAGTCGACTTAAATAGAGGTGAAAAATTGATAATCTGATTTCATTTGGTAATTCATCAAGTATCTGTACAGCTTCATCGTGTAACTGGCGTATGGCTTGTTCGATTGATTTGTTGCGTTTTTTCAATTGTGCATCGATCAATTTTTTCTCATAATTTTTCACATTCCAATTTGTTTTGAACCATTTTGGGTATTCCAGTAAAGTATGAAATGGATTCATATTTTTGAATCTTGAATTTGAGTTTGTTTTCGTGTATGTATATTCACAATATTGACAATATCAATTGTTAAATATATATATTGCCGACTACCTATCATATATATATGGCCATATCACTAATTAAAAATATCAGATGAAAATCGAAGGTCGTGTCAACACACATGTGCATGGCTATGTCTATATAATAAAGCTCAAACAAATTGGCATATAATGCATGTCACATGCGCATGTACAGGCCTCCAATATAGCTGCACCAGTTTCCAATCAAAGCTCATCTCAACAAGTGCAAATTGTTTAATTTGAAATCGATAATTGTGGGCCTATAAATTTAGCTCAAAATTAACAGCTATATATATACCAACAAAATATCCCATGATCCCTTTCGTATATATATTTTCTAACAAAAAAAACTAACCCACAGGAATTCACAAATTTCAAGTTATGTTCCTAATTATGAGGGAAATCAGGTTCTTAATGTATCTTATCCTGCTCAATTTTTTGAGAATAGTGACGTTGTCGATCCATATTTTTTTTTTTTAACCTGATTAAGTTCAAAATTATATTGATAAATTATAAAACAGGAGAGTCTATTCGAATTCGATTAGACTTTCAGGTATAAATACATGTTATATATAGAAATTAGTAGGAGGATCATCGAATTCAAAGATCCCTTTAACAGCAATTAGTTAATTGTTATAGGGTATTGGTAGTATTGAACCACTTTTTTTACCACTTTCTTCAGTTGCGTCGCTGTCACATTAACTGGAATGTTTATATGGAACTTTGGGGATGGGTAAAAATGATGTGTAATTATGTTTATTAATATCTCCAAGTAAATGTTGATTTTAACATAATGTTGTGGTGGCATTATCTTTCCCATGGTTTCCTGTTGTGTAATATGTAGTGGCGCATGTTTGGAATTCATTCTGTGAGTTGTGCCTTGTTGAACTAATCTCCAAATCCTATCAGTAATGATGCATTCATCCATTATGTGGTCATTCGAGTTCTTGAAGTCTGATTAGTTACAGAAGCAGCACTTTTCTTTCTGATTCATATTAAGTTGATGGTAAAGATGACCAGTTTGGAAGCGGTGAAAGGTTGAGTAAGACCCCGGGTTTTTGTTCACGAAGTTGCTGAATTTGGACCAAAACTGTTTCCAGTTGGTGATGTTGTTGTCTCTTGTTCTAGATGGTATAATGATGTGATGTTTCCAGTTACTTTCGTAAAAAGTTTTGGATGTGCTGTTGAATGATGTTGGTTGGATTGGCGAGCCTGCATGTTTATGTTGGGCATGAGAGATTAATTCAGCGTCTGGAGGCAGCGATGTTATGGAGAATGTTGTAATTGGAGCTGGTGTATTTGGGTGGAAATCACTTCTGGTTGTTAAGCTGAACCAACTTTCAACCAGGGAAGCAGTCTGAGGTGATGATGTAGATAAAGTCATCACAACCTTATCTTTGATTTGTGATGAGATCCAGGTTCCAAAATCATAATGGAGAAGGAAGAAAAACCAGGTAAAACCTTCGAAGTCTTGGTTCACAGCACTTTGGATAATTTAAGGGGAGACGTATTTTTGTATTAAGCTAGTACCCAAATAAATAATATATTTAACCATATTGTTAACTGCAGAGCTATTATTTAAATATACCACACATGTGTATTTTTCAATATACAAGCCAAATTTTAATAGTCCGACCTCCGAAGTCCATCCTACTAAATTTCTGAGAATTGCTATTGGAGATGTGATTTTGAAAAGACAATTATATTTGGGAAATGATTATGAAAAATGGAAACTTATAATTGGAAAAGAAGATAGAAATGTATATAAAAATGACGTACGTATATTCACATATAGAAAACTGACCAAAAAACTAAAAGAAAAATAAGGATAAAAATAAAAACTAAAATCAAATTAGAAACTGCCAAAAAATAAAGAAAAGAAAATTAACAAAAAAAGGATTATATATCAGATCAGATAGACAGCAAAAATAAACAGGATGGAGACACTAAAGCGACAGACAAATATCATAGAAAAAAAGCAATAGAAAATAATAGTAGTTGAATAAAATATAATAATAAAAAGAAAAATAAGCAAAAACAGGGAATAATACAAAAATACGGATAACAAAAACCTGAGACAAACCCCTTTGACGATAATAATAATAGTAATAATAGTAGTAGGAAGAAGAGAAAGAATGAAAAGAAAACACAGGCAAAGCAAGCAAGCAAGCTAAGAAAATAAGACAAAATCAAATGAGCAACATAAGAACATAGAGAAGAAATAAAGTAATTTTTGTTGTTGGAAAGAAAACACAGATTAAAGAAGGGAATGGAAATGAGAAAGAACAAAAATTTTTCAAGTAAGATATGACGGCAAAGACACAAACAGAACAGAACAGAACAGAACGAAACAAAATCGGAACATTGAAAGACAAGTAATAGATGAGCAGCATTGAAAGAAGAAAGCATAACATAGCAATAATTGATAAGGAAACAAAACAGAGATAGGAGAGAATAAACGCATAATAATGATAATACCGATACCGGAAAGACGAAAGACGAAAGAAAAAGGCAAGCATATAAGAGAAGAGTGAGTCAAGATGAAGATAATAATGAGAAGACAAGATGAGAACTATAATCACTTCATTTTTTTTGTCTTCTGAAGCATAAAAGAAAAAAAGTTGGGAGATTCAGTTGAGTTGAACGGACCGAACAAAATGGATTATGTGTGAATCAAGAATCGTGGGAATATAAGTGGACAAGTGAGTGAATGTGTTATGTGAAGTGATATGATATCAGATGATAGAACAAACAATGTAAGAAAAGAAAAAAAGACAAATTTTTAAAGAATTTAACCCCAAACTGACATACCATAGCTACCGTTGCTATTACCCCAGATGTTTTTATTAAACAAGCCAAAATTACCGTTGTCATTGACACTGTTAACAATCTCACCATTAAAGCCGAACTTGGAGACAGGGGCAGTACTAGTTGCATTATTACCACCTGCAAATGAGTTGATGTTGGCATTAAGCAAGTTGGTTTGTTGCTGCTGTTGTGGAGCTTGTTGTTGTTGTTGTTGAACAGTGCCAGAAGGATAATCAAAAGAATTGAAAGAAGCAGAATTTGAAAAAGAAGAATTGGAAGAAGAACCAGTTGCAGCGCCACCCAAAGCGTTGTTAGTGTTAGAAAATAAGTTCATGTTTGAGTTCATGTTCATGTTCAGAACGTTACCATTACCGTTACCAGAACCAATAGAAGCAGTCTTCCTCTTGTTATCAGAGAAGAACATCGAATCATCCTTGAACAGATCATTAGGAATCATTGAAGACAGGCCCATGCCCATACCAGTAGAAGATTGCAACAAATTAGCTTGTCCTTGAGCCTCATTGAAGGAGCTAGCAGAAGAAGCAGTTGAGCCAGTGGAAGTAGATGAGATAGAAGTGTTGGATCTCAAATTTGAAACTTGAGACATACCATTCAAATTCAAATTAGCATTAACATTGCTATTGCTACCGATGCTAGCAGTTGAACTGCGACCAGCAAACATGTTAACAGTTGAAGCAGGAGTTTGGTTTTGCAGTTGTTGCAATTGATAGGATTGTTGGAACTGTTGACGTGGAGCAACAGCAGAAGGACCAGGTTGACGGTACTGCTGGTGTTGTTGAAGTTGTTTTTGTTGACGTTGGATAGCAGCAACGGCGGCAGCTTGAGCTTGAGCTTGAGCCTGTTGTTGTCTTTGAACATACAACTTTTGCTGTTGAAGGGAAGACTGTTGTTGTTGATACTGTTGTTGCTGATATTGTTGCTGCTGTGGTCTGAAAGAAGATGAAGAGTTTCTGTTCAGCAACTGTTTAGCATTATATCTTCTGTAATTGGTGATGGCTTTGTCGACATCATCAATTTGAGAACTGAAAGGAACTGGAAGAGTAGCTTGAGATTGGAAAGAAGCTGAAACTGAAGAGTAAGAAGATGAAGAACACATGATTGGGTTTTTGATTGATTTTGATTTTGAATTTTGAAATTAGACGCTTGAAAACGTGTGTGGGATATTGTTGTGATTTTTGTAGATTGATTTATCGTAACGAAATGAACCGTGGAATGGAAAGAATGCAAGTAAATGACAAAATAGAATATAAGTTTCGAGTTGAATAAAAGTTGAGAATGCAAGTCAAGTCAAAACTTTAGGTATGTGGTATTGTATTGTATATTGTATTGTATGGTACAGATATATGAGCAAAGGACAGGATATAGTTTATGCAAAGTGAAAGAGAAAAAGAAAAAGACGTGAGAAATTTTGAATAAGCGTTTAGAATAGAAATGGATGAAACGACAGATGGCAAATAGCTGGATCTAGCAATAGCAGTGATTGGTGGTCAGTTTGTATTGAAGAGATGGGGGGAATAGAGATAGGAATGAAATTAGAGGGTCCAATGAGGGGAGGGGATGGGAAAGACTGGTCACTTGAATGGTAGTTTGCAGTAGCTAGGATGTCTAAGATGGTAAGGAGGGAGCTTTGATGGATAGCTTTTGAGAGGGGTTCACCTTATGTCGAAGTAAGGGAAAGGGTGCTTGAAGGCAGTTGAAGAATGGAAGAGGGAAGAGGGAAGAGGGAAGAAGGCCAAAGAGAAAGAGTAGGAAGAGTAGGAAGAGGAAGAGGGCAAAAGAGTGTTGATGGAAAAAGGGCAACGTCAGACAGACAGACAGACAGACAGACAGACAGACAGACAGACAAGCTTACGTTCAGTTGTCGAAGTTCGAAGAAGGAATACGTTGGCGGTTGGCTATTGAGAGAGTACGAGCGATCTCACTCTCTCACTCTCTCACTCTCCCACTCTTTGAAACTCAACGCTCTCAATTTGTCGATTTCGATTCCATTGATCTTATTCTCATTCTTACTCTTACTCTCCACACAGAAGAACGAAAAACTCGCACCGCCTTGTTGCCTTATGACCTCAGGCTCACCCACCAATAGTTCACCCACCACCAGCTCACCACCAAAATCTTCCAACCAGCCCCTTCCACCAAATTCCAACCACCGGAGCTCCACTGCTCCACGCATCACCAGAGAGCTTCCATACATACAATTCGCGTACTGTATACCCGGTAACTGGTTTCATGGTTTCATGGTTTCACCTGTTAAGCAACCAGTCATATGTGACCAATCATATGTGACAAGTCATATTGTATCCAAATCGATCTTATACATAGCTACCATCGATCTTTTGATATCGCAATATCAATCTTTAGAATAATACCTTTAAAATTACATTAAAATTTATGACATAACACAACACCACATGAGTAGAGTAGTGTTGGTTGGATATATATATAGCTCACAGACAAGACAAGACAAACAAGAACTGAAACACCATCTCAACACAGGGTTTCAACAAAAAAAAAAACAAACAAACAAACAAACAAACAAACAAACAAACAAACAAACAAAACAAAAATGGTGATAGACTAAATATAAGAGGGGTGATGTATGGATGAAAAACAGGGATAATTGAAAGACAAATCATTATATGGTGAAACTGAAGATATAGTATATGGTTTTAACTGAATAAACGGTAGACCATGAATTATTAAACCAACAACAAAAAGAATTTTGAATATGAAACACACAGAAAATATATGGGGAAGAACTGAATAAAAGATATTTAAAAGATATTTAATAGAAGACTAGCTGGAACTTGTGAAAGAAAGCAAGCATGCAATTTTGGAAACTTGATAGTATATGTCGCCTCATACCAACCATCAACAAAAAACAAAAAATTAGGACAAAAGAGGTTAAATCAGAAAGAAGAAGCAACAGCAGCAGTATATCACTGAAAGAAGAATAGAACAAAAACAAATAAAAGAGATCACATCTATAGCATTCCAAACCCAAATAAAGCAGTTTGAAAATAATGAACATTAATTAGCAAAAAGAGGAATATTGTAAGGCAACTAACCCAAGAGTAGACGTACTCTTGAGAAACCRACCACATGGCAGATCGACAACTTCAAAGTTGAAACATGACATGACATGACATGACAAAAAGAAAGGAACAATAAGAAAAAAGCAGGAACCGGAATAATGAAAGAATCACTGACTCACACCATATCCAATCATTTTGAACCACTACTAGACGGAGCACTAGTAATAGTAGTAGAAGAAGGACCACTTGCTTTTTCTTCATACATCTTGACCAAATTCTGTAATCTTTGATTCTCAACACGTTCCTTCTCCAAATCAGACTCAAACTTATCATTCATCTTATGCACCAACTTCTTAAATTCCAATCTTAATATAGATGCACTAATACTGTTTCTTGAATTATTATTGCTTGTACTATTTGAATATCCGTTTGAATCATCGTTTCCAAAAGATGACATCGATGTGGCTGATAATGGTGGGAGTAATTTAGGTGAGCTTGAATTCGAGTAATCTCCATCGTTGTTTGTTCCAGTGGTACTGCCATGAGCACTATTATTACCACTGTTGCCGCCATTTCCGTTGACTTCTCCCAGATGTTCCACTTTCAATAAGTTGTTCTCCTTGGTTAACTTTAAAACTTCATCTTCAGATGCTTTCAAACGAGCCTCTAATTCTTTCATTTTCATATCATACGATGACATTTGACTTTGTGTCTTAATCAATTCTGTTTTTGTTGTAATCAATTGCTCATTGTAATGTGTTGCTTTAAATCTTAATGAGTTCAGGGATTTATTATATTGTGATCTTTCATCTTGATATTGTTTTGTGAGATAGGTGTGGGCGAATTGCAAATCTTTCAACTTTGTCTTCAGATCATGATACTCTGATATTGGTGAATCTTCACTGAAATTGCTTGAGCTGATGGTGGATTCACCACGATGATGGAATGTTTCAGGAGGTGGAAAAAATAATGGGTTTGTGTTTCTTGGGGATGATGAAGACGTTGATGATTTTAAAGATCTCAAATCTGATGAACGGATGCCACTACCAACACCACCAACAACGCTGTTATCATTATTAACACCGCCATTGGTTAACGCTGTGATACAACTTGAACACCACATTATACGTCCTTGTAATGTTTTCATTGATGTGAGGTCAGGGTCCGGTAAATTAATACTATGCTGCACCGAAAGTGAAACAACATTGGCGACTAAATCTTCCAAAGATTTCTCTATCCCTGTCTCTAACGTAGAGTCCAGATTTTGATCTAACATTTTTGTATCAGCATTGATCAACACATCATTAACATAACCTAACTCACCAACTTTCAAGTAATGTAACGTTATCTGTTTTTCCAAAGATTTTAACTTCATATCTATTGAGACCAGCTCTTTTAAGAAAGGATTGGTTTCGGTGTCCATGTTATCTAAAAGAGTTTTCTTTCTTGCATTCAAATTCTTTATTTCAGCTGCAATTTCTTCGAAATCTCTCAGCGATAAAAGTGTCTTGAAATCATTCAATTTGCTGTCTGCCAACGTTCTTTCAATAATCAAATTAATATCATATGGATCACCAATTTTCTTTAATCTTGACTCAAATAAAGCAGGCACAAGTTGTCTCAATGTTGTTTTTTGATTTCCTCCCGACACAGAAGAATCATAACTCGTGTTGGGTGATTCAATACTCATGGTTGTGTCATCGTCGTATTCATCTTGAAGTTGACGGGCCAGTTCAGCTGCATCTGATGAATCCCATGTTCTGGAAAGCCTGGACTGATCACGCAATAGGTTCTTCGTGATTGCATCTATTGAATTTCTGTTCATGATGACTTATATGTATGACTTTATGTTTGAAACTTTTTGATGTAAATCTGTTGCTTTTTCGAATGATAATGATTTAATGTAAATTTAGCTTGACTTGGGTGTGTTTTGTTGTTTGACAGTAGGGACAAGTTGTACTGAAGAAAGGCAAATTGGAGTAAGAGAGGGAGTGAGATGAAAGGGAGACTGCTGCAATCGTTGACACAAGTGTTTGGATGATGAAGAATAGAATCAGATGACCCGTTGAGAACAGAGAAAGAGACTAACGTCAGAAGGAGACAGATGGGAATATAGCTGGGTTGTGAGTTGATCAAAATGAGTTGTGTCTTACTTGTGTGATCCCTTTTTTTCTTTCCCTTCTTGACCTCAACAATAATTTCGACCCAGTTCCAGAGGGCACTCACTCAGTAGCTCCACCTAGTTAGAGAGAGAGCGATCGCTAGCTGGATCGAGCCACCACCAAAAAAATACACAAAAAAAGCATTGCGCTGCACGCGTTTCAGGCGTCTTGCAGCTTTTTGAGAGACAGACACGCGCGGGATCTCCCAAAATTGAACAAACAACAACACTGCAACAACCACCCTCCAAGGTACAGGCTACGCTACGCAAAGCTTTGCTTCGAGCTTGCTCACCAACCCAATTGCTCTGTTGTTGGGCATGTTACTTCTAAGACTCACAATCTAAAATTACCTTAATTATATTTGGTTCCGGCTGACATATAATAATCATATCGGCTGATATTACAACCAAGATAAACATCCGAAATAAAAATGGTGAATTTTGAAAAGCCGAATTTTTCCCACAAATTTTCGAAAACAGAGAAATCTCTAGTTTTTTTTTCTTCAGGGCCGGGCTGGTACGTACGCAGTGAGCACGCTATCGATTGATCTTTTTTTGTCGGCCCAGCTCAGCTAGCTGTCACACAATTTTCTCGGACGACGCGTTTGAATCCAAAAAATGGCTGGCAAACGTTCGGACGTTGCCTGTTTGAGAATGGAAGATCCCGCGTTTCACTTTTAACCAGCCAACAGCATCGAAGAAATATCTCGATCTCGATGTGTTCTTTAAAATACAGCCATCATCATCTTTAATGGGGACTTGATCAATGATGCATACTGAATCATTGCGATCAATAAATCAACAGCATTCAATTGCAAACGATGGAATGATTTGGTTTACTGTTGCAGCATTTAACAAGTTAACCATGGGGAAAGTTCTTTTCAAAAATGTTCGAGTTCCGGATAGCCAGCCACATCAACATGAGCGTGTTTTTTTGGTAGATCTCTAACTGACGGTACCGGCCGTGTTTTGGAGAATAAACTCGTTTAATCTTAATTTGTTTTGAATGCATGGAAAATTCTTCTAGCTGAATTCGGTAGAACAACAAAAATTAGCCATGGCCCATGGCCTCTACATGGTACCCACTACCGACCTCCAAAAAATATCGTCTCTTCAGTTTTTGAGCAGAAGATGGAATCAATCTTTGAAACAAGTTACATCTATATGCAAAGAAAACTTCTCGTTTTCTCTTCTCATGTACATACATATATAATACGTCCCCTGCAATATAGATGTTCAGAATCCAACAGCTAGCTGTACTTTGTATGTACCTGAATTTCGAACATGCTGAATATGTAATTACCAGCTGCCAGTGCAAGTGTAACGTTGCGGGTTTATCCGCAATTTAAGTACCTCTGTATTCATCATATCGACGCGTATATGATTAAAACTGGTGAAGCTGTGGTTTGGTTAGCTATACACAATTTGTTTGAATCAATATACCATTGAATCAATATGGTGAAACATACTGAACAAAACTTGCGTTGACTTAATTGCTTAGATATCCAGTCGTTTCTATACGTCATGTATGACGACACGTAAACATGAATATCGTTAAAATTGGATTTGAAGCAGCTTAACAATCATATAGATTTGATTCAAAAACATTTGACTGATACAAGCTCTCTTTTGGGAATCTATATTTCAATGACGTTTCTGATAAAAAAAAAATAGCTTTGCTGTGTGTGTAGTCCGAGTGTTTTGATGGGAACAGAGTGAAATATTTTCAGGTATTCAATAAGGTCTATACTGAATTATAGTTGCAGCCAAATTGAACTTAATGAAGCTCATAAATATTCAAGTACAGCTAAGAATGATCCATCTTCTCAAATGGGGATATTGGTTTAAAAATCTATATTGGGAATAGTCGTCACCAATTTGTTTTGTGTGTCGAATATGATTCTTATGATTCTTGGTCACTGTTGGTACCACCAGTTACATACGTTACCGGCCCGAGGGTTCGTTACACGTCAGCACAGCCTGGCACGGTGCACAAGCCTTGACAATCTTGTGTGAACTCTGGAGCAACACACTTAATTTCGGATGATTTGTGATTAGATCTTTATACGATAAACTCCACCAAAAGGACTACTTCTCATTCGTACCTTCATCAAACTGATATTCTGACCATCTATACCCCCTTGATCACTGTCATCTTATTCATTTCACAAATCGACAGACCATAGTTCTCTGAACATTTGACCCGCCTTCCATAACACCTGTCTCGGACATAACAACTTTGGCAACAAGTCACATAGTTCAATCCAGTCACGTCTCCAACACACCCAACCCCCTTTCTTGAAAATAAAATCATGACCATTGACAAATCAGACTACATTAAGATTAGCAAGCCTACAAAACTTGAACCATTTCCAGTCAAAGCAACCCAGGAGATTGTTTCACCGAATGAACAACAAACAGCCGAATCACAACAACAAAGCCAGTCGTCGACGCATCATGAACATGACCAACAACAACAAAATATAGAACCACGTCGTCGTAACTCAAGTGTACATGAGCTTACAAGCACAGCAAAATACGATGCTGGTTTAAGATCAGCCGATTTTTACAAACGTCGGTTATCACCACTTCGATTCAAGATTAGATCAATGTTACGCCCCTTAGTTGAAAAAGAGAGTCCATTCTTAGCCAACATCCAAGAAAAAGTGAGAGGTCCATACTTGGATTTGTTTTTCATGTATACTGCAAATTTAGGCTCTCATACGTTCTACGTTCTTTTGCTTCCTGCACCTGCTTGGTTCGGATACCTTAGTGTGCTAAGAGATTTGGTCCTGGTGTTGGGTCTAGGTATCTATTTCACAGGATGGGTGAAAGATTATTTGTGTTTGCCTAGGCCTAAGTCACCACCTTTGCATAGATTAACTTTAAGTAGTTATACAGCTGAAGAATACGGTTGTCCTTCCTCTCATACTGCAAATGCTACAAGTGTCGTCATAGTTTTATTATGGGAGTTGTTCAAAAATTGGAACAAATTACCTGTTGCTGTGAATTTATTCTTTATGCTTGGTTTAGCTGGTTATTGGACTTGTTTAGTTCTTGGAAGAGTGTACTGTGGAATGCATGGATTTGTCGATATTTCACTTGGTGCTGGCGTTGGTATATTCACTGTTGTGTTCAGAAAGTTATTAAAGCCTGTTTGGGACGAATATGTTTACTCTGACAATGTTCTTGTTCCAATTGTACTCTGTGCTCTTTATTACGCACTTATATATTTCCAAACTGTTCCTGTTGATGCATGCCCTTGTTTTGAAGATGGTATCGCCTTCATCGGTGTGCTTATCGGTTTGGACGTTGCTCATTGGGGTATCTCCAATTCACCATTCAGAAACAATGACCCAAATTATCCTTGTTCTGTCCCTTACTCATATGAGCAACTGGGTATCACCAAAAGTATCTTACGTGTCTTCATTGGCGTGGGTTGTGTCGTGATCTGGAAAGCCGTCTCTAAACCTCTGTTGCTCAAGTTATTGCAACCGATCCATCACCTCATCTTTGGAGATGTTGTCTCTAAACATGATGTCCCATCCTCGAAAAACGGTGTTGTTTGTTGGGCTTTTGTTCCCAGACATGATTTGACTGTTTTTGTGAGAATTATTGTTTATGCTGGTATCGCAGTTATTACCGTCTGTACCAAGATTTTGTTTACCTACTTAGGATTGGGTGTGGAGCTCTAAACTTACTGATGGATGATAATACTTAGAATGGCTAACTTTTGCATGTGCGTGATGAGATGAAGATAATGATGAAGTCCAAGTCGATTATTACCTGTTTTCCTACTCTGTTTAACAAATTTAGATTACCCTTAATTACATTTTCAAAACCTTAATAAATTTTAATTGAGATCCTCTGTTGTAATATCCCTGGCTACGGTTTGTTCGAAGTTCGTTTACCCCGTATGTACTGGAGTACTTGTACAAGATCGAATGAACTTGCCGTAAATGGAGCCGAAAACGTCAATCTGAAAACAGTAAAAATCTGTGACTGCGAAATTCAGTTTTTCACGTGACCCAATTTTTCAGAGTTTTTTTTTTCTTCGCTCTCTTTCGAGTCGTTGCTGAACCAGTCTCACCTCTCTCGCGAGAGTACGCCGCTCAGTGCGGGACCTCGCAAGGAGCTGTGATTCTCTCTCTGGCATGCTCTGTAGGTTGTGGGTTGGGTGGTGGTGGTGTTGGCTGAAAACAGTGGTTAGATGGGCTTCAACTAGTTTGTACTAGACGTCTTTGATGAACTTCAGTTCTCGCAACCACATATATCACATACACAGATCTCAAAATGGAAAACGATAAGGGTGAATTAGTATGTTTCATTACAACAACTGAAACCCAGAGACAAGATTGAAAGAACGAACATTCAAGGTGAAAATTTAAGGACCCAACAACAACCAATTTCCCCAAACACAAAATAGTTGAAACCGCTGAATTTCAAGAGGACTACATTCAACAGGGGCGTATCAATAGTATCAGTGAAATGAAAGATCCATCTAGCTTGAAATCACACTGAATATGGACGTGAAATTTCAAGAGATTATCCTGAGATCAAGCAACGGAAATGATATGCTGTTCTTGAGCGAGTGAAGAAACAGACAATGAGCCCGTTTGAAGCGTGAGCAACTGGCCCGATTAAGATCATTTTAAACGACTAGTTTGAATAATGAAAGTGGTCACAACTTGTGCAATACTGACTGAACAGGTGAATCATCCGGCAACATGCTTCTCTAACTCATGTTGAGTGAAATGGGTCTTCAATTACAACAGATATGTCCCATCAGCCTAATAGAGTTGCATAATTAAGTGTCACAACAACATCAAATGGATTATCGTTCTACAATCTCTGAGTTTATCAATCAATTAAGTTCACGAGTTTCATCACGGGACATTTTACTAACATTATTTAATCTGTATTCAATTAACAATGAAATAGGTCGAATTATACATTCCAAGAAAGTGTTCTGCTACCAACAGAATTATCAAGGCTAAGGATCACGCCTCTGTCCAAATCAACGTTGCTAAGGTTGACGAAGAAGGTAAGGCTATCCCAGACCAATACACTTCTTACGCTTTGTGTGGTTACATCAGATCTAGAGGTGAAGCCGATGACTCTTTGAACAGATTGGCCCAACAAGATGGTTTGTTGAAGAACGTTTGGTCTTACTCCCGTTAAGTTAATTTACATGAAAATCAATTTTATTTTTACTGTTTTTTTGCTTAACCTCCTCTCCTTTACATAATTATAATTCATACTAAAAGATATTTGTTATAATATTGTATTTTCTACACTGAAATTGGATTGTAAATTAACTACTAGGATTGCTTGTATGCTTGGGTGAATGAATTCGACAGTTCGTTCGTTCGTATAGTAGTCATAGGTATCCACGTAATTAATGTCCATGTGTGAACCAAACGGTCCACGGACTTTAATTCCGATGTAGATTCCTAAATCTTCGATGAAGCCCGTAGTAGCCATATTCTGCTGCGGTTACCCTACCTGAAAAATAAGGAGACCACGCCCATCAGCGGATGAGCCGTGCTGAAAATTTTCACGATTTTTTTTTTGCCTGCGAATTTGCACGGGTGCACGACTGGCAGGCAGGAGGGAGAGACTACTCTCTGCACAGTTACCCAAAGAAGTACACATGATCTTTAGAGATCATATTTCTTGTAAACCCTTCAACTCTTAAACTCTTGTAATCCAAACATCAATAATACCAATATGGCCACCGAAGGTATTCAAGAAGTCGAAACCAAGCTTATCGAAACTAACTATGACCACGTCGTCTACTCCTTTGACGACTTGAACTTAAAGTCTGAGATTTTAAGAGGTATGTTTTCCGTTTTCAAGTTGAATTTCCTCTCATTGCAAAATTCTATCAATTTTGAAGAAAAAAAAAAGGTGAAGATCATATGGAGTAATACTAACATCAGATAAACATTAATGTGTCAATGTGAACAATTATTAAAGGTATTTTCGCCTGTGGTTTTGAAGAACCATCTGCTATTCAACAAAGAGCTATCCTTCCAATTATTGAAGGTAAGGATGTCTTAGCTCAAGCTCAATCTGGTACCGGTAAGACTGCTACTTTCGCCATTTCCGCTTTACAAAGAATTGATGCCTCTCTCCAAAAGACCCAAGCCTTGATCATGGCTCCAACCAGAGAATTGGCTCTTCAAATTCAAAAGGTTGTTTTGTCTTTGGGTATGCATTTGGACATCACCGTCCACGCCTCCATTGGTGGTAAGCCAGTCGTTGAAGATATTGAAGCCTTGAAAAAAGGTGCTCAAATCGTTGTTGGTACTCCAGGTAGAGTTTTCTCCATGATTGAGAGAGGTTTCTTCCAAACTGAAGACATCAAGATGTTCATTATGGATGAAGCTGATGAAATGCTTTCCACCGGTTTCAAGGAACAAATTTACAACGTTTTCAGATTCTTGCCAGAAACTACCCAAGTTGTTCTTTTGTCCGCCACTATGCCTCAAGAAGTTTTGGAAGTCACCACCAAGTTCATGAGAGACCCAATCAGAATTTTGGTCAAGAAGGATGAATTGACTTTGGAAGGTATCAAGCAATACTACATTAACGTCGATGAAGAACAATACAAGTTCGATTGTTTGTGTGATTTGTACGATTCCATCTCTGTTACACAAGCCGTTATTTTCTGTAACACCAGAAGAAAGGTTGAAGAATTGACTCAACAATTGAGTGACAACAAGTTTACTGTTTCCGCTATCCACTCTGACTTATCCCAAGATGACAGAGACACCATTATGCAAGAATTCAGATCCGGTTCCTCCAGAATTTTGATCTCCACCGATTTGTTGGCCAGAGGTATCGATGTCCAACAAGTTTCTTTGGTTATCAACTACGATTTGCCATCCAACAAGGAAAACTACATTCACAGAATCGGTAGAGGTGGTAGATTTGGTAGAAAGGGTGTTGCCATCAACTTGATTTCCAAGGACGATGTTGCTGCTATGAGAGAAATTGAGAAGTTCTACTCTACTCAAATTGTCGAATTGCCAGCTAACTTCGGTAACTTGTTTGATTAGGCTAACCATTCGAATTTTCACAATGGATTATCGGATTATAACAACATTTTAAAACAAAAAAAAAACAAAAAAATAAGAAATTTTTGATCACCTTCTAGGAGGTTGCCCTGTGACCTCTTCGCCCCCATGCCCCTTTATGCTTCCATCCCCATCCCATCTCCCAGCTTGCGAACATGACCATCCCTTTTAATTTTAATACATGTGTAGTATATCTTTCATGCGGTTGCTCTTTTTGTATTTGTTTCTCTTTTGCAATTAAGTTCATCAGTTTAACACGCTCTCTGTTTTCTTACTATATATTGGTTAGACAGACCTGTAAAGAGGTCTGTCTTTTATAAAAAAGATTTGTCGCTTTTGTATTTTCTCTAATTACTTTAAAACTTTCGTCTTGTCGTTCTAAATTCTGATATTCATGTGTTTAGTAGTAAAATGTGACATAAAGTTAGAACAGGGCGTAGAAGTACAATTGCTGGAGTCATATACGCGGATGGTAAGAAATCAAGACCAGCCTCCATCTGATCTGGCTGTTTTCCAGTTATTTTCTTTGTTTGGCACCCACTCAAAACTGGTCAAATACCTGTTGACCCTCAATTTGACCTTAGCTCAAAAAATCAATATTCAATCATACACAGACTTGCCATTTCATCTAAAGGAGTTTCCACTGTCCAACAAGAGAAACGTTCACGTACAGCTGAATTGTCCTCCACCTCATCATCACCAGCATCTCAAAATTTTCATAAGAGGATTGTTGAAGCAATATATACGACTTTATCGAAAGTTTCCCAATTGCAACCCTTCGAAGAAAAGAAATCCGGTATTTGGTTTGTCAAAGACTTCTTTTGTCCTTCCCATCTGTTGGTATTATATAATTTATTCACCAGCTTTTCACCAATATGAAAGGTTAACACATGATCCAACCCACGCCCACAAGCTATGGAAGAAAATAATAATGTCAGCTGATGTGGTGCATCAAAGGAGTCAACCCAACCAAGATGGAAAAAGTKACTGGACATACGACAATACATCAATATGGTAATTCTTTGGAGTCAAGCCATATATTAGAACTACTGATTTGGTATATGAGAGATGATGAAGACAGTAAGTACCCGTGCTGTGCCGTTGAAGTGCCACAGGGATCAAAGTTTCAGGTTGAAACACACAGCTATCATAGAGCTGGTATTAGAAAAAAAATGATTTGTTTGAACTTGGAGGACAACAGGGGAATTTATCAAACTGTTTTGAACTTGTGATGCTGTCAATTGCACTGGGTAGGCCTTCAAGATGAGAGAGAAATTGAAAGTTGGAACATCTTGAATTGCCAAGTACTGATGATTCAAATTGAAAGAAGTTAAGTCAAAGAATCTTCAAAAACAAGAATGGAGCGCACTACTTTGGGAATGATATGGATAAAACCGTGATCAGTTTGATCTATGACATAGTTCATGAATTCTGGAATCCAAATACAAGCTAAATCCATTTACGTTACGATGAAAGGTGACACCCACCGAATTTTGAACTAGAACCATCTTGCGTGATCTGCCCTTGGCCAGCTGTCAAACCATTAGAGCCCAATATCTTCTACGGACCACGAGTGCACTCGAACGATCCGGAAGGTACCTATAAATTGAACATGGGCCATAATTATCAACATTTTTGTACACTCTCTTCTTTGTCTTTTGCTACTGAATATCTATCAATCATAGTTTATCAACAACCAACATACAATATTCAATATGTCTACACAAGATCCTGATTCAAATTTAATTGAAACCAACTACGACAACATCGTCTACTCATTTGACGATTTGAAACTGAAGCCTGAAATCCTAAGGGGTAAGTATCTTTTTTTCATGAGATTTTCAACCAACTCTACAAAAAAAAACCAATACATACTGACATTGAAAACGACTATTTTCACTGATATTTGTTGAAGGTATTTTTGCCTGTGGTTTTGAAAACCCATCTGCTATTCAACAAAGAGCCATTCTCCCGATTATTGAAGGCAGGGATGTTCTAGCTCAAGCCCAGTCTGGTACCGGTAAGACTGCAACATTTGCCATCTCAGCGCTACAAAGAATTGATGCCTCCTTACACAAAACTCAAGCCTTGATCATGGCACCAACTAGAGAATTGGCTCTCCAACTTCAAAAAGTTGTGTTGGCCTTAGGTATGCACATGGATATCACTGTCCATGCCTCTATTGGTGGTAAACCTGTGGTGGAAGATATCGAGGCCCTTAGAAGGGGTGCTCAAATTGTTGTTGGTACCCCGGGAAGAGTGTTTTCCATGATCGAAAGGGGCTTTTTCCAAACTGACGATATCAAGATGTTCATTATGGATGAAGCTGATGAAATGTTATCTACTGGGTTTAAAGAACAAATTTACAACGTTTTCAGATTTTTGCCACAGACAACCCAGGTTGTTTTAATGTCTGCCACTATGCCTCAAGAGGTTTTGGAAGTCACCACCAAGTTCATGAGAGATCCAATTAGAATTTTGGTCAAAAAGGAAGAATTGACTTTGGAAGGTATCAAGCAATACTATATCAATGTTGATGAAGAACAATACAAGTTTGATTGTCTATGTGATTTGTACGACTCCATTTCTGTCACTCAAGCAGTCATCTTCTGCAATACAAGAAGGAGGGTTGAAGAATTGACAGAACAATTGACCGAGAATAAGTTCACTGTTTCAGCTATTCATTCCGAGTTATCACAAGATGACAGAGACACCATCATGCAAGAATTCAGATCCGGTTCCTCCAGAATCTTGATCTCCACAGATTTATTAGCCAGAGGTATCGATGTCCAACAAGTGTCTTTAGTTATAAACTATGACTTGCCATCCAACAAGGAAAACTACATTCACAGAATCGGTAGAGGTGGTAGATTTGGTAGAAAGGGTGTTGCCATCAACTTCATTTCCAACGAGGATGTTGGTGCCATGAGAGAGATTGAGAAGTTTTACTCTACCCAAATTGAGGAATTGCCAGCCAATTTCGGTAATTTGTTTGGTTAGTTGTATCACTTCAAAATTATTCGTTTTGCATACCACGGTCAATACCTTTTTTGGTCTAGTCTTTCCTGGTCCTTTTCAAGCGTTATTTTGTGTCATCTGTTTTGCTTCTCCTGACATTCATTCCCTTTTTAATTTGATTTTTTTAATCTTTTTGATACGTGTTCTGTATTTCCTTTTTTTTATATGTGGTTGCTTTTTTATGTTTACAATTGGCTTTTAAAAAATTGAGTTGTTCTTATGTCTTATGTCCTATATCCTATGTTAATGTCGATATGTGAGACCTTAAAATGCTATATGGCATCAAAACTGTGTTAGCATTAAATTAGCGCACAGTTGTTACCTAATATATAGCTTTACTTGTTGAAAAATGTTCTGGAAGCTATAGGACTTGTTCAAATTTGATTATATTCTGCTGGGATGATAATTGTGTGGATGGGAGGTTAAACCACGTTGTTTATATCCTTTTTAGGAGGACACACTTGCTTATATGTACAACGAAATAGTATTGCCTATAAATAGAATAAATATATAATGTGGGGGTTGGTCATGGATACGTGAATGTGTGCATATATGCTACAGTGAAAATAGTACAAACCGGACATAACAGGAAATGAACCCAAAAAAAGATAAATAAAAATAAAGAAAGAGGACCATGACTCATGAGTCAAGAATCAGTTTTGCTTTGGTTTTTGACTTTCGGTTTCTGTCTTTGTGGTTGTTGTAGTTGTTATGGTAGTAGATGTTTTAGATTCAGCGGATTCAACTTTCTTAGTATCAACGGTATCTTCAGCAGTCTTCTTACCTTCCTCTTCAGTATGGTGATCTTCTTCTTCATAGTCATTCAATTTCAAATTATCTCTAACGTTCTTGACAACACCTTGGTTTTGGACGCTTTCCTCCTTGATCAACTCGTCTTGTTCCTTCAAGATATTCAACTTCAACTTATCATCATGCTGGAATAAGTCCAACTTAGCGACATTATAYAATTCATCAGGAATAGAACTCAAGACACCCAACAACGCATCGTAGTAACTCTCTAAATCATCAGCATGTTCACCGTATGTGAAAGTGGAAGACAAAATCAACAATGAAGATGGGATCTTTTGTCTTAATCTTAGATCCAACCAGGTGTTCAAATCTTCTCTTAGTCTAGCTGGTGATGCGGTGGCACTTCTGATACCTCTTGAAGCACAAGCGGTTTGTAATTCAGGGATAGTTAAAGAATCAACACCTTCATAGTCAATGGCTTTATCATCCTTGATGATTTGTAAGAGTCTGTATCTGATTTGATATCTTAACAATTCATCAGTTCCGTATGGTGTCAAAGACATATATTTGGCCATAGCCATCAATTGTGGTCTTGACAAGTTATCCAAAACTTGATCGTTTTTGAAACATCTTGCAATCTTGATCAATTCTTCGTGGGATGGTTTCAAACCTTGATTGATGGTCTTATAGAAATTGATAAACAATTCTTTGTTTTCTTCATTGATCTTCTTAGGCATGGTCAAACCGGACTCATTGAAAGTTTGTTGAATAAACTCAGAGGCTTTCTTTCTGGTACTGGCCAACAGTTGTTTTTTCTTATCTTTATCAGTAGCGGATTCATAAGTGGATGGCAACAAATTTGGGAACAATTTTAAAGCGATAGGTAACAACAATTCGGCAAATGGAACCAACACAAACATTGAGAATGGAATCAATCTTAAAATATCACTGATGGTGGTTTGCAACTGGGTGTTTTCTCTTCTTGTCAATTCGTAACCCGCAAGCATCTTAATCAACAGTTTGGAAGACACCTTGATTTCATAACCTAACAATTTAGTACCATTCCAATAATGTTCAACTTCCTTCTTGATTTTTTGTTTCAATGTTGGTTTAGAACTTGGAACCAGAGCTTTACTTTTGGGTAAAGTCGTTGGTGGTGTTGGAGTAGCCGACTTGGCTTTCAAAGTTGATGATGACTCATCATGGGGTTTGGAAGATTGCTGCTCGGTGGAGTAAAAACGGTGAGAAGTTGGTGGCAACAGAAGAAGAGATCTTTGTTGTTGTTGAAGTTGTTGTCTAAAAGTTGTGGTTGAGATGATTGGTGTAGAGCGAATGGATCTTTTTGATTGAGACAGAAGCAATAATCTTGAGTTTTGTGATAAGAGTTGTCTTCTGATAACAGATGAATTKGATAGACGGAGCATTGTTGATATTTGTTTACGACGTGAGAATTGTATGGGGTGTGCACTGTGGGTGAACCTGGGGCAATTTGCAACGGATAAACAGGGAAAGATGGGTAGTAAACGGAAGAAGCTTGTTGTAAATTATAAGAGTTGATGAAGATAAGGGACCATTGACACACCAAGAAAGGGGAAAAGAAAAGAAGTGGGAGGAAAAGAAAACAGACTGAAATTTGGTGAAGTTGATGAAAAGTTAGTCGAAAAATCAAAATCGAAATCAAAATCAAAATCAAAATCGAAATCGAAATAGTGAATTTCCTGATTGAACTAATTGAGATTTTATCATTTCCATGTTCGCAAAACTGGGAATTTGATTTTTTAAATTTTGTGGGACAAAGGAAAGATTTGTGGCTGTGGCTGTGGCTGTGCTTGTTTCTGGCATATGTGGCTGAACATTTTTGTGAGTATCTCCCCCAATTCTAAAGTTTATCAGTACTACATCATCTCAAGGAATAATCTGTTTCCATCATCTGCTTGGAAACTAACAAAACAACATACAAACAACAGAGAAACATTATTCTCAAGTTGCCGAAATAAATTTGTTTTCCATAGCATCACACACACACAACTTAGTGCACACTGATTTATTGCCTTCAAGCATATATCCTCACATTCAATTTCGCCTCTGAAGTTTCTATTCTATTCTTCTCAACTATCCGAACACTACACACTCTACAATAATCTGGTGACAAGCCAATGAAAAACTGATCCCATCATGAGTTATGTGATGCCCGGAACATTTATTCCAGACCCAGACGATGAAAGAAACAGCAACAGCAATAGCAGCAGCAGTCGAACACCGTTACTGTCCTCTAACCATGACCACACCGCAACATACCAAGCCACATCCACATCCACATCAACATCACCGAATTTAATAGACCCACAACTGATCCCACTAGACCAAATATCCAACATCATACCACAGAAAGCCAATGTGATGAAATCCAGAAACAAGTTACGAACACAATGCCTTACGAAACTCCATAGTTTGATACTTTTAGAAATCGTGATTGTGTATCTCATCGACTGCTCTTTTTTGAAATTGGTCGTTAAGACATTGTTACAATTTCTGTTATTGTCGTTTTCTCAAGATGATGTATCTCAGGTTGTGGAAATGTTGCTTCAACAGAATGGCAGTAGTGGAAGTGGAAGTGGGAGTGATGGTGGTCCAGAGTCGGTTCATGAGACTTTAAGAAAGATGAGTAAAGGAATCGCTGTGTTTTTCGTGTTGATCAACTTGCTTACTCTATTGGACCATATTTTTGCATTCCATGGCTTGTCTACCATCGTGCCTCATTACTTGACCGATGAAGGGTTGTTTATCCAGATAAGGCACCTCCTGTCATCCCACAGCAACAATGGAGATGGAGAATCAAAGTGGTGGATACTTACACTAATTTCAGTATTCATCAAAGTCATGTTTTGCAAAACCACCCAATGGTTGAATTACAACGTCAGTGATACGATATCAAGGTATGAGAATGCTTCTAATTTCCAGTATAATGCAATATTCATCAATTTCATTGGAGAGTTGAAAATATCCATTAAGTTGCCCTTGTGTGTGTTGGATTTGGTTATTGTTCTCTTACAGTATTTGATGTATATGATTGCTTTGCATAATCCTAAGTATGCTATTCCTTCTGATGATAGTCAACAACAACAACAACAGCAGCACCACCACCACCACCACCAGCAAGCTAGATCAGGAACTGGATATGGAAGTGGACTTCTTGGAAACAGTGATGATCATGATGATGAAGGTGAGGGTAGTGTCTATGAAGACGGATATCAAGGTACTTTATCGGTTATTGAAATTAATTTAACTCCTGAGATTGGATTACAGTCAGTAAAGGACGATTTTTTGAAGTTTATAAAAGGATAAATTCAACTATATATCCACATATACTCATACACGTCTATACAAGATGGGGTCTCGACCTTCTATTTACTTGAATTATCCATAATTACTCCATCGAACCTCACTTGGAAATTTGGTGATATGGATAGATAGGCTGATGTCTGATGCTTGAAGGTATTTATAGACTTTCTAGAGCACTTGATTCGAATTTGGAGGTACATTTAGCAGGTTGAATGTTGAAATTTGGATCTGAAACCTGCACATGATAATGCACATATCGTCTAAAGCCTGCGAGAAAAATGTCGATTAAAGTTGTATTGTTGTTGATCTGTAGTTGTTTAATATATTTATGGATTGAAATTTTTCATGGTTGATTGCACATCGATATGTTTATAAGCCTACATTTAACCATGGCTCATCATCATGATAAGCAAGCAAGCTATATAGGATCTGGATCTGGATTTTCAAGTTGAAAATTATTTGTGGTATATATAGTTAGCTGATCACTGTGGATCACTTGTGTATCAGCTGTGGATAGACAATACGTGTCATTTTTAAACAATTTTTTTTTCTTGTTCGTACTAATGGACTTAATAGTTGAAACTTGACTGTTGTAGTGGTGATAGTGATAGTAGTGTTTCGGTGAAACTCAATTCCAGGTAGAATTTGAAATATGGTTAGAAAGAAAGAGGAAGTCCGTGATAAAAATGGTAACGAAACACCAAACAACGTGTAAACACTATGAAATTCGAGTGAATTTGTGAAATTGCCGGCCGGGTTCACGGGTGAAAGTGAAAGAGCTAACAAGAATTTTCCAAGAGAATTTAACATTATAACGCGTAACTATAGTGGCACGTCTATAGATGTAGTATATACGAGACCTTTAACCTTCTGTTACTGTTACAGTTACTGTTACAGTTGATGTAAATTATAGTGGCATGTTGATGATGTTGTAGGTTGTACTGTAGATAAATATAGCTCGACCAAATAAAGAGAACGTATTATAAGAGCTCTAGGCTATATAGTAGGCAGACGAGTTGGAAGATTAAGTGTAAGAGTGACAGTGACACAGATGTGCACAGGCAGCATAGGTCAGATTGTCAGATTGTCAGATTGTTTTAAGGCTCTTGTTAATTGAAAAAAAGATAAAGGACTTTTGAGCGGCCTATTCATTTGATGCGAGGTACTGTAGTCTGTACGACCCACTACGACAGAGTCCAGAGTCCAGACTTATTTGCAGASCCTGTCTCAGAGTCTCAGAGGAGCTCAGACCAGGAGAAAATCACAAACAACCACTCACGGGTCACCAAGTTGAGCAATTCAGCAGATGTGTGACCCTGTGTATAAGAGATGTGTAAGTTTACTGTTTACTGTTTACTGTTTACTGTGGACACATCAACTGTAATAGCTACATAGTACAGTGAGTCGCCTTTAGTTAAAGGCTAGTGAAGGCTTATAACCTTCGAGGATCTCACCATAGAAATAGAGAAACCAGTAAAGTCCGAAATTGCCATTGATCACGATTCATGTGATTGATTCCAAGGGAAAATCCAGAACCAGATCGATTTGATTCTATGATCTTCATACTTTCGAGTCTTATATTTTATTTTTTATTTTATTTTAACGTGACGGTAACTTTAAATTTGATGTTTATAGTAAGAGTAGTTTCAATATTTCTACGTGTTTCGTATAAACCGTATCACCAAGTAGTGTAGAATCTGCAAAGAATAAGCTCTGATTTCCGCTTGTCACCTGTAAGTGGGCAACTGTAAAGGCTTGTGCGTAGTGTAGTGTAGTGCGTACTTACTTAGTTACTTAGTTACTTAGTTACTCATCGCCCGACTCGCACTTTTTTTTCTTTTCCAGCTGTTTCTACACTACCGCCATCCATATATTAACTATATTAACTCCTGTTTGCCCTTCACTTTGCACTTGCCCTCACTACCTCTTTTTTCTTTTCCCTTCCTCTACTTCCTCAAACAATTTCATCTTGTCCTCCACAATCTAAATATCTCAATTATTGGCTGCTTTTCTTCCTGGAATTCTAGAGAAATTCAAATCAACAACAAGATCAAGATCAAATCAAATTTTTAATACAACAGCTAGGAGTTCCGGATCAACTGATTCACTCGTTTCCAGTTTACTGATTCACTGATTTACACTTTTTATCATCTGTTTATCAACTGTTTATATTCCCAGAATATCATCTTTGTCCGGGTTCAAACATCAAATTACCAGCTATCGAACAACAGATATCAAAGACTGGATCAAAAAATGGCCAAATTATCAAGACCTCAGATGCCCCCTCGGTCGGTGTCGGATTTCAGTACCATGTCCTCTTTTACCTCCCTCTCATTGGATGACTTGAACAACAATAATGTTTCCCCACCTGAACCTCAATCTCAGCCCCAACTTCCACCGCAACACCCTAAAGTGTTGGATTCCTCAAACTATAGATCGCCATATTATGTTCCTTTCAAATCACCGGGTACAACAGAACCAAAACCAGTTGAGATTCTAATGCATAGATTCTCTATATGGAAGATGATTGTTAAACAATTGGTTTTCTACTTTAAAGAATTGAGTATTTTCAAGAAACAGACTTATCTTGCTAACAAAGCCATGTTTGAGAACTTGAATTTGCTGAGAAAACAAAATAATTTTGCAAGACATAAGAAAACTAATTCTGCGTTGAAAGCTACAAAGAGTGCTGTGGATTTGACTCAGTCTTCGGGTGGAGCTTCAAATGGATCGAATGGTAACGGTATTTTTGCAAATTCTACGGCGTCGTTCATGCAGAATGCTTTTTTGCCTGAAGCCGAACATTCCGTGTTATCCATTTCCACCACGCTATACAACTATCATGCAGATCTCGCTGAAAAGGAACTGATCACATACAATCAGCTCACATTGAAGATCATCCCAAGACTGGAGAACTTGAAAGAGAATTTGAATGATGCAATTAAACAAATGTCTACATTAAGAGGTTCTTCGGAATTCAAACTCAATGACTTGAAGAGTGAGATCGCTAAAACTGGTGCTTTGTTGGCTGACTACATGGCTTCTATTGAACTATTGACTAAGGGTGAAACTACCACATCATTAGGTACAAAATTGAATTTCACTAAGTTGGAGCCTAAGAATGATCCATACCTTTTAAGATTGAAGTTGGATTTACAATTGAAAAATCAGTTGTATTCTGAAGCACATCTGAAAGAAGCATATTTTGATTTACAGCATAAGTCGGTTCAATTGGAACAAATCTTATACAAAGAAGTTCAAGATTGTTTGAGAACTTTTGTCAACCTTATCAATGCTGAGTTGGATGCCGGTAAGAACAGTTTGGTTGTTGATATGATGGATGGCTTTTTGAAGAATGAGTATGGTATTGATTGGGATTATTTTATTAACAATGATGACTCGAAAAACACATTGAAATTATCTTCTCATAGTTCACTTCTTAAAGAGAAGCAAATCAGAAAGAAGTCAGATGTGTTGTATCCTTATCAAAGAGACAAGATCAGTGCTCCTCTAATTTCTGGGTTTTTGGATAAGAGATCCAAGTATTTGAAAACGTATTCCAGATTTTTTTACGTGTTGACATTCAACTTTATCCACGAATTCAGAACAGACGATAGAAAGAAAGAGAAAACGCCGGTTTCATCATACAGTTTAAGTGACATGGTGGTTTCTGAATCTGCTGATGATCCAAAGAAATTCATTATTCGTATCAACCACAGGACATCAGAGAAGAACAAGTTCACTTTCAGATGTCCTGATGTAGAGACTTGTTCAAGATGGTTAGAGTTGCTGAGTGAACTAACTTCTTATTCTGATCCATTGGAGAGAAACAACCCTAATAATGTCATTGATATTGGTATCCCATCACAATTGATTTCACCTCGTCAATCGAGCACCACTTTATCTCAATATCCTCAAAGTGTGTATTCTCCAGAAGAATCCTCAGTTTCCATTCCTGCTTCTTCTGCTTCATCAATTATCAATACAACTCCACCTACTGCTCCAGATGCCTTGGGTAGACATCAAAAGACAAGCTCAACTGCTTCTTTGCATCTGCCAACTTTCCAATCTGTGAAACATACAAATTCAAGTGATTCGTTTGTTAAGGGACATAAGTATGCTCATAGTGCTTCTTCAATTTCAATTAAGTTGAGCTCTCCTTTGGCTTCAGATGGTTCTAATTCTTCAAATGATGTTACTCCTACCCATCTTAGATCAATTGGCTCTACTGGAAACCATGATGGAAATGATGATTATTTCAGTTATCTGGCCCCAAGACCAAAGTTGACATCTCCTCGTGACGCACATTTCTCAAACTCATCCAATTCAAATTCATCTTCTCAATTACAACAGTTAAACACACCAGTTATCAGTGTTCGTCCTTCAACTCCTACTTCCCCTCAATCAAACAACATCTTCTCATCATCAAACCCATCATCTTCCAATTTAACTTCAGCCAACCCATCTTCATCCACAGTGGGTAAAGTTGTCCCACCACCAAGAACATCATCACCATTAACAAAACTTCATCCAGACTCAAACAAAACCAAATCTCCAACTTCACCAACAAGCAGCGCTAATGCAAGAGGTCGTGAAACACTGCGTAATCAACTTCGTATGGCACACACTGGAGCAAATGGACAATCATTCGCAAATAGTATCAAACAACAACAATCATTGAATGCTACTATGGTGAGCCAGTATTCGATGCTGCCTCAGACTCCTGGTGAGTTGCCTCCTAGAACCATTGGTGAGCTGTTTAATGGTAATGGTGTTGCTGCTGGTGTTGGTGGTAATCCGGGCCATTCGAGACACAGTAGTGGGAATAGTGATGGTGCCGTTAGTCCACCTGCTGTTGTTCCTGGTGCTGTTGCTACTTCATCTTCTGGTTCGAAAGATCGCCGTTTGTGTTGAGTTTGTCCATGATAGACCACCAGACTACAATGGTGTTGGTCGGTTTTGCTTGTTGATACCCCCTGGATTCATTTTGGTTCTTTTTTCTATGTTTTGTCCATCTTGAATTTGTTTGTTTGAGTTTCTTAAGTTTTCAATTGCACTTTTAATATCTTCCCTCTATCTACAAATTCACAAGTTGCATTTTTCCACTTATACAAAAGAGTTTCTCAGTCCATCTATATGTTACATTGTTTCATTGAATTACAGTTACAGTTACAGTTACAGTTTGCCTTTTTTTTGTTCTGTTGTTTTAACTTTTTTTGACATTCCATATCATCATTGTTTTTTCCGTTGTTTTCAGTTGCATACAATCAATTTTTCTAATTGGACTTTACAGCTATTCCTAATCATAATTTACCTTTTTTTTCTTATTTATTTTTGTGTTTTATCTTTTCCAACCATATGTCCCTCTGTCTCTCTTCTCTTCTCTTCTCTCCCTCCCTTATGCCATCTCACTATATCCGACTTTTCTTTCTACTAGACCTTCTTTTTTCTATATATATTTTCTAAAACTCTCATTTATACACTTTCCTTGCACTCCTTACATATATTCTACTTCTATTTTGAACAATTTGATGGTCTTTATACTTTTTTTTACTATACAGATCTTTTTGTTTATAAATTTGGCGTTTTTTTCTCAGTCTATCTTTAATTAAATTAACTCCTCGATCATACAGACTACAGTCCTGAACCGGATTCTCGATATTTTTGTTTTGACTCTTGATTCTTACTCGAATTTGGTTAACCTATTAAAGCTGCTTAAACAATCGTTCGAAGTTGGCCGGTAATTCGACAATCGGAGTAGAGTAAAACTCCTCAATTTCTCTCATGAAAGCAACATCGTCTTTGGTAATCAAGTTTATGACAACATCTTTTCTACCGAATCTACCACCTCTACCAATTCTGTATATGTAGTTTTCCTTCTTAGACGGCAAATCGTAGTTGATAATCAGAAGAATTTGCGGGAAACTGATACTTCGAGCTAATGAGTCCGTAGAGATTTAAATTCTCGAAGCACCAGTCCTGAATTCTTTCAACTTGATGTCTTTTTCATCTTGCGATAACTCTGAATGGATGGCTGAGACAGTGAACTTATTATGGGTGAATCGTTTCGTCAATTCCTGAAGTGTGCGTCTTGTACTGCAAAAAATGACTGCTTGTGTCACAGGGATGGAATCATACAGATCACAGAGACGGTCAAACTTGTCTTGTTCTTCATTAACGTTGACATAGTATTGCTTAATACCTTCCAAATGCCAATCTTGTTTCTTCATCGTTATTCTGATTGGATCTCTCATGAACTCATCGACGACTTCTAAAACCTCCATATCCACACTAGCAGGCATCAAAACAACCTGGGTTGTCGGTGGCAAGGACTTGAAAACCTTATAGATTTGTTCTTTAAATCCAGTAGATAGTACTTCATCGAATTCACTTATAAAAAACATCTTGATATCGTCAGTTTGAAAGAAACCTCTCATAATCATCGAAGAGACTCTTCCCGGTGTACCAACTACAATCTGGGGACCTTTCTTAAAGGCTTCGATATCTTCAATGACTGGCTTACCACCGACGGAGGCATTGACATTGATGTCTAAGTATTTACCCATGGACAACACAATCTTTTGTATTCGAAGAGCCAAATCTCTGGTTGGTGCCATGAGCAAGGCTTGGGTTTTGTGTAAGGAGGGGTCGATTCTTTGTAGTACTGAGATGGCTAATGTTGCTATTTGATCTGTCCCTGATTCAGCTTGAGCTAAGACATCTCTGCCTTCAATAATTGGGGGAATGGCTCTTTGTTGAATAGCTGATGTGTTTTCAAAACCATATTCGATAATACCTTTATTAATTACCGGTTGAAAGAATCGTTTCGAATGTCAGTATGTGTTGTTCTTGTTTTTAAACTTAAGTTGTTGAAAAGTGCATGAAAAAAATACTCACCCCTTAAAACTTCATATTTCAGGTTCAGGTCGTCAAATGTGTTGATAATTTTGTCGTATTTAGTTTCAATTGGACTTGATTCATGGTTTTGTGTAGACATGTTGAATATTGTATATTGGTTGTAGACAAGCTATGATTGTCAAGTTGCAAAAGATTTGACAAACAGAGTGTGTGAGAATGGTGATCATTATGGCTCATGGACTTTTTATAGGTGTGTTCAAATTGGTAGTTCTATCGATTTTCTATTTAAGAACCACATTTCAATTGAATTTCTCTAAGTTCTTTTACGTAGGCTTGCAGTCTTTTCTAAATGTTTGTACCGGTCCCTGAATCCTGATATTGATTTTTGACAGATACGCACAAGCGGCGAGCCTCGCCCTCATGAGCTCTCCATATACAAACGAAAGCAAAATTCGTCAACTTGTCATCTTCAATCCCTTCAGTAGGTACTCATCAACACCAAGGACCAATTGGGAAACCTAATCAAATCTATCACATATCATATTCAAATAAAGAACTTGCGATAAATACCAATCAATCAGTCACAAAACAAAAGACAATCATTTACTACAGAAAATAAAATGACAAGCATATCACCAGCATCGTATCCACAAATACTACAAAGAATAGACAAAGAACTAAATGAACTCAACAACACACCACCTTCATCTTCCTCCAAAAATGAGAATTGTTATTCAGCAAACTACATCACAATCAATCGACTCTCGAGAAACCTTGACTTAATAAGAAGATCCACGTTTCAAACCAAGACCAAAACAAATGGAATCAGTGTCCACTCACCAGGGGTTGAAGTTTCAGAAGACGTGTTGAATCAATTGCATAGACTAGACAAGTTAATCCAAGACAAGAGATTTGAAATGGAATATGAGTTAGCTTTATCTCATCAACGATTCCAGAATGAGTTGGAGTTCATGAAACGTACTGGAACAGCAAATGGGAGTAAGCGAAACAGCATCGTTTCTCAAGGAAGTCGTGACATTGAAGATATTGGTAATGTTAGTGGTACTAGGGCAAGTGGAGCCAAAGAAGATGAAGAAGACGTTGAGACATTAAGACACAGATTGCTTACTCGATCCCATGACCATCCAAGTGCCTTAGACAGCGTCACCAAAACAGAAGATCAGAACCAGTATCATGAATCTTTCCAGAAAGAGTTAATTGATGCATTACCTTCCATGGTTGGCTCAATCAAGGAACAAGCATTACAATTTCAAGATCTTTTAAAGCAAGATGCAGTGTTATTAAAGAAGGCAACTGAGAATTTCGAGAGTTCAGATGGTAAGTTTGGACATGTTAATAAGATGTTGAATCAATTCCAGAAAGAGGGAAAGTTGAGTTGGTGGTTTTATGTTAGAGTTATTGGTGTGGTTTTGGTTGTGTTCTTGGTGTTTGTGTTGTTCATTAGAATCATTCCTTCTCAGTTTTAAGACTGTGTGCTGGAGGGGAAGTCGATTTTCCCTTTTCGATTTCCTGTTGGTGTGATCCAGTCCTCGTCTAATTGTTGTTGGTGAGTTCTGATGTTAGTCTTATGGGGAGTTAATGAACTTGTTTTACGGTGTAATACTAGTCTTAATTATGTTCCCTTTTTTATTTTCCACTTCAATTCTACAATTCTTTTACTTTTTTATGCACTTTACATTTCTTCTGTTTTTTTCCCATGAGGATTCTTTGTACATTTATAATTCATGCATTTTTCATCTAACTAATATCCAACTAAGGTATCTCTGTAAAGTTCATATAAATAGTCCGTATCATCAAAGTGTTTCCCCGTTTATCAGAGCGAAGTAGGAACGATCAGAATAGGTTCCAAATCTGATCCCTTTTCATACGAGTTGTGGCGATACACGTAATAAGCAGCAAAAAACGACTCTTTATCCCAATGTTTGCCGTTTTCAGTCAACTTAGGTTCTGATTGAATCAATCTGGGTATCAATTGGTTGTATAACTCGGTGAGTCTCGCCACTGTTTCTTGGTCTTGAATAATAGGAGACGTTTCATTTTTGTGGTAGGCTTTTTGAAATTCTTGAGTAATCCAGTCTAGTGGCATGTTAATTTCAGGTTCTTCATTTGAGTTTTGTTCATGGTGATCTGTTTTAGTTAAAGTACGGTTCACCACAGCAAGTGACCAAATCAACACAAACTGGTCCTTCTCAAATTTGTCCATCTTACTAACAGACGATTCGAACTCGAAAAAATCGAAAAATGGATCAAACAAATAATCTTTTTTCAAGATATCTTTCAAAGTGATCAATTTCTTTCTATATTGTTTCAACAACGTTCTTTCCAATGACTTAATCTCAGACTTCATCAAATTGTAAATCGTCAACTGAGTGGACTTATAAACCTTACAATTCTCATGGTTTCTCAAAGACTGTTTACCGAAACTAGAATCTATCTCAGAGTAATATTTGATTGTCTCGTCGTTCAAATTGGCAGGTAACCTATCTAACTTCCCCTTGAATTTCACATCCAGTGCGTCTCGTAATTGGTTTAGACCATTCAATTTGGCATTTAATGTGATTCCTTCTTCACCTGGGTTCTTGCACATGAGCGAGTATAACTCAAGAAGACCATCTGGAATAACGTGGTTTTTGTTGCAGATGTAAATCACAGTAGGGTCGTTCTTCAACTGATTGACTCTTTCCTTCATGACTTCCATTCTATTTGTCTCATCATTATCATTTACCACCGTGCCATGGTCATGATTGTTGGAGCTATCATCAATGGCATAAGTGTAATCACTCAACTGGGGTAAATTGAAACACCATCTATTTAAAGGGTCGTTTATCTGGACAATCAATGAGTCAACCAATCCACTTAAATTCAAACTCAAATGTAAGTTTTCAAATTCGTTTTCTGGGATACAAAATCCATAACCCATAAACAGCTCTTCATTTCCCTTTGGTCCATAATTGTTGAATAATTCCAGTGGAATATTTGATTTGGATTCAGCTGAGGTTGGTTCAGGGATCGAGATTTCAAATCCTTGAGGTGATCCATACCAAGACACTTGGTTTCTTGGCTCGTGGTTCAATAAATCAATCACAGGTAACAGCATGACTGCCTTCTTGTAAACTTCTGTTGAGCTCAGGGTGTCTTCGTTGCTTGGACTGATAAATCTATATGGGAATGCACGGGACGTGAGTATCAAATGAGCCCAAACGAATTTTCCAAATGAAAGCCAATTCAATGCATCACCCTTAGTCTTTGTTGTTTCTTTCAACATGATCTCAAACAACTCAAGATCATTCAATTCATCATATTTGGGAGCTCTTTTCTGAGATTCTGACTGGATCAAATGGTAGTTCTCTAAATACTCTTTCAATAATTGTTTCAACTTCAATTTTGTTCCAGTGTATAAATTACTTCCTTGCAATGATTCCAATTCATTAGGTGAAAAAGTTAATGGTGATCCAATCTCCCTAAACCCAGGCAATAATTTAACATAAGGCACAAATTTGCTACCTTTATCATTACCACCGGGTATGGATTCAATTGAAGTCAAATAACAAACATAAAATTTCATAATCGTAACGGGATCCATCTCGGTTTTTTGTAATCCAAATTGAGCATAAGCGTCATCCGGCTTAGCTATCAAACTTAAAGGAATCTTGATAACCAATGGTAATTGATTCGTTGTAGTTGTGGTTGCAATTGCAGTGTTGGAACCATTATCATTGTTCTTGAAAATGGCTGTGATTCCTGACTCTTCAGTATACTTGAAACTGATTCTAGAATCAATTGAAGCACCATTGGACTTCGCCCAGTTGATAAAATCGTTTATTCGTTCCTGTTGTTGATGCTGCATTTTGCTTTTCTTGCGTTTTTGTTGGGTTTGGGTTATGGAAGTTGTTGAAAGTTGTATACTTGGAACTGAGTCAGGAATTCGGTTGTCTCAAAAAAAAAAGATTTTCTTAGTTCTAACTTCTAGAGTTCGCTTCGGAGGTTCGGAAGTCGGGACCGGAGCGGATAATCCCGATGGGCGATGGAATCTCAACAGAGATTTGAGATCGAATCGGTGAGTACTGTACATTGCTGACGGCTGACGTAACGCGTTTGTTTGTGTCTTTGATTCTGGGGTAAAATTGGCCATGGGCCATGGCGTCGGACGGGCAATTAATTTGTTAAGGCACACGGTGGTTCGCAGATAAGATAAGGGAGGACTTAATACAGACATGTGTGTCCACCTGAGAGATACGAAGATGTAAACACCGGAAGTTGGTGTAAAGGCTGTACGTTTATCTTAACGATAAAAATCAATTGTATTTGAGCTGAAACCAGGTTCTAAAAGAAAATTATAATTATATAGCTAGAGAGTAAATAGAGTATACGGAAGTCGAAGAAAGAAAGAGAAAACATGTACCGATCATCAAATAAAAAAAACACCACCAAGGTTATAAAACCACCAATAAAGAAAACCAAACCAAACTAAACTAAACGAAGATATGAGCCAGCCAATTACAATGTCCGTTATAACCAGAGATTAATTTAACAGGATGGAAGCCTTACAATGTATCGAACATGAGAACTTAAACAGTAGAAATTGGTTTTTAATAAATAGAAAGAGGTAATGGAACGCGAGATATCGAGTTGAAGAAACAACTAAAGTATAGAATAAACCCATGATAGGTTCAATCAAAGTACTAGTTTGATCTCTTTCTAGACTTGGCGTGTTTGGAGTGTTTCTTTGATAGCTTCTTCGGGATTGGCTTGGTTGAGAACAGCTCTTCATCATCAATAAAAGCATCGTAATCCACCTTGGAAGTAGCTTCAGTCAATTGGTACTTCTGGGTCTTTTGATAACTGTCAGCAAATTCCATATCAGTGACTGATTTCTCAAGTTCCTTGTCTTGGTCAATAACAGCCTTACCAGTGTTCTTCTTTGTCTTCTTGGTTGCTTGGACCTCCAAAGCGGCAACTTCGGCATAAGAAAGCTTTCTCACTTGGATATCAATGAATTCATCAGTAGACTCATCTTCTTGAACCTTCTTCATAGCAATAACCTCATTGGTTGAGTCGTTAACCAAGTTCAAGTTTGTAGATTTTTTTGCTGTATCATCTTTGCCCTCCTTATCTGAGATCGCGTCTTTGTTTGTGGCGTCGGAGTTTTGAGAATAGAAGAAAGACCAAAATGAGAAACCAGTTTTCTTTGGTTTTGGTGGCAATGATTGATCATTAACGTTTGATTGGGTTTGTGGTTTGGATTCAAGGGTGTTTATGTCGATAACTTTTGGTGGAGGGTTGTGTAATTGTGGGGAGGTTGGTGACAGTTGTTTTTGTGCTAATGACATAATAGATAAGAGTGTTTGTATGAGTTGTGGATTAAAGTAAGATTGAAACCGAAGGTCTTCTTTTGAAGAAGGAGATTGTTGATAAACAGGAGTGTTTTGGGGGGAAGAAAAGAAAAGCTGGTGAAGAAGGGAAAAACAAGAAAATGGGTTGTATTTAAAGAAAACAGGGACCAAATCTATATAGCAGTTATGAGTCAGTCAGTTGTTGCTATCAAAACGAAACACATGTCCCGCTCCCGCTCCCGCTGTATGCCCGAATGAGATCTGTGGCAGATCGCTCGAACCGTGACGCCTATATACTATACTATGTAGATATTAGAGACTGAGACTGAGACTGAGACTGAGGTGCGTATAAGTGCGCCTATTTGAGACCGGTGACCGCGCCGTAGTGGTACGAATTACGCAAGCTCTCGGCTATCGGGACATGGGAGATGGGAGATGGGCACGGGCATATTCATTCATTCATTCATTCATTCAGCTCAAGCCTGGGATTAATTGACTGACCTCATGGCATGTGTTCTAATCTGGTTGCTTTCAGTAACTTTCAAATTAGGCAAGTGTTGAGAGTTGATCGTCATTCTTGATCTCTATCGTGACATCCAATGTGTTGACCTATACAATTTATGGTGCTTCCGATTGTAATTGGACTGTATAGTATGTACACGTTTTCCTCTAATTTGAGCTACGGTTTCAGGAATCAGAATGCACCTCTTCCGTATCATATTCTACGCGGTTATCAAACCGACTTGCCTTTTTAGGATTTTTGCTGGTGCAAAGGTTTAAATGTCTACACAGCCTTGATTTGGACCTATTTTAGATTGTGGTGGAAGCTCTCTCTCCTTTCACATGTGGTTATGATTTCTTCTCTGATTTCCCCACCATGAAGATTTGACAAGCAAGTGGAAGACAAGTGCTCCCATAAACCTGCAAAACTGAAAATTGGGTTCATCTAAAAGGAGGATCACTATGGTCCACACACATTTGTGTGTGATCATAACGGGTGCTTCTCAATCCATCGAGCAGTTTCGATTTACGTTCCTGGTGTTTTGATGTCAATTCATGCTTTGAAAGTGGTATCAAATATTGAACATGAATTGTGAGTCATGAGTCATCAGGGTTATATTCATAAGTGTTCAAGGGCGAATCATATTCATATTAATTTGCCGTTTGTGGGGATATGCTGTGGTTTGGGCTCATGAACCAGCTAGTATATTGAGGAGAGGAGTTCAAGACAGCCTCAGTTAATCTCATGATTCAACAACACGTACGTAGAGTTGTGATATCATTCCAACTTGCAAAGAACTGAAAAACACGAATGATTTATATACGAAAACTAATTCAAGTTTTTGCCATGGCTGTGATGATTGATTTTACATGGCATTGAAGTCTCGAAGGAAAGGAAGGAAGTAAAACGGGAATGATGAGTCAGGAGAGAAAGAGAAGACACCGGTCTGGGTAAACGGGCTCAAGCAATTGCTTAATTTGTTTTTGGTACCATCATCCATGATCGATCAAGCACGACGTATGCGTACGTACGTAGGTAGCCGTATATATGAGCAAAAAATAATAGTTGTGGGAATGGAAATATGTGGAACCACATGTTCGAAATTAACGTGATTCCAGTGTTGACTCTCGTTTGAACTCTGCACCGATGCCCAAAATATAGGCCGTTTGAACTCTTTCCTCCCTTATCTCCTACAGCTATCGATCGAGTTTGATGGTGATGGATCCTCTATGGACTCTAAAAGTTCTATTCTTGGGGAACAAGAAAACAACACATAATTCCACCTATGACTCCTTAATTTGCAGTGTTTTGTAGGAACCAGGGAGCCCGAGAGAAGATTGTGGAATATTGAAAGAAGACGAAGACGTGTCTGAGTGTGACAGGTAACAGGTTCCAGGCACGTAAACAGTGTACAGGGCCTTCACCGGCCGGAGTAGACAAAATTCACAAGGATCAGAAGCTACTGTTGTACGATATTATGACTGTGATGAATTGTACCTGTTAGGTGTTCGTTGTCATTCGGAGACCACGCCTTGCAAGTCGGATCAGAGATGAGCAAGTATTTGAGTATTTAAGCTGTTGTAACTGCTAGTCTGCTCCAGGACTCAAGTATCAAACAAAGGTCATTTCATACTGCACAGGGTAAGTTGTACCTGTTTCACGTTAAATCAAATCTCAATCTGGCCCCCCTCACAGTTCGCAGCTCGCAGTTTCCACGCTCTCACTCACCACAATCAAATCTCACTTCAACAAAATATCTGAGGCTAACAATCATCGTGTGTTTCCCTGTTTTTGTTCCCGATCCCATTCCCATCTCTCAACAATCTCCCTTTTGCTCCTGTTTTTTTTCCCAGGTTCTTTCACAACCACCTTTCTTGTCTTTTGAAGACGGACCTCACTTGTTCCTCTTTAAATCACACACAAATCACCTGTCTCAACAGTTCAAACCCCATCATCGCCTATACTAAATTTGCCCTCGCAATTCTTATCTCAAATGATGCAACAATCATCCCAATCAAAAAGATCAAAAGTTAACAAAAGAAAGTCCAAAGATCAACATGGCTCTCAGTTTTTACCCGTCAAAGATAATACTCTTAGATCAGTTGCATTAACAAAGAACAATTCATCAATGCGTTCAACAGACTCAAAGAGTGTCTTATCTCCTCACAATTCCGTCTTTCAGGCTCTACAGAATCCGGACTTAGACTTGGAGCTATCAAGTTACAGTCCTCGTCTTGCACCAATGAATGATGCTAGTCAACAATTACCTGCCTACACCAACAACGAGTTTTCAATCACTTCATGGCAGTCTATCTCATCACATTTACCTGCTCCTGTTGCCTCTCATGGACAACCTTCATCTGATAGAACTCCCTTCTCAAGTCCATTTGGTCCTCCTCCCCCTCCGGTCTCTGGTGAATCTACCACTCCAAAAAATGTCAGTTTCAATTTCCTGTCCAATGCTCGGAATATGAGCCCAAATATTGGTTCCATATTGTCTAGTTCTGATAATGACGATAGATTGTTGGATGAGTTAAGCTTTGTCGTTGAAAACCCAGCATCCATTCATAATGTTATGGTGTTTGATTCTGAATCAGAAGAACTGAACGCCACCGATGATGAAGAATACACAGTCGATTCATCAACAATAATTCCATCGTTTGTGATGCCTAGAGTATCTATTCCAAGTTTAGGTGGACAACCAGATGACGCCACACTTCATCCAGCTGACGATGGTATCATAAAAGTTCAAGTTGTTGGTTCGTGTAATCAGTTGTTGGTACAACGATTAAATTCATACAAGAAGACTCTAAAGAATGTCGAATTTTACACTTCGAATCAATTGGACCCACACTTGTTGTTATTGTTAGTTAATCGTGAAAACTATTTGTTGCCCACATTAGTCAACAAACCTTATATTCCGATTATCATTGAGGAAGGTGGTTTGCATGCTGATGATATCTTGAACCGTTTGGTGAAAGGTTTGATGATTTGTGAACCTATAGTTCTGAAGTCAATTAATGATGATGTTGTCATGTTGATAGATTTCCTGGATAATTTGGAACGCATGGATAACTTCCAAGACGCTATTCGTGAATTTTTGGGAGGACCAATGTCATCTTCTATGAAATTGAACACAGTGAATTCTATAATGATGGAAAAATCATCCTCCTCTTCTGGATTTGTTGGTAGACGTGGTTCATTTGCATCCAAGTCAACTATTAGAAAAAAGTCCTGTTCCAGTTCTGCCGTTATATTCGAATCCGATGAAGGCTCTAAGACCAGCAATTACAATGATGATAAGGAAAAGAAATTTAAAGATATAAGCAGTTTGAAGGCCAAATTGATACTAGGAATCACCTTTGGTGTTATTTCGTTGACTGTCGTTATGGTTTGGAGAGAGTTATCTGCAGAATTTATTGATTCTCCCAAATTGCCAATTGGTGGTTCTATCACTCCTGAACTTTCATCTACAGTATCTTCTTCACTCCCACCAACATCATCTTATGTTCCAAAATCTGGTGCCACTGTATTCCTTGATTCAGAAGCTCCATATGAGGTATTTAGTGTCGATGATATTTTGATTGACAACTTCAATTTGGTCACAGCAGAGCTGTCCAGATGGGGTAGTTTCCTATTCAATGAATCTCTCTTTTTGATTCACAGAGCTAAGTTGACTATTGTTCATTTGATCAGTATCTTCACTTGAACTTGTGTTGCTATTTTGACTATTGTTCATTTGATCAGTATCTTCACTTGAGCTTGTGTTGCTATTTTGGCTATTGGTGCCAGTCTAAGTTCCAACCTTCCTTTTTTGTTGTTTTTAATAAAATTGTATTCTGAAGTTGATCTTCAGGATGCAATTACTCATATACCTTACTTTCTTTTTTCTCTTTCTCTCTCTTTTTCCCCCTCTTCTCTCTCTTCTGACATACTTCATTTACTAATTTTTGGGTTACTTCTACTTGGTACTACTGCTTTTTATTTCTTTCCTTTTACTTGGTGTTTCACTTTTTTTTTCTCTACATATACCTTCTTTCTGTGATCGACATTTCACGTTTTACTTGATTCCAAATCCATTGATAGTGTTTGAAACTTTTGGTTGTTTATTTGTTTGGTTTGGTTTAATATTTACTATTCAAGGATATTTCATTATGGTACTTTTTTCTCTTTTTCTGACTAGGGGTTTCATCAATTTTGACTACAAGCTGTCCATATCTCATGGCAAAGGACATTTTTTTGTTACATCCATCCCTTTGTTTTCTTCTTACAGGTCAGTCTCTAGTCAAATGTTCACTAGTTCCTCTTCTATATACTTTGTTTCTCTGTATACATATTATATATTTAGGTCATTGTCATAACTTTAATGTCGAAATGGTATTGAGGAAAATAACACTACACGCATGCGTGCGCTCAATAATAAATACTGTGGTAATTAATTGAACCCCCACTTATACTCATTTAAATAGGACTATTCTTCATAAATAATAATCAAGAAGTGAACGATACTTATCTGAAAAGTTTGTAGTAACTCTTTACCCCCAAACAAAGAATTGATAAAAAATATACCAAACCATTTTCAATTAAAGCATTGATCGAGAGTTAAAAAGGCAAAAAACAAATGCGATCTCTGAGGATTGAACTCAGGACCTCCAGATCTTCAGTCTGGCGCCCTCCCGACTGAGCTAAGCCCGCTAATTACTGTTT
>BCIP01000032.1:0-124064 GCA_001599995.1 Ambrosiozyma monospora
TTTATGTCCAGCAATCCTTGTTGGAAGTTGTTGGAAGTTGTTGAAAGCTGGCATTTGAAGAAGCCAGCGCTCCTGTATTCCTGTGTGTATTTTGTATACTGTTTCTCTTCTTAAAGTAGTTATCCACACTCCACCGAATCGAGATCATCGTTGCAATCAGATAGTTGAGATCAGCTATATACAATTAGGGAATCGCTGGCACCAAACTGTTATACAATCATAAATTGGTTGTATAGTGTAGTGGTTATCACTTTCGGTTTTGATCCGGACAACCCCGGTTCGAATCCGGGTACGACCTTTTTTTTCCACCTAAGTTTCAAAACTTGCGCGACAACATCAACTCAGCTAGAATCTTTTTCAGCCAATGAGAGATTACCAGACCATGTGACTTTTCAAACGCTGAAGTCTGAAAAAACAAATTGAAGAGAAGAAACTGATCATTAGTAGAGGTCCCAAATAACACCCTATTTTAAGTTTCAACAGTTATACAATCACAACTGGGCCACAAGTTACACACAACACATTATTAAGAAATGAAATTTGTTTTGCTTACTCTACAGCGCTCAATGGTGGTTGAATCATATAAACGAACCCCCACCCCCAAAAGCTAATTTGTCGAATCATCTTTGGAAAATGCATGAACTAACTTCTAAGTTTTCACTTTGTTCAAGACAACACATACATCATACATCGGTATATACAGCCAGAACTCCTATATACTTAGAATGGAATGATTCATCAGCTTTGTTTTTACAGTGATGAGTGTGTGCACTGTGAACTTCGAGGTATTTGGGGCCGACCTTTGGCTCTGTATAGTGTGGCTGTATGTATTAACCCAAATGGGTTATACTACTATCTCTTGATTCTTGTGCCCAGGTATTATAAGTTGTTGGTATTTTCCTGTTTGTTCATCTGTTCATCTGTTGATTCAGATTCAATTCTTCAATTCTTCAATTTTTCACCTTGACAAGACCCATCACCATACGCCAAGAAAGTCCAACAGTCATTACACATCGATCAATTCTCAAATTCTCCAGCTACTAGTCCAGTGACCAGTCCCACCAATCTGTTGCCGTTCTTCAAGAATGTCAGACTTGAACACTTTTATTAATCTACTTCAACCACTCCCATCTGACCTTCAGTACCACATCATCACACACGCTCTCATCAGCTATATCACCTCTACCAAATCCTACATCATCCGAGACCCAGTTGTCCATTCCATTGCATCCTCCAAAAATGTTTACCCGTTCTGGGATGGCCTCATGCAAGCTGAACTCGTTCACCTGATGGATCCTGATCCAAACACCATATTCAATGATCACATTCTTTGTCCAGTCATACAAAACATGAATCTTCACTCAACCCATATTTCTCGTCCTCATTTTACAAAACTTGTCCAATTCATAACCACCCACTCAATCAAGATCAATTCACTCTACATTGAATTACTTAACGGTAACGATGACCCTGCAGACATCGCCTTTTTCCAGTATCCAATGCTCACTGATTTAATTCAGTTTGGTTGTCATCAAGTGTTTGTGGATTTTTTCCCTCATCATGACATTGGCATTGATTCTCATTTGTTTTATTTGGAATTTGTCAAATCTGCGATCTTCCCTTTTTATATTGGTGAATTGAAAACATTGTTCACGAAAACTTGGACGGGTGACAAACCGTTTCTAAAGTTATTGAACTTGAGTCAGTTGCACGTGATTATAAGAAATGCTGCCGACTTAACAATATTAGAAAAATTGTTACCTGAGTTGAGAAAGTGGAATGGTTCTTCCAATTCAATTGGAAATCAAAAGAAAACATTGACACTTGGCATCCGTATTGGTTTCACGGGCGAAGAAGAAGACGATTTCGATCAAAATGAATATACAGATGAATCCAGAACACTTTTAATCAACAAACTATCCTCATTCCTTCACAACGCACCGGCTGATCTAAACATTCAACTCGATATCTATTCCAAATGTGATGAACTCAAGTATCCTAGATCTGCCCAAAATCTTGCCCAAGTAATGTGTTCCAATAATTTTAATTCAACTTCCCTTACGGTCTCCGGAATGTTTACTAATCTTCCACATATTTCAAACTTCATAAAGCAAAGTAACAAGTTACATACGTTGTTGTTCACGAGCGCTAAGTTTCTTCAAGATGATGGTCCCCGTAACATACCTACTGTTCTGCCATGCTTTGAGAACTCATCACTTAAAAAAATAACTTTAAAATCAATTCGTTATGATCCATCACAACACAATACTATTTTTGGTAACTTGCCATCATTGAAGCATTTAGAACTTGATGATTGTCAAATAACACCTGAATTCTTTCAAAGTATTCCAGATACCGTGACTCACCTCAATATTGAAAATTGGCTGTCTTCCAAAATCACCACCACCGACCCAATCTCAATCAGATTGCCTACGAAACTACGTATCCTAGAACTCCAATGTGTTCCTGAACAACTCACCCACGTCAAGATCACAAACTGTGAACAATTAACTCAACTATACAAAGTCATAATAGACTCGCATTCACATCCTTACATCGACCGCTCACAATTACAATCATTCATCACACAATTACACGATTCACTAACCTCATTGGCATTAATAAGCACTTACAATATTGAAAGATATCCATCCCCACCACTGGACGATTTTGATGGGTTGATATATGATCGGTTCAGTGAGTTATCTGAACTAATTGTTCATGTTAACTGTGCTCAATCATTCGATGTTTCGAAATTACCTTCGGTTCAGAGATTAGAACTCAAAATGCAAAATGGAACCATACGCGGCACTTTCCCATTCAGTGTGACAGATCTTACCATTCATGGAATTGAATTTACAGATACCGCAACCACCAACAGTACTACGTTTGTGGAATTCTGGACACAGTTACTAACCCCTTTGAAAAAAATAATTCACTTATCAGTCCATTTCAAGAAATTACGCACTAACCACCGTCATTTTCATACCACAACAACAATCCCAACCCCAACTCCAACATTAGACATGTCATCAATCCAGTTCCCCAATTCGTTATTCTCATTACAATTGTTTTTCTTCACTCCACCTGGTGTTATTAAAGTTGGGTTTATTCCTCCGTCATTAGAGTATTTTGCATTGATTCCAGATGATTATTGTGAGTGTGTGATTCAAGTGTGTGATGATGGGACTGATGGTGAAGGCAGTGGAAGTAGTGTTGAGTTGATGAAAGATAGGATTGACGTGAGTGATGAAATGTATGTTAATTGGGAAGTTTTGAGTAGTGTCAAGAGACAGAAAATATCTAGTTAATGGACATGGATTTTCTTAAATATGTGTATGTTCAAGTGCTTTGTATAACTTGATTTTAATATTACGGCTATATGCATTTTTTAACAGTTTATATAATTTGTCTTTTTATATGGATTAATTATTCGATTTTTGATCAGCCTGCAAATTCTCTCGATGCCCATATGAATGATTTTATTTCTACTTTAGGCGGGGACCGGATGTTACATATGTTCGAACCTTTCTAAAAAAATCACCTATATACAAATTACAATAGTTCATGCAAGACTTTTGTAATCAGAGAGATATATAAAGTTATCAATTAGCAATATTCAATTTTTTCATTAAAAGGAAGTAGAGACGAGAGAAGTAAAATATTAAATGAGGTTTCAAAATTTTCAAAAGAATTCAAAGTCATATCAAGTATTAAAATAAGCATCCAATTTGTATATGGTATCAAGAAAAACAAACCGCAAAATACTATTCGTGTCTTGAAATGATCTAATCATCAGACTTTGGTGGGTTGTTGACATCACCCAAACATCCACCGGGGATGACAGCATCAGCATAAGATTCAGCAATGTAGTAAAGGTAAGAATCAACATTTCTTGTGGCAAAAGAAGCATTGTTTTGAGCATAATCCAAGATTTCTGGTAACTCTTCAGCATATTCAGCAATGTAGTGATCGGAACTCATCTTAGAAGTATGCAAGTAACGGTGTAATAAGTCAATACCAGCATAATGCTTTGGACCGGTTTCAACGAGTGTACCATCAAAACAAAGGGTGGACAAAGGCTTCTTTGAGGTGTAGAACAAGTCACAGATAACAGTTTCAGAATCATTGGACTCACGGTCATAACCAGGCCAAGAGGTTGGATGAGAAGCACATGAACCATCAACATCATCACAACGGTAAGATATGTCACTCTTTTCAGCTTCAACAAGGTAACTAATTAAACCTAAAACTTCGTAAATGGAACCATCACCAAACCACTTCTTGTAAACATCATCATTGGAACCTTTTTCCAAAAGTCTTTGTCTTGCAAATGAAGCAGCCTCAATTGAATCTTGCAAACCAGCATTGATCATACGAACATTTGTAGCATTACATGTGGATTGAATAGTAGCAAATTGAGGATCAGTCCAGGCGTAAGCACCATCAAGGGCTAATTCGTATAAGTTATCAGTACTGTTGACATTGTAGAAGACGGCAGCAGCTGAGGCAATAGGAGCAGTGGCCAAAGAGAAGAGGGATGTAAAGAGAGTAGCCTTCATTGTATGAGTTATGAATTGATTGATTGAGATGCTGTAGTGATGATCGATGATGGAAAAAGATCAGTCAATACATGATTCGATTGTTGTTGAAAAATGAAGGAAATGCATGAGTATTTATACAAAATGGACAGAAAACAGGATTTGTAGCTGCAACTCATGGTGAAGATGAAGATGAACAAACTGCCGTGATCCCCATTCACAAAAAGGAAAATTTTTATTGCCAATTGGGTATACACCATCGATCTAGCTAAGCTTCCATGGTTCGAATTCTTCTTCCAGAGATATCCGCTGAGCTTTCTTTTGGCAACCGAGAACAACAACTTCCCAATCCGGAAATACTGTTTAAGTTTTTCATAAATTTGATTGTTTCTATATGCACATGGAACCCTGTGGGCCAGCCGTTGATCAAAGAAACTAAATTCAATTAGATTGTCCGCGGAGTCTCTTATTGTAGTAACAAATTGAACCCTGATGGACAAATTGAACCCTGATGGCCATACGGAAGTGATTTATTATAATTTTGTTGGCTGCAAAAAGGCATTGAACTTATGGGGTATAGTCATGCATGTGCAACCATATAAGAAACCAATATGGAATTCTATATGCGGCACACGTACGGACTTGTTGGAAAACCACCGGCAATGATCATGATAATTCTGTTTGTACAATGTTTGTCAATCATCTATGCAGATGCATATTCTTAGATCAATCATATGAGTAGGATAAGTTCTTGGAGTCTCTTGGCCTTCTTGATTGAAGTGCCAACGTTAAATATCATGGCAATTGTTGTTGGTGAATGAATCCATGCATGGACGGATGGTTGCCTCGAGAGTCGATCACGATAGACAGCCAAGGAAGCTTGGAATGGCCAAGAAGGTTAAAGAATATGCAGGTAATTTGAAGCATTTGGGCAATGTAAGAGCTAAAATGAGCTTAATTGGCAATATTATTGGAAAGTGGAATTCGAATTAGTATGTTGCAGTTTGAACTGTAGTGGTTATGGACTGAGAACCATGAGAAAAAATTGCAATAATTGACTCGTTCACTACTTGTGATGGACCTGAAATTTGATGCTCATTTTTCAATTGATTGGCCAGTTGGATGTGGTATATGACATGGGTGTAGCAAAGACCAATATTGATGATTGCTGGTTCAAGGTGGATAGCGGATAGTGGATAGAGTACTGATGATTGATTCATGTGATTCACCATGCAAGAAAACCAAGAAAGAGTCAATTTCTCAAAATGAGATTCTGCCATTTGGGGCCACGTGTAACCGATACGGTACATTCATGGAAAAAGTTAACGCAATCAATGACTTCAATTAAGTCATCATTGACGACCTGTCTACAGGACTCCTATATCATCATCCAACTAGATATCCAGATATCAATCCAGTTTCCAGGTTAAGCACTTAGTCGAATACCAATTACAGTCGACTAAACTCTGTCCTGTTATAAGAAGAGAGAAACCAAGAGTGAAAATTCAAAAAATGGATCTATTTGGTGCACGGATGTTTTCCGAAGCAGATATGATGTAAGTCCAGAAGTCCAGAGAGATGAAATCATTGAAATCATTTCATGGTGCTCAAATGAATAAATATATCCATCAATTACTACTCCACATTCAAACCAAAAGCATCAAATAATCAAAATCATATGATATAACAGAATGTGTACAATAACAGCTATGAATGAGTTCCAAAAACATATGTACCACCACGCTCTGACAGATGGTGACTTCTCGGATATCACAGTACGTGCCTTTGGAAATGCTTACAAACTACACAGAATACACCTTTCAAGAAGTCCTTTTTTCAAAGCTCTAATGCTTTGGCCCAAGGACTCTGATGATGATTCGGATGAAGCTGAAAAATTTTATAAAATTGGTGTGCATACTATCAAGACGGATGACTCTCTTATTACAAAAACAAGTTTTGAACTGTTACTCCGAAGATTATATGGTTGTGAAGATCCAATTTTAGAAAAGAAACATGCTCTCAATATGTTTGCCACTGGAATATACTTTGGTATCGATGAAATTGTCAACAATGCTATCAATACCCTTACAAAAGAAATGACAATGGAATCTGCAACTTCAACTTTGCACTTATTATCATCCAAGGATTATGGAAAGTTGGGCCAAAATTTACTGCAAGAAGCTGAAGCATTTTTATCAAATTTTGGTTGGAATGAAGGATGTGAGAAATGGGATTCAGTCTCTGGCTCAGTTGTGAATAATGTTGTTGGAGACTCTGCATTTTTCGTTCCGAATGAGTACGAAAGAGCAATTTTTTTAATCGAATTGATTGAACGTCGTATGGGGTTCCAGAAGTCAAAGAAGAATGAGAAAGACATAGAACAGATATCACATGCACTAAATGAGAAAGTTATCTATTCGACAATGAATATCAATGACCTTCAGGCACTTTCCAAAATGAATGATAAGAATGGTAACCCGTTTATTAAACCTGAAACATTACTCTGTGCCACATGGGAACTCACTCAGGTTCAACTCAATGTTAAAGCATCAAAGAAGTCTTCGCTACAGAGTCAACAAGTGTGTGTTCCTGGTAAGGTTGTGACAACAAGGTGCTATTATTCAAAGTCAGATTGTGTTTCGTGGAATCGATTATTGAATCAACCTGTTCCTACAAAACATCAAAATAAGTTTATATCAACATCTGTTCCTCCTTTGAGATTTGGTTTCTCAATCAAAGAAGTACTTGACATTTCAACTGGTAGTAAGGGCTCAACAGCAAGTTTTTCATACTGTGGTTCGAATTGGAGATTCATCATCAAAAAGGTCTCATCATCCTTCATTAACTTATATTTGGTTTTAAATCCTGGAGGCGCTGATTTCGCATTTGAATCTTATCTTAATGGCTTTCACTATGAACCACGTTCATGTCCTGATGACCCTAATCTTCATATTGATATGCTGAAGAGGAAAAGTAATGATCCGATTATTGGGTTACCGTATACTGATGACAGAGAATATGTGAATGCGTATTTAAATATCTATCTTCGTTCAAACTGGTCTGGAGCTCCGCAAAAGTGTGCATCCCTCCCACCCTTCACATTGAAAAACTTGAGAAAAGTCTGTGACTCGACCACTATTCCAAATAATGATTCCACCATTTGTCCAAATCCCTTTGGTACGTCAACACTTCCAACTGCCTTTGGTTCGACCACTTTTCCAAAGCCAAAGGTCAGTGGTTCGACAATTATTCTAATCAAGGAGTCAAAAAATTCAAAGGAGATTTCGATTGACCTTTTCCAATTTGTTTCTCAGGCATCGCCAAATCAAGATCTAAGACTTGTTTTTGAGTTAGGACTTTGCTAAACCATTTCCATATCCTTTGTATTGTGTGTACAGTTTATAATTCCTTTGCTTTCATGTTAGTTGCCAAATGTACTTACGAATTCTATATCCGAATGGAATTTACTTGTGTATCGATGCCTGTTAAACCTGAAATAAAAAAGCTGGTAGTTAATGTCTATGCGGAAATCCACAAAAGTACCCGCTGAAGAATAAAGATGAAGTCAGCGAAGGTGTTACGTAATGACTTCGTGACCTTGAGTGAAAGTTTTTTATAGGTGAGTTCGAGCCTCGAGCTTCGGAGTAGTAGTCGAGTAACAGGTGACACAAGTTAAGTATAGGGTGGTGCTATTATAGTAAAAGCTTCCTTGAAGGCTTTCTCTACAATGTCTCCACCAACCTAATTCATTTCCAGCCAATCATGTTGCTTTGCCTACTTTGTGGGGAATCCTATCTGGGGTTCCCAGGGAATGTGGACTCAATTTGGACTCTGTCTGAACAGCTGCTTTAGCCAATAATTCCCAATAATTCCCAATATCAGGCTGATTTGAGACAGATCAAACACAGACACACCCCCACCAGATAGCCACCAGGGAATGATTTGGCATTTACGATCACTTAAGGAGTCTGAGACAGAAACACGGAAACAGATTGAACAGGAGTAAATACGGCTACGGCCAAAGTCTGGGGTACGTCACAGCGTATGTACGACGTGCCTGTGTGCTGAACATGACCATTGAGTCTTGACCATGCATATTGCACTGCAGCCAGTGCTATAAAACCATGTCTTTCCCCAGATTTCTTGTTCCCTGTTTTTTCATGTTTCTTAACTCCTTCTTGTTCTTGCTCATTAGTCTCTTCATCACAGCTATACTACAAAAAAAAACCCACCACTACAACCACGTCTACAACCACATCTACAACCTCAACCACAACCACAAATCACATACTCATACTACACTTTTACAATGTCAGCTCTCACTTGTTTGAAGAACTACATGCATGACGAACTTCTTTTGAAGGGCAAACATTCTGATGTTACTGTCAAAGTTTTTGGTTCCATTTATCATTTACACAAAAGTATCCTGTCCAGAAGTCCATACTTTGACGCCATGTTCAATTGGATGAACTCAAACAATTACAGCAAAAACAGTTCTTTTGATATTTACGACAGCGATAGTGACTCCACTCTCACCGATGATGAGGATTATGGAGATTCCTCCTCTTCCAATTACAACAACAACGTCTTTGAACTCTCAGAATTACCAGATAACATAACCAAGCATGCCTTCTCCTTATTATTACAACGTTTATATGGTTCTGAGGACTTGGATCAAGAACATAAAATTTGCTTTGAGATGTTTGAACTTGGTTCATTTTTTAACTTGGAAGATGTTACTTCCGCAGCCGTTGAATACATCACCACCATTTTGAATATGGAACATGTTGTCAAGTTAACAAACCTATTATACGACAATAACTATGGTCCTGAAGGAGAATCTTTATTGCACTCCTGTGAGTTGTACTTAGACAACCATGGGTGGGAAGCTGGCTTTGAAGATTGGGATGGCGTGCCTGCGGAAGTGGCTGCTCGTATCGTTTACAGAAACGAGTTCTTTGTCCCTACTGACTTTGAAAGGGCCATGTTTATCATCGGATTGATCCATAGAAGAATATCAAGTGAAGATGAGGATTTGATCATGGATTGTGAATCTAGTGTTGTTGATTTAGAATTTTTGCCATTAGTTGACACATTAAAGAAAGTGAAACAGTTTGGTCACCTAACTGAGCAGGAGTCAGAACAACTTGATTCTATCATCAAAGAAGATCATATTTTGCACAGTCAATTCCAAGATGGAATTACCGAGTCCAAACAATTAGAACCTCTAAGATTTGGTATCTCTGTTACTGATGTTGCTTCAATCAAAATGGGTGGTGTTGTGTGTGGTACGGACTTCCATTATGCTGGATCAAATTGGAAAGTTGTTGCCTTCAAAGAGTCACATACAAATTTGAAGGTTGAGATGATCAGAAATGCCACCCAAGCCCATCCAACATTGAAGAAAATGGGTTACTCCTTCGCTAGAGAAAAGTCGGGCAAAACTGCAGGTATTTCCTCTTTGCTAAGCACCACTTATATGTTTGATCAACTTGATGAAGATAAGTCTACCGAGTCTACTAGAAAGTATTTCTTGAATTATTATATACCAGGTTGTTCAAGTAAAGGTCAGACTCAAAGCGGTTATCTTCCTCCTTGTTCCTTATCCAAATGTCCAAGTTTCAATGAATGCAGAAGTTATGATTTCCATTTCTGTTCCCGTAAAGCTGACTTCCCATCTTCAATTCATCATGAGAACTGTCACTTTTTGTTTGATGTCAACATCAATGATGCTTCTACCACTTCAGCTCGTGATTTGAAAATTACCTTCTCGTTGGGTAGTACACATGTTTGAGCTCTCTCACGTGCATAATATATGCATAGTGCTAGTCATAATCATGGTGTCTTTAAGAGCTGTACGTATATCTTTGTTCGGTTGATCCGAAATATTTTGAGGAATTAGGCTTCAGGGTATAATTATGGTTTATATGGTTTCATTTTTTAGGTCAGCTTTTTGCAAAATCTGTTTATAGGGTTTCTTTTTAGATCTTTTTTTTAAATACTTTACTAATGTTTGGATGTGTACATGATTATATGATCTCGATCGACGTAAATATTCTTAGATCTAACTTCAATAACTGAGTTAAATAGTTGGACAAGACAATTTACAGATATCGATACAATTCAATAGAAGTTACAACCATAAATATCGGATAACATACATAAATGTTTTTTTTTAATTAAATTGTAAGTTCGGGTATATATATGCTAGTGCAAATAAAAGAAATAAATAGAAAACAATTGGAATTTGAAAATGTTATAAGTTTTGGGCGTACGTATCATTCTCTTTACTATAACGTCTGGCATCTCTTTTCGTGAAAAAGAGGGCAACACCCGTTGCAAGTAAACCAACACTTGCCAAGCATGCAGTATATGTGAAACCAATGTGATACTCAGGGGCATCTCTGGTATCCCAAACCAAAATAGGAACCCAAGCATTGGTAACATAAGCAAGAGTATTAGTCACAACAACAACAAAATTTCTCTTCATATCATCTTGGAAAAGTGATCTATTAACCCATGAGAAGATTTGAGGTTGACCCCAACTGGTTGGAATACCAATAATGAAATAACTAGCCCAGTGGAGACCTCTTGGAATGTGCCAAATTGATAAACAAATATTACCAAATATCTCAAAAATAAAGTAAGCACCAACAAAAATATAGTTCAATTTACCACCAAGTAAATCATGAGCATAAGCAATTGTCAACGTCACAAAGATAGCAGCACCATACAAGATAGAAGGATAATTGTTGTAATAGTATGATGATAATCCTAATGACACTTTCATCCATTGTGTGAAGGTAGGTTGACTGATAGCAGCACAGGTATTGTTGTAACATAAGAACACGATTGGGAAAACATAGATGTGCCAAGTGTTGAAGAAAGTTTTGATCTTGGCCCACGTGTACTTTTGTCTAGTATTCAATTGAGCACCAATTCTTCTTCTTCTTTCTAATGCAACCAATTTATCAGTTTTGGAGAAATACCAAGCATCAGTGGTAGATGGGGTGTTAGGATCGACAAACATGGTGTAAATACCAATAGGGAAAGAAATGATACAATCAAAGATGAACATCCACTTGAAAGCTGGAATTGAGCTTTCACCAAACCTCTTCAAAACTGCTTGTTGTAACGGACCAGAAATCATACTTGCTGAAACACCGGCAACTGCAAAGTAAGAAGATCTTTTGGACAACTCGACAGGACTATACCACGAGCCCACCAAATACTCTAGACCAGGGAAATAACCAGACTCTGTCAAACCAACAAAGAAACGAATAGCGTAAAGTCCCTGAATATTGTCTTTTTTCACAGTAATCATCATAATGGTTAAGAATGCCCAAATGACTTCCAATCCACCCAAATAGAAACGAGCAGAAATTCTGTGTAAAATCAAATTTGAAGGGATGGCACCAATGATATAACCAACTGTCCAAAGGGTACTCATGTAGTTCAACTGATTCTTTTCCATATTGTAATATTCTTTCATACCGTTAACGTAAGCAGTGTTGATATTAGATTGATTCAAGTTCTTGATAAAGTAACCACACATGGAACTGGATAATAAGAACCAATCAAGCTTCAACAAGAACGATTGTTCCTTTGGATGTTTATCCAATCCATCCCAGAAATAATGAGCAACTTTGAACCACCATTTTTGTTTTCTAGCCAAGGAAGCTTCAGTTTCAACAATAGTCAAATCAATAAATGGCTCATCGTCAGTAGCAGATGATGAATCATCGATGACATTTTCATGAATGCTAGCACTATTCTTTGCAATCTTTTTATCTGATCCAATGTCATGATGATGGTGATGACTCTGGTGTTGTTGATGACGCTCTTCTGCGAGCTTTTCAAATGTGTAACCTTTTCCCATGTTGACTTGTTCAAGGTATGTTTCTGAAATGATTTGTGTAATATCTGGTTGTTAAGTAACAAAGAGATGAGAAGATCGGCAACATCAAACTAGAGGGAAACAAGGCCCTTTTAAACAAACTGGGTTTAATTATGATGGAAGGAAGATTTTTCAGTGATATCGGAGAATCTGCGGTGTGTCTTGAAGAGGTCATATGAATTGTGATGTACCACAGTTAATTACGACATCAAATGCCCAGTTCCAGTAGTTCAAAAGATGTGTCAAAAGAACGTTGCAAATAATTTAGCACCTAAAAAACCCCAATTAAACAACTAGCTTCATGCAGGCGAAAAGAAAAGAGGAAGATCAATTATTATGGAGTCCATGCAGTACGGTACGGAGTCTCGGCCGGCTTTTGCCATCTGTCAACCTATTTCGTTTTCAATTTGACAATATCTTCATTTGTGGGGCATGTCTAAGCTTCAACTTGTTATACGGCAATACTTCCCAGTTCGGCATCAAACATGGAGAATCTCACTGTTGTTTCTGAAGACGATAAATGACTGAATCAAGTGGTATATTTGTTAACTTCTAAACAGTATACACTATTCAGAGATATAAGCTGCTTTGCTAAACCTTCAACCTTCAACTTTCAATCTGGATTTCAAAAGCACTAACTGTAATATGGTACATTGTTTGAAAGCATGTTAGTCAAATAATTATCACAACAATGACCACTTATGGTCATACTAAGTTAAGTTGGGACTCGAAATGGCACCGGAAAGATAACCTTGATTCACGTTCAATGAGACAATCACCAACTTGATCTGATTTAGCTTAAACTGTGGTCACTTGTTCAGCTAAATATGGGATATGGGATATGGGATCAGTATGCATATTGTGGCCGATTTGATTTGGTGACAATTGATAACTGTGGTTCTCATTAATGTATGTGCGAATTGTGGCGATATATGATCTTCACTTGAGAATTTTTGATTGGAAAAACTGAACGTACGTATATATTGAAAGTACAATTCCAATTCAAGCAATCGAGTCATGTCTCAATGTGAAGATATATGGTGCATGTTAGAAGCTGAAAGGGAGCCAAGGCCCAAGAACACCAAGAGGACCAAGAAAACCAAGACGTTCAAATTTTGAACAATAATCGCATCGACTATACTCCAAGACTTTCAGACCAAGTGACAACTTGTTGCATGACAGCCTGATGTACTCCCTCAGCTATATGGAAAACAGGTAAGTTTGATACAATGTTGTATATGCGCTTGAGTGTGATCAGAATGTAAATTGTGGTGGCTTTTGCTCAATATGTACAGAACTTTCCCATGTGTCCTGACTTCTTCTCGAGTCAGTACCACGTCATTAAATTGGGTATATCGAGTATATTTAAAAATTGGTTCAGTATTAATAGAACATATAATTGCTATAAGTGGTTTTGTTGTTATAAGGTTGCTTGGAGTTTGGATTTGTCAGCATCCATGAATATATAGTTTCATAATCTGATTAAGCAGCATGGAAAACTGAAATGGATCAAACGAGACAAAGCATAAACTCCGTGCACCACGCGATACGCTTATGCTGACTTGATAGACCATGAGTGTGTCTATACAAGTCTTTACAGAATGTTCACTATGCAAGACTTCAATGAACAATGACTCTTGGAAATTGAAATTGAATTCGATACAAACATTTAAGACTATATATAGTCAATGGTCATGAGGTAATGTAGGCCGGCTTTTAACTTAATATTAATACGCATATAGATCTCTAGATGTCGATCTAGCTTACGGTTTACTAGGGTTTTGAAATTATATGTGTTTTCTTATCGAATTTAACATTTACACATGGCTAGCATGAATAGAATTCATGATCTCATTCATAATTTACCAAAGAATAAATCAGACTAAATCCGTTACGTTTTAATCAAAAAATAAGCTATAAATTTTGTGCGTATGTATCATTCTGTTTACTAAAACGTCTAGCATCTCTATTTGTAAAGAAAAAGGCAACACCGGTGATAACTAAACCAAAACTTGCCAAACATGCAGTATAGGTGAAACCAATGTGATACTCAGGGGCATCTCTGGTATCCCAAACCAAAATAGGAACCCATGCATTTGTAACATAAGCAAGAGTATTAGTCACAACAACAACAAAATTTCTCTTCATATCATCTTGGAAAAGTGATCTGTTAACCCATGAGAAGATTTGAGGTTGACCCCAACTTGTTGGAATACCAACAATGAAATAACAAGCCCAATGAAGACCTCTTGGAATGTGCCAGATGGACAAACAGATACAACCAAAGATCATGAATATGAAATAAGCTCCAACAAAAATATAGTTCAATTTTCCACCAAGCAAATCATGAACATAAGCAATAGTTAACGTCACAAAGATAGCAGAACCGTATAAGATAGACGGATAGTTGTTATAGTAAAATGATGATAAGCCCAATGACACTTTCATCCATTGGGTAAAGGTTGGCTGGCCAATGGCGGCACACGTATTGTTGTAACATAAAAATAAAACAGGGAAAACATAGATGTGCCAAGTGCTGAAAAATGATTTGATCTTTGCCCAAGTGTACTTCTGTCTGGTATTCAATTGAGCACCAATTCTTCTTCTTCTTTCTAATGCAACTAACTTGTCAGTCTTCGAAAAATACCAAGCATCAGTAGTTGATGGAGTGTTAGGATCAACAAACATGGTGTAGATACCTATAGGAAATGAAATGATACAATCAAAAACAAACATCCATTTGAAAGCCGGCATGGAACTCTCACCGAATCTCTTCAAAACAGCTTGCTGTAACGGTCCAGAAATCATACTGGCGGAAACACCAGCAACAGCAAAGTATGAAGATCTTTTGGATAATTCACCAGGACTATACCATGAGCCAACCAAATACTCTAAACCAGGAAAATACCCAGCTTCTGTTAGACCGAGGAAGAAACGGATGGCATAAAGTGCTTGAATATTGTCAGCCTTGACCGTAATCATCAGAACAGTTAGGACTGCCCATATAATTTCTAAACCACCCAAATAGAAACGAGCAGAAATTCTGTGTAAAATCAAATTTGAAGGAATAGCACCTAGAATATAGCCAACTGTCCAAAGGGTACTCATGTAGTTCAACTGATTCTTTTCCATATTGTAATACTCTTTCATACCATTGACGTAAGCAGTGTTGATATTGGATTGATTCAAGTTTTTGATAAAGTAACCAGCCATGGAACTGGATAATAAGAACCAGTCCAATTTCAATAAAAATGACTGTTCTTTTGGATGTTTCTCTAATCCATCCCAAAAGTAATGAGCAATTTTGTACCAACATTTCTTTTTTCTGGCCAATGAAGCTTCAGTTTCAACAACAGTCAAATCAATAAAAGGTTCATCTTCTGAAACTGATGAGGAATCATTGATGACATTTTCATGGATGCTGGCATTGTTATCCTTGGCCTTCTCATCTGATTCAGCTTCATGGTGGTGATGATGATGGTGTTGTTGATGACGCTCTTCTGCTAGCTTTTCAAATGTGTAACCTTTTGCCATTTTCAAACCTCTGATGCTGTGAGTATGGATTTGTTGTGGAATAAGACTAGCTTATAGGTTGAAACTATGAACGCTGAGAAGGCATGCAATTAGTTTCAAAGCATAGAGAGGAGTGAGGGAGGGAGTGAGTTCTATTTAAGCAATAATCAGCTGGTGAAAAAAAGAGCAGTAAGTCAGTTGAACGGAGAACTTGCGGTGTGTCTAATTAAAAGGTGTTGATACCACAGTTTATTACGACATTTTCATGATATCCAAACGAATGAATTCATACAATTATGACTATGATATAACGGCAGATCAGTGGAAAGAAAAATGCACATGAACAATATTGCTATCTCAATACAACATAAAAGGTGCAGCACTCGAGAAGCGTGGCTTTTGATGACCAATAATATCAATTAAGGGTCCATTCAGGGTCCGGCCCTTAATATTACACATTCAACTTGAAGCTGGTCAACTTGGATTGATGCTAAATTAGTTTCGTCTCCCAAATCAAGGGTCCATTCATTCAACGTGTGCTGCGCAGCCTGTAAGTTACTGTAAATTGTTGACGATCAGTCTAAATTGCAACGGATCTTCTGTGGCCACTATACGGCAATTGCTTTCAAGATGCTGGAAAGCTCAAACTCCCACATTGATCTGTCGATTAGATGTGTCAATGTTGCTAACTGGAGACTGGAGGGTTGACACATGATCTAATTGGTTTCTTGAATGCATGTGTGATGTGTGATATACTAGATAACTTGTTGTTGTTCGTTTCACAATGGGATAGCTATTAGGTGCATTTGGATAACCTTGATTCACACTATCTATATGAATCAAATGATTTCTAAAATTGTGGTTCCCAGAAATGCCCATATATTGATCAAACGACGTTCTGTTGAAGCTGTGGTTCACCGTTCCTGGTTTTGAAAATTGGCATGCATGCGAAAATTGTGGCAACCTGTGTCCAATGTCTTGGCTGATTTGATCATCGACTCTATATAAGTAAGTTCAATTTCTTTGATGATATGATTGAGTAATGAATTAACAACTGTTGTGAAAATGTGTTAAATTTGTGGCAATATGATCAATTTCGAAATGACTGAGCTCATATTGCTAGCCCGATTTCTGATTCTAGCCAAGAGAAAAACAGATTGATGAATAGCTGTCACTCAATAACTGGTCGTTATGAGAATTCGAACCTTGCATATCGAGTTCTTCTTTGAACAGCATTGAATAGTATACAAGATGACCAGCTAACTGACAAAGCACTTATCTCAGGGGTCAGAACTAAAGGGTGTTAATTTCTTGTGAAAGCTGAATCAGTGAAAGTTGTATGATGTTGGTATGAAATGTGTGTGTGAAATGTGTGTGTGAAATCGGGGTTTGCGATCAAATTGTAAGAATCATTTCTGTGAGAAATGGTCATGACCTGATTTCAAAGAAATTCGAAACACCAATGTTGCTGATAAAGGCCGATAGATATAGGGAGATAACAACCTTTTCAGTGTGTCCCGTGTCTACATTCTCCATCTTGCAGCTCATCCATCATTCAAAACTGTGCGTCTTGTCTGTCTTAGATTCGGGTTAGAGATTCTGCATATATCGCACGTACCCCGCAGGTAAAGTTATGCCTTGGTTTTAGAGCTTATCGCTTATCGTCACGCTATAAATCTGCTGACAGTGACTCACTGACTCTGGTCAAGCGGACCACTGCATTCCAGCCAATGAGAGGTATTCGTGCTGTTTGCAATCTGGACAGCTATACGAAACATCTTGTTTTTCAAGAATTTGAACCCATGAAAACACCATTTTCCAGGCAAAAGATACACTGTTAAATAGACAAGACACAGTACAACACCCCAGACTCCAGCTATCTCCAGAATTACCTTTTGAGGCAAAATCCCATCAATAACGACCTCAGAACTGTGGCAAACTCGAAGGAGCCACAGCTGCAGTTTGGGCCAATCATAGTGTGGGCTGACTCTGATTTCGCGAGTTCATGTGACCTGGCGCCATTTTTAAGCTGAGCCATCGCCACTTTTTTCCAACCTCCTGCTGCACTGCTTCAACACTGCTTTTCTACTATCAATCAACCACTTATCTATTATCCGACAAATGCTTACCTCTTCTGCTACCCCTATTCCTATTACCATTCCTGCTGCTGCTCATGCTCATGATGACTATGACTATCACAATGAAACCATCCACTGCAAATACCCTCGCCCTGTTGAACAGATTCGTAAAGAATCCTACCCTCATATGGCTGACAATGTCTACTTAGATCATGCTGGTATGACTATTTACTCCAAAGAGCTCGTTTTGGCTTCGTCTGAGATGTTACTTAAGAATTTATTTGGTAATTCACACTCACACTCTGGCCCATCTACTCGTTCTGAAAATGTCACTCAAAAGACAAGAAATCAAGTTTTGCAGATGTTTAGTGCTGATCCTAAGGTTTTCGATGTCGCTTTCACCCTTAATGCTACTCATGCTATCAAAACTGTTGGTTTATGCTTCAAAGATTGCTTTGATGACTTTGATTATTTCTATAACTTGAATTGCCATACCTCTGTTGTTGGTGTCAGAGAATTAGCTAGTAAGTCAACTTCTTTTAACGATATGGATGATTTGAATTTGGAATCAGATAAGCAATGCTTAATTTCTTGGACTGGACAATCCAACTTGAACGGTGAAAGATATCCAATCAATGAATGGAACAAAGAAATCAAAGATAGAAGTCCAACGAGCTATACTTTATTAGATGCTGCTTCATTATCTACTACTGCACCTCCTGACTTATCAGATCATGAGACTTTCCCAGATTTCATGGCTGTCTCATTTTACAAAATGTTTGGTATGCCGGATATTGGAGGATTGATTTTTAAGAAAGAAGCAGCTAAGAAGATTTTACCACACAAGAAGTATTTCGGTGGTGGAACTGTTGATGCTGTTGCTTTGGACATTCCTTACAAAGAATTCAAAGATGATTTATATTCAATTGTTGAAGAAGGTACCTTACCAATTCATTCTATCGTTCAACTATCTGAAGCTATCAGAATTCATAACTCTATCTATGGTTCCTATAAGAACATTTCTAGTTACGTTAAAGAATTGACTCAATATGCCATTCGCAGATTGCAATCGTTGACTTATAAATCAACTGGTGCTCCAATGGTGGTCATTCATTCCCCAAATTTACCAAATCAAGGCCCAATTATTGCCTTCTCGTTGAGAAACTCAAAAAATGAAGCCATTGGATATTTTGATTTTGAAGAAAGTGTTTCTTTAGGTGGCCTTTCCGTTAGATCTGGTGGAATGTGTAACGTTGGTGGAATTCAAAAATGGTTAGGTAGAGATACTAATGACATCATCAGAGATTATAATGCTGGTCATACTTGTGGTGGTGCTATGGATATCGTTGATGGTAAACCTACCGGTTTGTTGAGAGTTAGTTTCGGTGCTATGTCATTGAAAGAAGAAGTTGATACTTTGGTCGATAGAATTGTTGACTTCTTGAAAAACTACTGAGTCAGGTTGTTCTGAAAATCATTATAAATTGATAATTCTTCTCAAATGTTAGTAGTTGTTATGTGTACCTATGTATAAAGGTATAATTCATATTCTATTTATATTGTTTAATTCGTTCCCTATATGCATATATAAGTGAACATGGTCGTATAAATATATAAGCTCGATATATATTGAACATGTACACTATATTCATAAGGTTAAATTAAGGCGCACAGTTATACGTTAGCTTGCTGACGTCTACGGTATAAATATAAAAACGAGAAATCATTAATTTGATTATATGAGTATAGATATTGTATAAACTATAAACAGACAAAAGCGATCAATTGCATATGTTGAAAATAAAAGCAAAATAAAATTAAAAGACAATCTGAACAATACACATGTATTCTCCGTATGCATGTAAGCTTGAAGTCTGGGAATCAATTAGTATAAATACTACAGCTAAACGCTGTCATCAGATTCTAACTTAGCAACCAACACATCTGAATAAACCTTATCATTCTTCTTCCAAAAGCTGAACCAACGAGCGGGATGGAGCAATATATTGCCTTCTTTCTTAGGAACTCTGACAAACCAGTATAAGAAAATGGTAATCGCAATATTGACAATGTTGTAAACCCAAAAGATACCAAAGTTTTGCCATCTACTTAGATCCAAAGCATTCATAGAACCTAAATAAGCATTTGTATTATTCATCTTACAGTATTGGCATTCCAATGTTGAAGTAGGGTCCACTAGATATCCACCAGCAACTTTCATATATGGAGCCATGTATTCACCACAAGTAACATTACCAAATGGCATGAAAGGCAACAACTCAGTCTTAGAACATTTAACTGGTGTATTTCCCAAAGCTGTATTCATCACACCAGCAATCCAATAAGTGAACGGAGAAACTCTGTACATGAAGATCCAGAAACCTGGTAATTTGTCTTTGCTAACTAACACACCACAGAAGATCAAAGTGAAAGCATACAAAAAGACAGCCAAATCAGCAGCATTCTGTTGTTGTTCCATACCAGCTATACATGCTTGACCCAATGTTGAAGCAAATATGAAGAATTCAATGGTGAACAGCCAGAACAAAACACCTCTTTCATGGGCATCATGAGTCAAATCAGCGTTGTTTTGGAAGCCAATAGGATAGTAGAAACAGAAAAATGCAAATGTACCAGTAAGAATCATCCATGGAATCTCAACAGTAATTTGAGCAGTGATAAAGGCAAACCAACTAAAAGTTTTCGAAGGTCTCTCTCTGGCTTCATACAATTCTCTTTGTGCAACAAAATGAGGAAGCATTTGCTCAACCAAAGTGGCAAAACTAGCAGTGAACATGAAAATTGCAAACATTTGATTCTGCATACCTTGAAGAGAATTACTGGCACGGAAAAAAGTGAAACCATTGAATAACTTACTTGTAAGGACTAAAACAATTTTGGCCCATATGTAGTCTGGTGATCTCCAGTATTGTTGGAAAACTCTCTTTGTCACCTGCACATATTGAACCCACATACTAGATGCATAAGAAGAACCTTTGTTTTCAACTTGTAATTCTGGTTTCTTTAGCAAATCCTTTTCCAATCTTTCTAGTTCTGCAATTGTGGCTGCATGTTCTGGTGATTGTAACCAAATTTGATGATAATCTTGATCTGGATGAGAGCCTGGTGTTGCACCGATAGCTTCAAGCATCCATTCAGCAGGGTTGGCATTCTCAGGGCATTTCAATGAACCATTTCTTTCAAAGTAATTAATCAATGTTTCAGCATCTTTACCAATTTCGCCAAAGTAAACAACCTCACCACCGCTCTTTAGCAATAGCATGTTATCAAATTGAGAGAAAAGCATAGCGGAAGGTTGATGAATAGTGCACATGATAGCTTGACCAGCTTTAGAGAGCTTTTTAATCAAACAAAGAATAGACCAGGCAGTTTGCGAATCAAGACCAGAAGTAGGCTCATCCAAGAACAATAATAGCTTAGGCTTAGCGACCAGTTCAACGCCAATGGTTAGTCTCTTTCTTTGTTCGACGTTCAAACCTTCACCTGGAACACCAACAATTGCATCAGAATAGCTTTCCATATCCAAGATCTGAATAATCTTTTCAACATAGTCATCTTTCTCTGCTTTTGAAACAGACTTGTTTTGTCTCAAGTAAGCAGAAAATCTTAATGCCTCTCTAACAGTAGAAGTTGCCAAATGTAAATCTTGTTGCTGGACATAACCAGTGGATCTTTGGAAAGACAAATCTCTTTTTCTACCATTCACTAACATATCACCAGTGATAACACCCATAGTAGTTCTATCGGCCAAAACATCTAGTAAAGTAGTCTTACCGGCACCTGATGCACCCATCAAACCAGTCAATGTACCAGGTTTCACAAATCCATCAACACCATTCAATAATCTTCTAGTACTTCCTTTGTATGGAATATCATAGGTAACATTTCTCCAAGTGAAGATATCATCACCACTGTCCAACTTAATATTCTTACTAGAGGATGAGTCACTGTTCAAAATGGAAGAAGCCTTATGTTCTGAATTGTCCACTTGAGCTTCAATATCATCTTCGGATGTCTTCTTCGGTAGTTTTCTCTGTTTTTGTAACTGGCGTAAATGCTTTTTCAAGAAAATGATCTTCTCACCATGTTGTCTTGCACTAGGGTTGAACTCAACAGCAATGATATAAGTGACTAAGAAAAAGACCATGAATCCCATAGCAATACCAAAGTTTCTCCATTTATGACCATGACTATAGGTAAAAGCTTCGTTCAAATATCTCTCACCATCCACCCAATTTTGACCAGGAACAGCACCAACTTGACTGCAAATTCTATACTGGAGAGGTAACAAATCATAAGTACCACCAGAAGGAACCAGTGTTGTACATTCAATATGTCTACCATGGAACTCATTGATCATCATACTTTCAAAAATATAAGCAATTGGGTTTAAGTAGTTGATCCATCTAAAGTAGAAAAATATTGTAGTTATGTTAGTAAATCAATTGTTGTTTGGAAGGAATTCAAAATGATAACGAAAAAAAAAAATGCATACCTTGACCATCCTAACATGTAATTGACAGGAATTGCAAAACCAGCATAAACCGATAAAGCAATCAACACAATGGCAGCTGGTGTCATTGCTTCGGACAAAGACTTGGTACAAGAACCAATGGTTCTGAAAACGTGACTCATGACGAACAACGATGTTGTACCTAACAGATAGTAGAAAAAGAAGTGGCCAGCATCTCTTCTGAAGTTAACCATGAAATACAATGTAAGATTAAATGAAAGCGATGTCATAAACTTGTTTGGAATCTCACTGAGAATGGAAGCGAAAGCTTCAGCAGATGGGTGATATAATGCATATTGAGAATGTTTTTCAACGATTGGTCTAGATTCATAAAGGGCAAAAACTTCCAACAAAGACATCATGGAGTTAAACAAACATGCAAAGAATAGACAAGCACCTCTATTGTAAACATCACCAGTGGTGTTACTCAAATTGTAAAAGACAGAACCATTAATCAAAGCCATGAAAAAATTACTCAAAACAGTAAAGGCTGGCAAAGAAAGATCTTGTCTGATTCTTTGGAAAGCTCTAGTGGTCAAATATCTGACTTGCATTCCATATGAAACGGTATATGATTCTGTTGGATTGGAGTGTTTGGCTTGTCTTGCTGTTTTAGAATCATGTAGTTGTTTGGTAAACTCTTCCTTGTTGTTATCTGTGATTTCAAAGTAATCATCAATGTCTTTAATCAAATGTTTGTATTCAGGAGACTTCTTCCAATATGCTTCAAATTCATCAGGAGTACGTGGGACCTTATTTTCATAGCCTTTTCTTGGGGTTCTTTCTTCTGGAGAAGTTAACGAGGTCAAGTAATCAGCAGTGGTTTGTCTGGCAGGACACTCATAACCCATAACTTCAAAGAAATGTTTAGCTTCTTGAGCACCACCAAAGAATATTTGTCTACCTTCATATAATAATAGAACATTATCGAATAGATCATATGTTCTTTGAGAACATTGATAGATAGAGACAACAGATGTCACATCCAATACTTTTGAAGATAGCTTTAGGCATTTCACAAAGTTCTCAGCAGAAGCAGAATCCAAACCTCTGGTTGAATTATCCCAGCATTGAAACTTGGCACCACAAATTGACACCTCGGCAATAGAGACTCTCTTTCTTTCACCACCAGACACACCTCTAACATATTCGTTACCGACTTTAGTGAAATAAGTGTGGGTTAAACCATACATGGCCATGTAAACCTAAATTGAATGAAAAAATGTTAGTATCATAAGGAACGACAAGCAATATGGAAAATGAGTTTGAAAATGGTGATAAATTGAACATACCTTTGTAACATGATCTGCATAGTCATTTCTGCTGACACCCTCGGGTCTATTACGAGGAACCTTCATTAAACTGGCGAGGTTCAAAGTTTGACCAACTTTCAAATGAGGAAAATGGATTTCAGTTTCGGCATTATAAATAACTTCACCTCTGTAATGATGAACCATTTCATGTGGGGTCAAACCATCATAGCTGATACGTGACTCCTTATCAACATTGAAACCATAAGTTTGAGATGAAATTGTTTTTAACAACGTGGTACAACCAGCACCTGGTCTACCAAGAACAACTGTCATTGAGCCAGGTAACATCAAAGCATCCATACCCTTAAGAATATCAGTGTGATTTGTAGTTGGTCTGTAATAATCCATCAGTCTTCTAAACCATTTTTCGGGGAAATTGATAACATCAGATTTGAAATCAGTATCTCTTGATGCACCATAACAACGAAGATTTTTGTAGGCAACACCAATCTTGTATGGTTTGTAATAGTTGACATCTTTATCTTGATATGCTCTTAGGTTCTTGATCCAATATTTGGCATCGAATTCGTCACTTTCAGGATCCAATCTTTTGTCGGAGTGATCGAAAGGAGACACACCTTCCGCATAGATTTGAGAAATTCTAGTTGATTGTTTGGTTAACGTTGTACCAAGTGCTTGTGATTGATCTTGGGCAACATCATGAGGAATACCTGAGTTATGGCTGAATTCTCTTGCTAAAGCTTGTATTTCAGACTCGTTGATGTTTGTGAAATCATCGGAGTTTTCACCTGGATCAGCATGAACACTAATCGACATGGTGGGACTTAAAATGATAATAAATGTTAAAAATTAATTGGGATAAAGTAGTGTAATTGTGTAATTATGTGAGTTGTAATTATTGTTAATTGTAATGTTGTAATTGTGAATTCTTAGGGGAGTTAAAGTTGTAAACCAGGAAAAAAGATAAGAAATTGGGGCGACCCACCGAAAATGACTCAAGAGAAATGGTGAAGTATATATACCAGCTCGGGTTCGGAAGATATACCAGAAAACCAACTTCCATTTTTCACATGTGCAGTGAACAAAAGGAATTAGCATATGCAGAGAATGGTGTGGTGGAGTTGATATTTCTGTCATATATTTGGGTCCTGGAACCTTCACCTGCAATAACTCTATCGTAATCAGCCAAGAACCGCTACATAATTCCACCGAAGATTCAGAGATTTCCAACAAAATGAGTATTTCTCCGTATATTGGACGTCTTGACTGGAAATTGGTATGGATTTTGTGGATTTTGGCAGGGGTCACAACTTTTGATTTGATGGTGAGCAGACATGAACGTGATCATGGTCGATCGAATTGGCAAAGCTGGCATAGTGGATGTAAGTTTTGAACCGGATAAACTGTTTTGCACCTTATTTCACCTGATTTCCATAAGCATCTGTGGAAAGTACAACATATGATTAGACAGGGAAAACAATCTGGTGGGATAATGGATTACGTAGATGGAAGACGGTATAGACCGAAATCTGGCAAAAATCACTTGAGCTACAAAGTTCAACTTCCAAGAACTTCTTCCGCGACACACATATGGCTACAGTCCACCAAACACCCCATGGGCCAACATCGGTACACTTTCTGCCAATACCCTCAAGTACAGTCCGCCGTAATCTATATTATACCATTGGATGAACTAATGATGACCCCTATCTGGTCGCCGAAACATTCACATGGCCTCTTTCGATCTGGCAATATACTTGAGGTGGTCTGACCAGTGACAGGGCTCCATATGGTGGAAGAACATAGAAGACGGCGGACGCGCATGTGCAACTCTCACTCGCTCAAATTTGGGCTTCTCAAATGCCGAGGAAACTCCTTCTTAATCATCTAATCAGAAATTCAGGGTTCTTTCTAATATCTAATGACTTACCTCTCGGGATAATTTGTTTTATAGAGCTCCTTTGCATACTAAGTCGTCTTACATATTTGATGGACTGACTCCGATAAATGTATAAGGGCCCATGGGTGAAAATATCGCTGAGATAGATTTAGTAGAAGAAAAAAAATATGAATTGTACAAATGAGCAGAAAAAAGAACGGAAAAAGCAGAAAATGGTAAACCGAGTATGATAGTGATGATTAGAGAATAACTGAAATCAGTATTGATCTTTCAAGGAGGGAATCTCCCAGGTACCACCATTCAAGTATGTACCGTAACAGTACTCTTTGCAAGCCTTGGCTTTCTTTCTAAAACTGACAAATGGTAATACCAAAACATCATCAACTAAAATAGGTTCCATGATGGAAGTAAAAGTCAACCAATTGAATCCTTCTCCAGGGTTCAAGGGAGGTCCCACTGACGAATGGAACTTTTTCAACCTCTTACCAATACCAAAGTCCATAACGGTAGGATTAACTAAACTATTGAAATAACTAAAGATAACATTTGTCACCATCACATTACCAACCCAAGAAGCAACAGAGGTGATGGCACAATGATCAACAGCCGTACTTGACTCGGAGTATGCAAAGAAGGTATTCAATTTCCCAACTTTCCTAGCTTGGAACGTAGTGTGAATGATAGTAGAAATCATCCGACGCAAAACTGGATGATGTGGTTTGCTTCTCATGAAAAAAGTTCCAAATTTCAATCTCACTAAGTCATCCGGTGACTTAGCATATTTCCATCTGTTTATGGTATCAGAATCAACAGTAGTAACATATCCAATATCTTCATTTGAACCAAACCATTCATCCACCGGTTTTCTTGGGAACACATCGTTATCAACCAAGGTACCACCATTCAAGTACAAAAATAGATACTTGGCGAATTGACCACGTAATCTCTTGTCTGGAAGAAGTTGTAAAGTAGCTGTAACTTCTGGAACTGTATCACGGAATGTATCAATCATAGACTCAATCAATTGGTCTTGAGATTCGTAGATGTATTCATAAGTTGGATTCATTTTAATCCACTTCCGTGAAAGAAACTCATATTTAGAGCCTTTTATGGAATCATCTTGTGAAGACTGAAAAATGATCTTGGGGATTTTTCTGTTCAGTTTGCTTTTTCTTTTTCCAATTTGAGTTGTATTGTAAGGGTAATGAATAGACAATCTGCTGTCTGTGGTCAATGGATTGTAAGGATTGGCACCAACTGAATCTTTGGGATTGAAGGGGAAAAGTTGTTGTAACTCATTTTCATTATCTTTTTCATATTGTGGTTTTGATAAGTTGAATGAGAACTCGAGCAGTAGTATCACTGCTGAGAAGCCAAAAAATATGGAAACTATTGATTTTGGCTTGTCTTTTGTGTGAATGTGGATGTTCATGGTAAATGAGCTCAGATTCAGCACAAGAAAATGAATTCATGATGAAAAATAAAGTAAGGTTGGCATGATTGGGTTCAGAAGTCTGTGTGTTGTTCTTATTGAGTCTTGACATCTATTAGATGTACCCCAGTTTGATATTTACCACTTGTGAAATTTATTTTTTGTAGCAATTTGCAAATTGTTGAAATGAGCAAATGTTGCTAGAAAATCGCACAGCCACACCTGTCAGCTGACTCACCGCACTCGCCACTATGAGGCTGGTACGCCCAGCACCGCCTTGAACCCACTGGATCGGTTCAATTTTTTCTCTTTTGCCTAACAAATTGAATCATCGAATGTGAAGGGTCATGGACAAGGGAAAGGAGAAAAGGGGAAAAGGGGAAGGCATGACCACAACTGCTTACATTGACTAAGTAAGTAATTTTTGATCCATAGTTTTATCACAAGCACAACATTGCAAACATCATGAGCAGCTTCAATGCCTTCCAGCAAACCCAACAGCAGCCATTGCAACCAACATTGAACTTCCAATCACTAGTGCAGGTGTTAACCACAGCATCCGTGGTCTCCAACAACAGCATCAGAAACAACTCAACTTTACTTGCTGAACAACAGTTAAAGAAATGGGAGTCAGAACAGGGATACCATTTTTTGTTGCAGTCAGTGTATAATGAAAGCACTTTACCTTTACAAATCAGATGGCTTGCCATCATTTGCCTCAAGAACGGTGTTGATAAGTACTGGAGATCAACAAGAATCAATTCCATCACCAAGAATGAGAAAGTTGAGATCCGTAAGAATTTATTCAAGATGCTTGATGAACAGAATAATCAATTGTGTATTCAAAATGCCCATTGTGTTGCTAGAATTACAAGAATTGATTTTCCTGCTGAATGGCCTTCATTATTTGATGACTTTACGGTGTTATTACAAAATTGTTCCAATGGCAATAATATCAATCTGGTCAGACTAAATAACATTCTCATTATTTTGAATCAGGTCCTCAAGATATTGGCTACTGTGAAAATCGGTAGAGCTAAAGCAGCTATGCACTCCAAGATTTCTGTCATTATGCCTCATTTGATTAAGTTCTACCATATATTGTTTGAAAAAACTTCAAGTGAAGATATGGCATCCATCGAAGTCGGATATCTATGTTTGAAAAATTTGAGAAGGGCAATTGTTGACGGTTATGATTATCCACATAGAGACAAGTTAATCGTTGATTTCTTTGAAAGCTCTTTAGCAAACTTTCAGAAACTATTGCTTCTTCATGAGTCAACACAAATAGAGTTGCTTGAAAGGTATTTGAAATGTTATTTGAAACTATACTGCAACTTAGCAAACGACAACACAACTAGTTTTATGTTGATGCCTTGCTCAAAAGATGTTTTGATCACACTGCTATCTTTATTAGAACAAAAGGCTCCTATAATATACAACGACACTGAAGAGTTCTGGGGTCAATTGGCGATTAAGGCATTCAACATGTTGAAAAGAATTACCACATTCGGTTATAAAAGAGGTGCTGTTATGTTAAAGCAGAAGAATGACAAAGATGAAGTCAAAAAAGCTTCTGAGATTATCACGAATGAGTTTTTCTCAGAACAACTTCTATTGAATCTTGTCAATTTGATTTGCAATTGGTATTTGAAATTGAAACCTTCAGATTTAGAAAACTGGACAAATGAACCAGAAGAATGGATTAATGAAGAACTGCAAGCTAGTTATGAATTCCAAGTTCGTTCATGTGCAGAGAACTATTTTGAGGATTTAGCAACTTATTTCAAAGAATTATTGGCTCCTTTCATTTTACAAAAGATTGAATCATCATTAACTGATCCATCAGTGGATATTCTCACTAAAGATTCCATTTTATGTGTCTTTCAGCTCAGTGCTCAATCAATTGCTAATTCATGCAACTTTGATGAATTATTTGCTAACTATTTCCTTCCAGAATCGCTCAAGAATGAGTCTCAAAACTCGTCCATCCTCAAAAGAAGGGTTTGTTTGATCATTTCAGAATGGTTCTCAATACAATGCTCAGATACAACACGATTGCAAATATATCGTTTAATATCCTCATTTTTGGAACCTAACGGCGGAGACACGGTAGTCAAATTGACAGCAATCCAAACATTACAGCATCTTATTGACGATTGGGAATTCCGCAAATCTGTATTCCAAGAGTTTGTTGGTCCAATAATTACCAATATGATTGAACTTTTATCTGGCTTACAACTTACAGAATCAAAGATGTTTGTGTTAAAAGTGATGTCTGTGTTGATTGAGAGATGTAATCCATTGGTTCCTCAAAAGATCTTAAATCAAGTTCTGAGTATCATTCCTCCAATGTGGGATGGCTCAGATGAAAATGAAATGATTATAAAGAACTCATTGTTGAGATTATTGCGTGATTTGACCAACTCATTCAAGGATGATTCTATTGCCACCATACATGCTATTGTTTTGCCATTAATTTCGGTCTGTTGTGATGATTCTTCAGAATATCATTCTTTACTTTGTGAAGACGGTTTTGAGACGTTGTCTGCAACATTGAAGAATTTCCCATTAAATGCAGATTTGCCTGAGCAATTGGTGGCCGATTTCCCATTGGTGGTAAAAGGGCTTTTGAACTGGACTGAAATTCTACCGTTGGTTTTACAAATAGTGAGATCGTATGCGATTTTACAGTACAAGATCTTCGAAACAGAATTGGGATTAGAGGTTTTCAAAATTCTTGGAGGATATCTAAGCTCAATGAGAGATGATTCTGTTGGCATCACTGCACAACTGTTGGAGATATTATTACTCCAGCTCCCAAGTAATGAAGCAAGTCAGTCAAAAATTGTTTTGAATTTAATGGAAAGCGGTTTATTAAATGAAATGATAAATTACGTCACAAGAGAGTCCCAATCCCCAAAATCAGAAGTGCAAATGCTTCTTCCGTTGTTAAGATTGATGATTTCGGATGCTGACTTTTTCTTCAAGTTATTTGACCATATCACCACCAGAACAGATGAATTCAATCTTTCTATTAGATTTTCAAAATTGATTGATGCTCTGATGTCTCATTTAAAATTAGTTTATGATGGTAAAATCAGAAAATTGTTTGTTCTAGCTCTATTGTCATTGCACACGAACTCCAGTTTCGCCAAGTATATGACCAGAGATCCTTCAGTTGACCTAGCATACCAATTACTTCATTTATCAGAAACTGAAGGAATATCATTGGTGCTGTCACTGAACTTTAACAAAACCATGTTTATCATTGCTCATTTCCTTGAAGAAGTGTCAGAGTCACCATCAGGTGATTGCACAACGTATCATAGACCAACTTCTTTCGATGATGATGATTTGACCGTTGACGAACCTGAAGATGCTTTGGAAGCGGAACAAAATGAATATGCTTTAGAATATGCAATGCCAAAGAGTAATGAGTTTAAACGTTACAATGCCATCTTGAATCAATTTGAACCTGTTTACAAAGTGAATGTGAAGTCATTTTTGAAATTCAAGTTCACTGAAGTTATCAACAAGGTTGAAGGATTCGGTTATTTGATGCAGTCTGTGGATAGAGAAACTATGGATCAACTAGAGCTAATTTTATGAATAAATTGAGCTTGCATTCATTTTATTATTTTGTGTATTTCTGTTTGACTACTGAAGTATATTCAATTTTACGTAATTTAGGGATCTATAAATGCATGCGTAGGGTATATTCATTCAATGTACAGATATATAAATTAGGATATCATACAAAAAAATTGTAAAATCAAATTAAGGAAAAATATACCATAGAGGTATCAAAACATCATCATAACAAGCTGTGATCGACAATATTGAACATAAGAAATTTGAGCAAAGTAGCGAGTGTTTGTCGATAACAATTATTCATCACATGGAAGAAGAGGAGAAAAAGAAGTGTAAGAAATTAGTAACAAACAGGATTAGCCAGGAGATCGAAACACAAATTACAAAGAGCAACCAAAAGAAAAACCGAAATGATAGAAGATTAATCCAAATCATCAATTGTAGGAAAGTCAATATCGTCCAGAGTAGATTGTGAACTTGATGTTCCAGATGTACTCCCAGATGCACTACTGGGCCTGGAATAAGGATGTGATCTGCCGTTATTCACTCTAGAGTTGGTTCGAGTTGGACCTCCTGTGCGATGAATTTGCATAGTTGCTGAAGATGATGGCAGATTTGAAGCGGAAGCTGATTCTGATTCAGTATGACTGTTATTATTGTTGTTGTTGGATGCATTTTGTGTAACTGTAGATGACTCATTCATAGTATAAGATGTCGTATTGTTTGTGTTTTGGGCATTATCGCCATTTTGTTGTGTGGATGGAGCTTGGTTATTACCATTTGGATGAAGGAAGGCACTATAATCTGGACTTCTAGGAACACTTGGATCTGGACCAGCTCTTGTACCAAAACTGAAACCTTGGCCTTCAACAGGCATATTAACATCAGGATCATCGATTCTTGGGCCTTCAGGTGCTGGATTGGCCACAATCACCATCCAGTTCACAGGAATAAAGACTTCAGTGAGAGCAAGTGGGTAAAAGACAATACTTGGAGAAGCATTGCTTGAACTACCGACATTTTCAGTTAATGCTGGTTCTAAGTCACGACGACATAATGGACAAGAAATGTGAGTTCCCCACCATTCCATTATACATGATCTTCCGAAGATATGATTACATTGAGGGATTTTGACAGCATAGTGAGCTTTATCATGGGCATTTTCTTCATTGGTGTCTGATGATGTGTTACTAGATGATTGGGACTGTTGTTGTTGTTGTTGTTGTTGTTGCTGTTGCTGTTGCTGTTGCTGTTGAAGTGAATCTCTTCTTGCTTCTGGGATGTCTTGACTTATCGAATATTGAGTTTCCGATGTCGCTGTTTCATCCTCAGGAAAAGAGATAGGCGGGTCATCTAATGCATAACCATCTAAATAGTGGGGAAGTCCCAACTTTGACTCAGGCTTCTCTGGTGTTGGTTTGGTTTCAGTTTCAGGTCTCTTGGAATAATCTTTGCCTTCTTCATATTCTTCAAACTCATCCAGACAAATTGAACATGTTCTTGTATCTGGTGGTAATTCGCTAAGCTTGACAGGTTTCAACATCTTCACGAGAGCATCCTTCTTAGCCTTCTTATGTTTTGGATGATTTCCGCTGAACATCATGCTGATTAAATCACCAAAGATTGGAGACCCTGCTCCACTTGATAAAGCATCCATTGATATTGGTAAAACACCTTGACCAGTGACACCACCAGTACCAGGGGGCCCAGTTGAGAATCGAATGAAAGGTCCCATTCTAGGAAAAGCATTATTTCCTTGGCTTCTGTTATTGTTGTTGTTTGTATTGTTGTTGTTCGTGTTGTTGTTGTTGTTGTTATTATTATTATTTTGACTCATCGTTAAGTTGTTTTGTTGATAGAAATCAAAAATGTATGAATTGTAGGTGATCAGTAAAATAAGTGTGAATTGATTTGTAAGACGGACGGCTTCCAAACAAGTGTCCAGTGAGCGAGTGAGACATCAATCGATGCGTCTTTATCACTTTATCACTTTATCACTTTATACCAAAAATCACACGCCACACACCTTCTAGAATTTTCGAGAATTGTCACGTGACCAGTGATATAATTCACATGTGGCGCATGACCCTGGTTATACACCGCCTCAAAAGTAAGCTGTGAGTGAGTCTAACCTGTTTTGGTGATAGTTGGATAAATTCACCAGCCATTCCAATTTCTGTGAACCTTCTTTGGCCCAAAAGTCAACCTCATCCAACGTGTATTAGCTTAGTAGTACTAGTGCTTCTGATAGTGGTCAGCACAGCATGCTACGTGAAGTGAAGTGACCAATACCAGTGAAAAGTCTGGGAACCTTCTCCTGTGATGGGCCGGGCCTTACACTTAAGTCAGACAACTAATAACAGCTGGCACAACAAAATACCCCTTATACAGTGGCAAAACATATCTGTCTTCTTCCTCAAGTCATTCACCGGGTTTTCTCTCTTCAAAATACCTGTTTTATTTTCCTTCAAAAGGACTTGTTGAATTCCCAAATTGTGTTTACATTTCATTTTTAATATCACAACTACAAACAATTATTCACAACCAATATATCAATCACTATACCTCAAGGCTCAAAGACTCGAAGAAAATTGGCAATATTATAGATAAGTTAATTAACCAGGCATGGGGTTCAAATCACCATTGGAACAATACCATGATTACATGACAAAGATGTTTGAAAAGGGCGAAGGGTCCGATGTGAAGATCATAGCATTCAAGACAATATACAAGCTACATCGATTACAACTTTCCCAATGTCAGTTTTTCTCCAACATCTTCAATATTAAAGATAGAGATATTGCAATAAGAAAAGATCTACAAACAAAATTCACATATCAAAAACTAGCAGATGTTAAATCTGGAAGATTTAAACCTGATTCATACTATACCATTCCCATTCCACCTGAAAACGAGTATCATATACCTATCAATGATCCACTGATCACCAAGAAATCATTCGAACTAGCTCTTAGAAGGCTATACTTTTGTGAGATAGTGAAAGAAGAAATGAAAATCCCATTTGAAATGTTCATCACTGGTTCATACTTGGGCATTGAATCAATCATTTCCAACTCATATAATCAGTTAACTCACGAAATGACAAACTCGACAGCACGCAAGATGATCTTATCACTAACTGATCCTGAATACAAACGACATCTCAAATATGGTTCGGCAGCTACTTCATTATTAGAGTGTTCCAAACTCCGGCTATGTTTATTCGGTTACAAAGATCCAGCAGATAAATGGGATGGTTTACCAGCGGTGAGTATAGTTGAAATCATGTCAAATGAGCATTTTGAACCCAAGTCACGTTTGAAAAAAGCTCAATTTTTGATAAGTTTATTGAAAAGAAGATGGGGTAAAAGAAAATCGAAATATGAAGTTGATTGTCTTGAATTATATTTGGATGATTTATACGTTGAAATGACAGTAGCTGAGAAACAAGTGTTGTCAGAATATCGATCAGAGGATGGTCGTTGGAGACCAAAGCARAACTTTCTTGTCACTTTGATCACAGCTATCCTGATTATGTTTGGAATGTTACTACTGACTGTTATCACGGGTGTATTATTCTTGTTGGTTATTGTTTGTTGGGTGTTATTTGTTCGATATCACATGCCCTTCTTTATTGTTTCCGTTGTCATTACTCCAATTATAAGGTCTTTCAAACAACTAATGAGAGTTTTGAAAAAGAAAAAGAAGTTGAAGAAAAAAAATGGAAAGAAAAAATCCAAAATTGTTAATAAGAAGAAAGTTGTTTAGACAACTTCAGCCACATTTTTCTCAATTTGCTACCCATAGATTTTTGCAGTATACTTTAATTTTCAAGTTGTATGTATTAATGCTCAATTATAACTGTTCTTGAATATAGTTTGAAAAACTCGTAAATAATAAAGAGGCGAATATGAATATCGGTATGGCCATGTGTACGATAGAGTCAACACAAGTCTCCATATCTGTACCATAACCAATACCGGATAAAGAATTGAGACAAAAGTATATTATAAAAAAAGGGTTTAAAGAAAAACAGTAAAATGAAAAGAGTAAAGAAAAAAAGAGAGAGAAGAGGGGAAAAAATCAAGGTGACAAAACCCAAATTTGAACATGCACATTAGGAACTGAGTCCTGACATCTATGAGTTCAGATTCAGGTTTCTTTTTTTATAAACCAACAACACATATATGAAAGTGAAGAAACATAAACAAAAAAAATAGAGTAAGAGATAAAAAAAGAAAAAAAAAATAAAGAACTCGAGGTAGAGAATGTGAAACTTGGGATTTGGAGTGAATGTCAAGGAATTTTAACCATCAATTTTGAATCAATAACCGAACGTATCAATCGTAAAATATAATCCAGAGGAAATGTAGCATAAAAAAGCAGGGATGAAGGAAATAAGAGTGATTGGAGATAGTAAAGATGATGGATTCTTTTTGGTAAGTATGTGGTACCGGCATAGAAGGGCATATGGCATATGGGAATGTGGGATGTAAAGAAAACTATAGACAGATAAAAAATATCAACATGTGAATTGAGTGGAGATCTCAGATGAAATGAGTGATGGGAATGAAGTATGATAAGGTGGGATGAAGACACTCAGAAATGAAGAGCAGAAGAAATAATGAAAGTAAAGAATCAAGAGAGAGAGAAAAAGTATATATAAAAAAGAGGAGGAATCTAAAACACAAAATAAAAGAAAAAAAAATTAAAAAAGAGCAAAAACAAAGAGGTATAACAACAAAAATGGGAAAAAGGCAAGTGTATAAAGACGTCAAAAAGATGGATGTAGGTTAAGAAAAAACAACATACTTGAACACGAACACGAGATACTCAGATTGATGATTGTCGAGGGGTCTGTCGAAGTTATGACGGGAAAACGCAGAAATGGACAACGAAAAGAAAGGAGTAAAGCAACGAAAATCACAAGTATTGAGATCTGATGGATTGAGCCATCAATTTTTCATTACTTGGCAACATTTCAATTTGGTTTGGATTCAACTTCAACACTTGAACAATTAAATCTGCTTCATTTTTGTTCTTCAACATCATTAACTTGTTAACAGTATTTGAACCAAACATCAACCATTCTGGGTTGACACCGTTGGAAGTCATGTTACTACCTCCCGTTAAATCAGGTGTCATTACTCTATTGATAGATTGGTTCTGCTGTTGTTGTGGTGGTTGCTGTTGTTGTTGAGGGTTGTTTCCGTTGAAAAACTGTTGTTGTGGTTGGAATGGTTGATTTTGAGAAGGAGGTGGAGGTGGTGCGTTGAGTGGTTGTTGTTGTTGAGAAAGCGGCAATCCAGTCGAAGGATCAATTAGGTTTTGCGTTTGATTCGTAATAGAGTTTATAGAAGAAGAATTAGTATTATTAATATTAGAATTGCTGATGTTGTTGTTGTTAGGAATGTTATTGTTGTTCATTTGACCCATACCAACGCCAGCCATACTGGCAGCTGAAGCAGTGGCCGATGAAATGACATCCAAATCAATGATACCCATCAATAGCAAAGATTGAGCAGCAGCAATGGCCAATTTCGGATTCTCATTCAAAATCATTGTAGCTTCATGGTAATTAGGTTGAGGTTGAGCCAAAATCAATTTTAATCTTGACAGTGATTCAATCAAAATACCAGGAGGAATAGAGGATAAAATTTCAGAGACTTTGTCCTTTGCGTAAATAGAACGAGGTGGATTTGGAGGTAAATATGAAGAAGCCATGGTCAAATTGATTGGCAAAAGAGAGTTTTGATGTTGTTGCATAGGAGCAGGCACCACAGGAGGAGGAGTTGGAGTTTGTTGTTGTCTGTTACCGTTGGCACCACCATTGTTTGGGAACTGTTGAATCACCTGGGCAATTTGGTTGACGTCCATTCCACTGGCAATCATTTGAGAAACCGATTTCTGCAAATGAGGGTTGGCGGCAATAGCAGCCATGATAGCCTCTGTTGAATTTGAGTTACTGAGAGATCGAGAATGACGGTTATTTTGATGAGATTGACGACTGTTTCCCGTCATCTCAGAAGGAAGAATCACGTTGGATGGTAAAAGTGCTCTATTCAATTGTAATTCAGGTTTGGATCCACTTGGAACAGGGTTTCTTAGACCTTCTTTGGACAACTCTATTCTTAATTTTTTTCTTCCTTCAATCTTCACTTTCGATAGCACGGATAAAGCTCTAGATGCTGCTTCAGGTGTAGAATATTCAACAAAACAGAAACCTTTGTTCTTGGAGGCATTATCCATCATACAACGGACATCTACCACAGGACCAGAACCGCAGACGACGGACTTAATCACCTCGACATCCCAGTTGTAAGGAATTGCACCCAAGTACAAGACACAAGAGCTGTTTGTGAGGCCTGCATTGCTGCTGTTGTTGTTATTGTTGCTGTTGGAATTTCCGTTTCCGTTGGACGACTGTTTTGGTGATTGCTGTTCTGAGCCCATCTTCGTTATAACGTTGTTAATTCCTTTTTGTGGTAGATTTTTCAACAAGAAGTGGATTTATGAGGGGTGGAATGCGGGTATTCTTCTTTTCTTATAACTACCAAGATGAAATATCCAACAAGTGGGGTTGAAGTAGATTATTAGAAGAGTGCTGCCTTGACTTTGTCTGGAGAAAAATGATCTTGTGTGAGATCAGTTTTGAATTTTCAGACTATAACTTTAACTTGAGCCTTGACTCTTGACTCTGGGACTAATTTTTGGAGTGGCGAAAGGGCAGTAGTTTGTTGGAACTTGGAAGGACGACGACTAGCTGGTTCTTGAAGACGTCTTTGTGGTGGTATCAGTGAGTCTTTAGTTGAGTGTTTTGATGTGAGACTGCTTGAACCAGTTTAAGCTAAGAAGTTTGCAGTAAATGTGGACTGTCTTTTGGGGCCAAATTCAAATGCAAAATGCAAAATCAAAATCAAATTCAAAATGGTTGTCACTGAGCAGTAAAGTAACGCACTGTCTCTCTGTCTCTACTTAATAATTTTCCACTTAGTTCTGAGAATTCTTCCATTTTTTCACTTCAAAGCGTTTTTTTTTTCTTTTGCACAAAAAATTTGATCACGCGAGACAATAGACACACGTGATACACGTCTCGTGATCAAAGCCGCGTCTGCCGTTTTGCGTCGGAGTCGCGTCGATTTACGTAATCATATTCTTAGGGTTTCCCATTATGGCTATTTTCATTTTTCATTTTTTTCATTTTTTCATTACAAACTATGGATACATCTTTATAATTGTATGATATGATAGCATTAAACATATCCTGTGTATTTTCTTTTGATCTCCAGGTACAGTTTTTGCAAATTGGCATCACCAACTTTCTTCGTAATCTCATCTTCTCTCATTCCACAAATCATTCTAACAATCTGTCTTTGAGGTTCATCCATACTCGAAACATCTCCTGGAACATCAGCATTATCTTCTTGCATCTCTGTCACATTATCTGTTCCTTTAGAGACCAAATCCTGATCAACAAACAACTCTTTCAGTTTCTCTGGAGTCAAGTAATTCAACAACGTGGCTGCCTGCACCAATGCATGTGATAACTGTGGGTTTCTCTTTAACAACACGTTCATCACATCTGGACGTTCTTTGGACATTATCTTAGCATCTTCAACTAACTTTCTTAATCTACCTAATTGATCCAATTGAATAACTGATGCATAAACACTAGCATTCAAACTGTTGATATCTGTGTATTGTAAATTCACTCCAGGTGGTAATGGTGGGATCTCATTCAAGATTCGACTTTCCATGAAATTATTATTCACTTGACTGCTATATCCACCGCCGGCATTGTTTCCTGATCCATTACCAGCAGTAGACTTCAAATAATCATCAATGATTCTCATATCATTTTTTTCACCCATTCCTATGAAATTACAACGAAGTAATCTTTCTCGTCCTCCAAATGTACCAACAGAGTATCGATTCAAATTTCTCACTGCACTTGATCCGGTTTCAGTGTCAAAGTATTCAACTATGGCTATTCCCTTTGATTTTCCAGTTGAAAGGTCAAAGAGTAACCTGCATGATTTGATTGGACCCACTGATTTGGCTATATCGTTTATCTGTTCCTCGGTGAAGTCATAGGGTAATCCTGAGAGGTAGATTATGTTGCTAGGAGGCATTTGTAAGGGTGAGTTGTTTTCTGGTAGGTGTCTGTTGTACGTGTTAACAGTTGTAACTTGTCAACTTCACTGAACAGTTGAGCTCATTGTTCGAAATTCGAAATATTGCAAATTCCGTCGCTGTGTATACTGCCAGACTCCAGTGCGAGATGGTCAAATTTTTGTTGTGATTTTTTTCTCTCGAGCGAGCAAAATCTAAAAAGAATTTGGAGTATTGACCGTGTATTGAACCTTCTGCTATATCGTCTTCTTCTCTTGTTCCATTACATCTCCCAGAAGAACAAGTGACGAAACATCAGATTTGTGGCTATCAAATAAATCACCAAGTGAAAGTTGAGTTACCAGAAGAAAAAAGAAGACGAAAAGAACCCGGAAAAAAACACATATTACGATCGACTATGATGGACGCAGTTGAAACTAAACGTGTAATCAAGTCCTTAGAAAAGGCACCTGATTCCAAAACAATATTGGAGCTCCTCAACAACTTAAGAGACAACGTCAAGGCAACTGAGTCTTTTCTCAGAGAAACAAAAGTCGGTGTTGCAGTGAACAATTTCAAAGGACATTCCGACCCTGAAGTGAAAACATTAGTGAAAAAAATCATTAGACAATGGAAAGAGCAAGTGTCATTGGACAAAAAGAAGAGAAAACAACAACAACATGGCAAAATCCATCATTATAATAGTACGAATGGTGATTCACATTCACATAGCAGAAATGGCTCAACTTCTGGTGCTTCAAGTGCTCAAGCTACACATTCATCATCAGTCTCATCTCCAACAACAACTACAAAATCTGCCTCACTCGAAGGCGACTTTATCACAACAAAGACAAGAACTCCAGCCAATGACGGAATAAAGATAAGTGTTCATGATAATACTACAAGAAACGGTTCCATTTCCGGGCTCTATACAGCATTAGCCATTGAATCCAAATTGCAACCTCCAGTCATCTTAAATGTTGCCAAAAACATTGAGCAAGCTGCATTCACATTGGTCAAAGAAACAGTGTCAGATAACTACAGAAACAAGATGAGATCATTGATCATGAACATAAGAAACAAGCAAAATCCACAACTAAGATCCAAGTTATTGAATGGTGATATTCCTGCCTCAAAATTGGTTACTATGTCAAATGCAGAATTGGCACCTGATAAATTGAAAGAAATGATGGCCACATTACATCAGAAGAACTTGTTTGATGCTCAAGGTGCTGTTCAAAAGAGAGCTGTCACTGATCGTTTTGTGTGTGGTAAGTGTAAACAACGTGAAGTTAGTTACTATCAAATGCAAACTAGATCCGCTGATGAGCCTTTGACTACTTTTTGTACTTGTGAGAAATGTGGTAACAGATGGAAGTTCTGTTGATTTTGGTGGTTCCTTTATGTTTGATTCTGATACCTTTTATTGTTTTTCATTTGTTTGTTTTTTCTGTTTTTGTGATTTCAAGATTCCTCAGTTCAGTTCATCAAAAGAATGTTGTTATGCAAACTGTTTTGCTTTACCAACAGCTCATTTTACTTTTTCTTTTTGTCATGGCTACTTAATACATAATGTCCTTTATTTCATTCTTCACAACATGATCTTCTTTTATTTGTCTTTTGCTTGTTTCCACCACACTGGTTTTGTTCCTAGCTTTTTTATGGGGGTTTAAGAGTTACTTCATCTCTCAGTCTCTACATTTGTTTTTATTTTTTTTTCCGTTGATAGTTTTCATATAGCTATTATGTATTTTACATCAAATGTGTTTCATAGCCTAGTATATTATAACATGATTTCCCTTTTCCAACAAAACGGACTCTATCGTAAATCTAAAAAAAAAAAATCTATTTTCAAGTTTTAGTCTATAAATATCTACATGCACAAAATTGTTTAGGCTTTGTCAAAAATGTATTTTTCCTGCTTCATTTTATCAAACGCTTCTTCCAAATTATCCAGTCCTATACTAGTCAAAACATCTTGTTCATCATAACTGAATTTACTCAACACATACTTGGCAACAACAGAACCATCACGAACACGAGCATCACCGCCTGGATAATTTCTTCCAATACCGATAGGAACAGCATTATAACCTTTACCCATATGTTCCTGGATACTTCGTAGACCATTATGTCCTTTATGACTGACATTCTGTTGCTTCACCTTCACTTTCCCCAGTTCTAAATCTAACTCATCGTGTAAGACCGCCAGCACAGGGTTGAAATTCTGTTGTTCCATGGTCTTCAAAAAATCGTTCCATAATTTAGTCAATGGTTTCCCTGAGAGGTTCATATATCCTTTATCCAACTTATGGAAAAACATCGGAGTGTGTTTCTTTTGCTTCTTGGATTTCTTTCTCTTCTTTGGAACATGTTGTGAATCACTTTTCAACTCACCTCTTTTTGCAACTTCTGGCTCAGGTTCTGGTTTTGGTTCTGGTTCTGGTTCTGGATCAGGAAGATACTTGTAAGTGTAACCACCAACCCTCACAGATTTGATCTCATCATCATGACGCTCTATGTATTTGTCAATCATGAAATGACCCACTGAATGTCTTGTAAAATCATATTCAGGTGAAGGATTGCCGATGGAAGTAACCAGTATCACAGTTTTCAATTTTGGATTTCTTTGTGAAAATCTCATTTTCAGATTTGATAATTTGGATGCACTTCGTGTGAATATAAGGGACATGGATATGGCTGAAATAAAAAGGATTGATTTTGATAAGAACGCTGAAGTTTGAGATTCGATCATACAGATAGTTGATTTAGTATGGATGAAAAATGGCTCCAGAATGACTCAGCAAAACAATTGGTGTATGGGTGTGCTGAAGCCCGGCAAAGAGACGAAATTCCGACATTCCTGCCGTCCGTTGATGGCTTCACCAGTTTATGTGGGTGGGGAGAAAGTGGGAAGCTCTTGAAGTGACTCTTGACTATATAAAAGAGCTACTGGCCAACATTCAAACTGTTTCTTTCTCTCTTTCTTTACTTTATGATGTTTCTCTTAACCAATACAACCTTATAGTTATACAACCTACTGCAACAAATCCACATAAACACCAACAAAAATGTCTACAAAAATCACAGCACCAATGCCAGGAACAGTTCAATCCATCAAGGTGAAGAAAGGTGACGTTGTCACTTCCTCCCAAGTCTTGGTTCTCTTGCAAACTTTGAAAAATGAAGTTTCTGTTAAGGCTGATACTGGATCAAAGTTTGAAGTTGTTGATGTTGCCGCCTCTGAAGGTTCCAATGTCAGTGCCGGTGAAACATTGGTTGTTTTGAAGGCCATTTAAGTGTGAACAACGTCTCATACTGTACTCTAATCAGTTGGTTGTCCAATTCTCTGTCTCACAAGTGCACATTTAACATAGGTTATTTTGAATTTATATATAAGTTGAAGATCCTGATGTGTATATGATATCTCTTAATTGAAATCCTTATGTTGAAACATGTTCACGCATTGCCACATGTGTTACATTAACATTTACGTCTTGTTAACGAATAGGGTTTTCCTGACTTCTCTTCCTTTTATTGGAATAACTATAAAAACTTTCGTCCGTGTTATAAAGTAAATCAATCATGTGATGCCATGATTTGAAACTCGAGACTCGTATCCAGTCGAAAAATTCTCAGCTGATCAAAAACAAGATGATTCAGATGACTCAATTTCCAATTGAGACCAATCGGAAAATCGAAGTTTACACAACGCATACAACAGTCATCAAAAAATATTATTTGGTTAGCTAAATCTAATTAAAAAAAAGGATACATAGAAAGAAAAGCAGTAGTAAAAGCAGCAAAGCAAGTCATGTACTTGTTTAGGTATAATGATGACTTCTTGAAACATATGGTTGCAAAAACAACGTGCACATGTTTAAATCAACCAGTATCGACGTTGCCTTCTTCCTCCACGATGACGTTGTCTGCCTAATGGGAATCCAAGCATTAGTGGGTCAATCTCAGCACCACGACGAGCCAGGCGCAACATTGTGTTAATCATCATGTTCTGAATTAATGTATCTTCGTCACCATAAGCGCCGGCCCAATAAGGAGAAATATTTCTCGAACCAAAAACAGCATATCCCTCGCTATTTTCACTTAGGCATTCGTAATAGGAAGGGACGTTAATGTTTCCTGTTCTTTCAGGGTCACCAAAGATACAGAATAATTCGTTTGGCCATTTAGTAAAGGTAACTTTGGTATCTTTGTTTGTTTGGATGCTGTAGAATAGTTTATCTTCTCCAGAAGGAATAGTCGAACCACTGAAAGGTGTTTTATTAACTGGGCCTCCAAACACACCTGCGTTCAAAAATATGTAGCTTAATTTATCTGGAACAGGGTTTCTTTCTTTGTCAATGAAATTGAACTTTATATCAAGCTTAATCTTCTTGATCTCGTCTGGTAGTTTCACACCTCCTAATCTTCTGGAATCTTCACAGCCATTCTTGAAGAAACTATCCTCGTCAGCTGCTTTGACATCTTCAACGACAATTGGTCCTTCCAATTTGAGAATTTCAACTGTAGGTGGAATTTTTTCCCAACATGGATCGGATTTTAACACTAATCCCATAACACTAACGACGAGAGCACGAAGTCTTTCAGGAGATTTAGTATCAAGAAGCAAAAGATGTTCAGGAATGCAATGCAATGTCTGAAGACTGTATGGAATCTTGATCAACTCATTATTGGCATTTGGAGCAATTTTTGCTTTTGTTAAGTTCAACCATTTCAAAGTGTCGGGAAACGATAATAAACTCTTGAGACAAATTTCAACAGTGTTTCTTTGTTCTGGGGCACCTCGTTCGACCGATTGGCAGCCTGTAGATGCATGAGTTAATGCTTTCATACTCTTGAAATTGCAGTTCTTATATGATTTGCCCGTTAAGGTCATAGTGACGGTTTTCCCGTTAACAAATGTGGCATTTTCTAATGGTACAGTGATGTTCATATTCTTAACCTTCAAAGCACTAACCATTTTCGACGAAGATGGTTCCAAACACTGAATAGTCGATAAATCTTTCAAGTGATCTAGGAATGACATATTCGCCTGAGTTAAAGCACAAGTAACAGCTGGAGCGTGTAGGAAGAGCTTGTTTTCAAACTTCTTCAATAGAGCAGCCCATTCATTTTCTGTGGATGAATTCGGATCAATTTTGATATATCTCTTATCATGGAAGCTCACGTGGACTTCTGTCAGAGAAGTAGTCTGAAGTAATGGTTTCACTGCTGTAGCGGCAGCTTTTTGTGGCATGATCGTTTCAAGTGATATGTAACGCAACGATGAGAAATCACCAAGTCRTAGAGTAAACTCAGGTATCAATTTCCAAAGAAAATTATCCAACCCCGTAATTCTAGTGCTCCATTTATTGCAATATAAATCATCAAGCGACACAACATTGCTAATGATAAATCTACGAGGTTCCAAATCAACCAAAGTACCAATAAAGTTAGACAAGTATTTCACATTAGAAACAAGAGATGTGATATCAACGGTTAATCTTTCCAACTTGAAACTTTTGAAAAAGTTTTTCATATAAGCAGGGGGTTTAGATGGAGGAACTTGCAGTTTCATAGTGACTTGAACCTTGGTATTCAATTTGAATGTCAATAAAACCGCAGCTTTTTGAGTCTTGAGCTTTTCCAGCGTATCAACTTCAAGTACCGGACCATCAGAAAATAAATGCGTTGCCCATGTGAAAAAATTCCAGTTTTCAGTATTGTATTTCAAAGTTGAACCAATGATCCATTTACGGTCATCGAAAATGTTTTGAAAGACTGTTGAAAGAATCACGTGTTGAACTTCTATTGGAAGGGCACTGGAGATATGAATGTAGTCTTTCATTGGGTCTTTCCTCTTGGCCAGAGAGTAATTGAATGATTTCTTCGAGTCCGTCATTTTGGACAGTTGGGTGTGTTGAGTATGTTTGTTGTAGAAAAGGTTTCTGTTTAGAACGTGTTTGAAATCAGTAATCTGAGAACAGATGGTGAGTGAGTCGTTGGTGTTTTGAGATCTGATTTTTGTTGTTGATCTGAGCGCGTACGTAATGCCTTAGCTACTCAGAACTCAGCTAGTCAGAGTCATGAACGCGTGTTTTTGAAGACTTTCAAAACTGCTGTTGAACAGAGAAACAGAGCAAAAGACACCACAATTTGTTTCTGTCTTGAAAAACCAAACAAATATCTCAACTTTAATTGCAAAACCAGAAAATATTAGTGTTTCAATATGTTCAATTCTTCATTTACCAATTCTTACTATGGCAATTGTGCAGAAAACAGAAATACAGAGAACACTAATTGTTTCTGTCTTAAAAAAAAACAGACAATTATCCAGATTTTCAAGTGGAAAACCAGAAAATATGAATGTAATTTGCAATATTTTTGATGTGCTCAACTACCAATCTTCAGAACAGGTGAAAAAAACTGTTCCACTGAATCCCTCAGGTATAAAAGGCCACCGTTTTCCCTAATTTATCTTACCCATCGATCTACTCCTTTCTTTTCTTCTCTTCTCATTATTCATTCTAACTATCAACCAAAACCACTTCTCTCAAGCCATAACCAATCTCTTACAATCACTTTCACTGTTACTTACTACATGATGTTTCTCGAAAAGATTGAAGACTTTGAACAATACTGGTGTGAATTGAAGGCTGAACTTGCTTCAAACTACTTCCACGACACTATCCATAATGTCACTCAACTGAAGCCGAACGTTCCTCCTCTTTACAGTCAACACGAAGAGATGTTTGTTCATGAGATCTTGGAAAATACTCTTGGTTCCAAATTCATTGGTTTACTTGAACACCACTACGAAACCGATTCTCCTGTTGTTGAAACATTGATCACTTTAGCTGAAATGTACCAAAAAGTTTCTGGTGTTTCTATCTATGACGAATCCAACAAGTTATTTGCCAACAAAACTTCTGAACAAATTGCCAGAAACTTCAACCAAGGTTTCTTCCCAGTCAAGGTTGATCAAGATTTACCATTCACTGGTTATGAATTACTTGGTGCTGCCACTGATCTCAGACGCAGAATTAACCACACCTATAACTCTTATTTGAAGGATAAGATGAGTTTGGATGCTTACTTGGAAGAATTTGACGGTTTCATGACAGAAATTTATTTGTCCCCAGTCTTGGGTGAACTGGTCACTGAAGCAGAAATTGCCAAGTACTGTTTTGCTGGTTTCAAGTCCCACTTTGAACTGTATGAGAAATCATCAACAGAAAACCTCCCAACTGAATGGACTTCCTACGATAAGTTGAAGGAACAATTGTTGAAGCATCAACTCAAGTACCGTGTCACCAAGCTGCTGAAGGTTTTGAGCAAGGCTTCTGAAAACTACTTGTATGGCTTTTACGACTTGGCACAATTCTTTGAAAAGTATGATTGGGCCATGGCTGCCGTTACCAAGTACAGTGAAATCTCCCATATTATCTCTGAACGTGTTCTTGTTAGATTCTGCTTGAAGGGTTTCTGTTCCCGTAACAAGACCTGTCTGACCAACTTTGCCCACTTGAAAACTTACAAGGCTATGAGAGCTGAACTTACAAGAATTGATGCTGAACTGCGTGCTAAGCAGCTGAGAGAAGACCTGAGTTCATCTTGTAGTAACTTGTTGCACGATTATGGATTTACTTCATTTTTCAGAGACTTTGACCGTTACTTGAACCAAGTTAAAAACGATTCCCATTTGCAAGAATTTATCACTGAAACTGAAGTTCTCAGTTGCTGCTTGGACACTATTAAATTCAAGAAAGGCTTCAAGGATATCACTAAGAAAATTCCAGACACAAACAACTATAAGCAAATGAAGAAGGCTACTATGCAGCGTCGTTACAAGCTTCGTGGTTACAAAGTTGCTGGTGGTATTGCCGGTGCAGCTTTAATTCTTATGTGTGCTGTCTAAAGAATATACATGTACACCAACAATTCAAATTCTTTTTCTTTTTTCCTGTTTTTCATTTTCCATTAACCGTTTTTATTTCTTGTTCTTATTTCTCTTTTCTTTATTGTATTTTCTTAGTTGTATTTTCACTGTTTCTTAACTTTTTAATTCCATTGTTTAATATTTACAAATTCGACTGCCAAATTAAACATTCGAAATCTCAATGGTTTTGATACGTACGTACTATTGTGTACTAAATTAAGAAACGGACAAGAAAATGGTTAAAAAGAAGAGAAAAGTGTGTTGACAAGTGCAACTAATCAGATGTCAGTAAAAATAACTAATAAAACATAAGCAAATATTGCCAAAGAAAAAATTGAGAGATAAAGAGAGGATACAATGAAAGATACAAAGTCAGAAAAAGAAAATACAAAAACGGTCATTTAGCAGAGTTCATGAAATTGATCTTTTTAATGGGCGGCGACAGGAGCAGAAGCAGAAGCTTGTTGTTGCTGTTCATCGAGCTCATCTTCATGCCATTGAGCTTCAGCGTCAGCAACTTCACCAGGTTCGTAGATATCGTCAACGGTTTGATGTAGAGACAATGCAGGTTCTTTAACAAAGGAGTTGTCCAAAGTCCAGGAAGCCAAAGCGGATTCAGCATCAATAATGATTTGCTTGGAAGCTTCGTAACCATCATAAGCAGGTCTAGTTTCACCTGGAGTAACTGGAGAGTCATCTAACAACTCCAACAAGGCCTTACCATAACCAGCAATCAAAGCCAACTTTTCGGATAATTCTCTTAAGGCATCAAATTGGTACAAGAATGCAGCCTTCAACTTTTCTCTGGTGATGTTAGATAATTGGGCTTCAGCAACTAAAGATTCGGCTTCGGCTCTAACCAATTCTTGTTCCAAAACTGGGATCTTTGGAGATTGTGGATCCTTATACTTCAAGTGAGCAATTTCATCAGTGATCTTTTGTTTTCTGTCTCTTGATGGTTGAACAGAAGCTTCAATGTTTCTAATGGACTTCAAAGTGATTCTGTACAAGTCATATTTGTCAATGAATTGATCTTCCAATTCACCAATTTCGTAAATCAAGACACCCAATTTGTCAGTGACATCAGAGACATCATCGTCGTTTTCTTCACCCCACAAAGACAATTGTTTGGCAACACCTCTTCTTTCTCTGGCAACCAATTCAATGGATCTTTCCAGGTTCTTTTCAATCTTGATCAATTGAGCCAATTTCTTGGACAATTCTGGGCCAAACTGACCAGCAGTTGTCTTTCTTAAAGATGAAGCAATACCAGTACTTCCAAAGAATTTACCACTTCTGTATAATATAAAAAGGGCAAACAAAGTTTGAATTTCACTTAGTTAGTATCGATTGATGAAAGGAAAGGAGGGGGGAATGAATGATGGCAAGGAGATCATGTGAAATTGCCACTCAAATTCCAGATGGGAAAGGATACATACTTTGTGGAGGAAGTAGGTGGTGGTGGAGCGTTCAGTTGGGAAGCGGTTGGGGCTCTTCCGGATCTCAAGGAGTATGTTCTGTGCATTTTGGAGCGTTTGAGTGTTGGTATAAATGTGATTGAAGAAGAAGAAGAAAGAGGGAAAAGGAAGACGGGGAAACAGAGGAAGATGAGTCCAGTTAAGTAAGAAGCTGAGATGGATGCTCTGGAGTGCGTGAAGTGCTGCACCTGCGGTAGTGAGAGATCTTCTGGGTAATTGTGCAACTGAACTGCAACTGCAACAGCGATTACGATTATTGAGCGATGGATGGCTGAACTCTGCAAACTGAAATTGGCCCAAAGGGGAAGCTAGCCCGATTAGGAAACTCCGTGGCCGCTTTCAGCTATGACCGCATCCCCCACCAGCCTCACTAGCCACATTCTCCACTGCCACAGCCACACTCTGGGTCATTAGGACACTTATCGCAGGAACGGCTGATTCCTAACTTGAGCTAATCAGATCTCGGGGTTTTAATCTTTACGTCTCGGAAACTGAAAGCTCGATCGATTTCGGCTCGTAAAGATTTCGGCCCGACCCCTGTTTACATCACATCGGTCTATCCGAGCGTGAGAACTATACATTTGCATGCAAGCTCCATATACTCGAATTCAACATTCCTACCTACTGCAATTTGCACAAGCAATTATATATATGAAATAATTGTCATGGACTATTTCAGATTGCTATATATATCATCGAATTGGAATTAAGTACGTCGATCAGTATCAATGAGGTGTATACAATTTACAGACAGCTTGCATTTAATGTAATTACCATGCCTTATAATATTAATTTGGAGAAATTAATTTGTTAACTTAAGCTTTCTCAATGTCCATACGCTGCACCCATGGAGTACTATAAAAATTTCACATTATATAGAGTCTAAACAACTAAATTTACTACTCTATATAGCTTTAAAAACAATTAATTTAACTAATTTTCAGATCCCTTATATATATGTTTTGTACTTTGCTCTAGCTATATATACAATTAACGGTTTGAGAACTAACAATAAAATTGATAATCCTTTTTAATTGTAAATTACATTATAGATATCTATGGAGTCAGTACGTGCATATACAATTTATTTAACTCATGTATCTTGCGTTAAATTTTTTTAAATTATATTAATTCTTCATTTGTATTTTTTTGCCTCAACTAAAACTAAATAGGTATATCACCACAAAATATCATGTTGGCGTGGCATCTATCCACATAAAAACTGGTCACTGACAATTGGTGTTAAGTTGATATCACCAGGAAAATCATCATATATATTGACGTGTGGCGTCCATCCACAAAAAACCGATCACTTCGACACAGCTAGTGCTGCCATCTTGGCACTTTAAATTGACATCCGGGAGGTGTTTTAATTAGAAGAAAATTGGCGGTCCATAGAAATTTGACAAATTTGAGAGCTTCGATCAAAAACTTGTTTAATTTTTAAGGATTTTCGTGTATAGCTGGAGACTTTGTAAATACCCGTGAATACAGATTGTACCATAATATATAGGTAAAAAGACAAAAACGAAATCATTAAGCGCATGTGTAATTTAACATCATCAAATATATTATATTTGAAATTCATTAACTTCATTATTTTTAAACTCTATACATAATTATTAATTCTGAATTTCATCTTTACAAATTATAATTATCTACAGTTAATTTATTAATAATTCATTAAATTTATATATATATCAGCTAGTTTTACCTTTTTGCGAATCCATTTTCGCATTCATAAAGACCTAATATTTTACAGAATTAAATATTTTCAATTTTCAATTTTTTTTTCTTTTTTCAAAAACATTTAATTTATTCTAATTTACAATACTAATTTTACAATCCAATTATATAGAAACTTTCATGATTAGAATTATAATTTAAACACATGCATATTTTATTTTGAATTAAATTTTTCAATTTTAATTTTTATATTTTCCTATAGGCTTTTTTCATTTTTACATGCACTTTCAAATTTTCGATTCTATATACATATTGATTATAGAGGTTTATAAATCATTTCACTTTTTTATATTTTTGCAAATTTATACCAAATTATCATCAACTATAAGTTTTAAACTATTTTGCATTTTTTTTACATTTTTACTAATTTTTGCAAATTTATACCATTTGCATCAATTATGTTTTGGATTATTTTGCAATTGTTTTACATTTAATACAAATTTTGATGCATTTTTGAACTTTATCATTTTTTACATATTTTAATTTTTACTTTAATTTAAATTTAATGATATAACATCCTTTAATCAATTTTCAATATATTTATTTACAGTTTTTTCAAGTTTCTGTATCTTTATTTATGCAGTACTTTTTAAATTAATATATCATACACCACATTCAAATGTTCAGAAAACTATCAAATATACATTTTCACAAAGTGTCCATTTTTTTCAAATTATATTTATTTAATAACAAGCACTTTACGGCCTTGACCTTTGTCGCTTCGCTCCTTCGGTAGGCCTCTCCGCTTCGAATCGAAAGGGCTTGCTCCTGCGGAGGGCTGCTCGCTACGCTCGTGGGGTTCAGTTTTGAGCTGGAAATCCGGCCCTCTGATTGGCCCATTTTGTCACAACATCAAGTTTGTGCTAGGTGTACTCGCTCTCATTGGATGCTCACTTTTTTACGTTTCCCTAAATAACTCACGAACCACTTTTTTTTTAACCTATTAGTTAAATCTGTACTAAAGTATATATAACAAAGTCTCACCATACACAGTAACCTCATCAATCAAACCAATCAACGTCAGGATAATGAAATCCCTTCGAAAACATCACCCTGGGAGTGTCAATAGTGCGAAGGAAAGCACTTGTTCAGTTTTTCCTGTGGATGAACGCCATGTCAGTGATGATTTTTTGCTCGTAAATCAACAAAGCGGAGCCGGGCTCGAACGCGGGACCAAAGCAAGTCGTAACCCTGGCGCGCCTCTAAATGTCGATGCTGCATGAGGTCGCACTTTAGGTATGAACTCGAGAGTTGAAGTTTTGCGGTAAAAAAAAAAAAAAATGTTGACGTACATACTATACATATATATGGAAAATCGAGAAATTAATTATGTATTGTTAATTATAAATTTTCGATTCAATTGTTTAAAATATTACTTATAGATTCCTAATTGTTTTCACATAAAAAATTGAATTTAATGTTAATTAATTGTAATGACTCATATATTTTAATGTTTTACATACATATATATATTTTCAAATCTCATTTCAATTTTATATGTTAAACTATATATATAGTATAAATTTAACATCTTTTTTTTACAAATTGATGACAGTATATCAATTGCTTGCATTAATGAATTTTAAAACTAAAATGTTATTTAAAATGTTAAAATTAGTATAAAATATAAATCTAATTGGGTAAAAAAAAAATGAAAGACCAATAGAAAATTGTAAAAATTTAACTTCTTTAATATAATTAATTATTGAAACATTTTATTTAAAATGCATGAATTCACATGTCAATTTGATCCAAGCCCACAATTTCTCATCTATTTCAATTAATACTACGTACAATTTGACAGTTAATTATATATACGTTTTTTTTTACCAATGGCTTTGCGAACACAGATTTTTGTTCTATATGTTTTTACAAATTTTAAACTGTTACATATGCACTATATAATTTAACCTTTAACCTTTTTGAACAGTTTATTTTATATGTATATATTTTTTTCATGCGTTAATTTTTATACATTTGTCATTCCCACATGTTCATATTTTTTTTAAAATTAATTTTTTCATTTGCATATAAATTTGCTTTTTTTTTCTACAGATCGACTATACGACGTACTTATAAGCTAATTATATAGTATTTCTACGAATATAATAACTTTATAAATTATTACATGTTATATTACAATTTTTCATATATAGCTATTGTTCAATTTTTTATTTTTTACATGTATTTTACGCAATAGCTACTATAGAGTAATCTCACAATAACTTTTTTTTTCACATACGTTTAGTAATATCAATTAACTATACAAAGAACACTTTACACTTTCAACTTTATAATTAACTGCTTAACTTAATTTTTCTTCTTTTTCTTTTCTTTTCACCCAATCTTATTTAATTTGTCCTCCCACTTATCCCCCAAACTCCTGTTTCTTACTTTGGCATGCATTCCTTTCCCCCATTTTCACGATCCACAAACTTATGGTTTTTTCAACTGTCTATAACCGTATATAGATAGCTGATTTTTCCTTTTTTACTGCATTCTTGAATTCTATGCATGTGCTGTTGAAGGTTAGGCGAAACCTCAAGTACCTTTTTTCTTTCGAAGTGTATAGTTTAATTCAGGATTGTTACTTTTAAAAAAAAATAAAAAAATAAAAAAATAAAAAAATAAAAAAATAAAAAAATAAAAAAATAAAAAAATAAAAAAATAAAAAAATAAAAAAACTAGTTTTTTTATTATTTTAATATTACATTTTCACATATACATTTTTGTTTAAAATTGCCTATTTTTTCAATTTTGTTTTAATATTCGACCAATAATTTACATAGAATTTATAATATAATTCATTAATTGACGCGGCCTATATTAGAAAATTTAATTTCTAATCTTACTCTCTTAAGAACATAAATTTATATATATTCGATCAACTAGCTTTTAATTTTAATTCAATTTGTTTTTTTAATTTACCTTTTAATTACTATATAATTGTCGATATTTCATATATGTACATGTGACCTATATACAGTTTCATAAAATTATCTATAAGAATCTATGCCTATAATTCTAGCTGGTGAACCACCTCATCACATCTATAACACAACTCCTTATTGGACTCTTTGGTGAACTTCCAGCATCTTGGACATTTTTCGAAATTACTCTTCAAAACTAGGATTTTAGAACCATCAGAAAATTCGCCTGTTCCAAACACTTCGTTTTCATCGATATAATTAACAGTATCCTGTGTAGCAATTTCGAATTTTGAAACAACCAAATAGTCATCCAAAAAGTGTGAATATTTTTGCAAGATCGGCAGTAACTTGGAATCTGTGGAAGGTTGAATTATCACTTTGGCTTCTAATGAATTTTTAATATTCTTATCAACTCTCATGGCAACATCGAACACGGATTTAACCTTGGATCTAATATTGGATAGTTCAGAGAAATCATCTTCAATTTCTTGATTCAAATATTGATCTGGAGTATGGTACCAGCCATGAACAAATGGTGATGGGGTGCTATTGGTGATCTTGGTATCCAAGTGATTCCAAACCTCTTGGGTAATAACTGGAAGAATAGGAGCAGTCATAGTAGCCAATGACTTGACAATCTCCACAAACACCGTCTGAGTAGATCTTCTTTTGAACGAATCAACCTTGTCTGTGTACAATGAATCTTTTCTGATGTCAAAATAAAGAGACGACAATTCAATATTCAAAAAGTAGTTGAGCTCTCTAATGATGGTGGAGTAATTATTGGCTTCATATTGAGCAACAGCACTTTCTTCCAACTTGTGCAATTTGGATAGGATGACCTTGTCAAAATAGTCAAGCTTTTCATATGGAATGGTGTCCTTCTCAATATCGAAGTCACTTAAGTTACCAAGCAAGAAACGGTAAGTGAATCTAATTTTTTTAAGGTTATCAGCAACATGTTTCAAAACAGTAGGACCAATACTCACGTCACTGGTATAATCTGCCTGAGCAACCCACAATCTCAAACCATCTATTCCCAGACCAGGGATCTTGATTTTCTTGTTACCTTCCAAAATATCAACGGGAAGAATTGTGTTACCTAAAGACTTAGACATCTTATCTCCCTTCTCATCTAAGGTAAACCCATGGGTAACAATCTTCTTATATGGTAACACGACAGGCTCTTCTGAAGTTCGAATACCCAGTTTTGTCAAGATTGATGATTGGAACCAACCACGATGCTGATCAGAGCCTTCCAAGTAAACATCTGCTAAATATCCTCTGTTGTTTGCCTGATCAAGTAAACCTTCATCAGCTAAGTATTTCTCAATCACCTTCCAACTGGAACCAGAATCGAACCAAACATCCATAGTATCTTTACCTTTAACCAAATGATCTGCTTCAGAGTGCAATCTTTCAGGAATCCAGCTCTTGATATCATCGGTGGACGACACCCATCCTTCCAAGCCATATTTATCAACACCTTTGATAATTGCTTCTATAACATCATCTTCCATGATAGCTTCACCTTTGGTAGTATCATAAATCACAGGAATAGGAACACCCCATGATCTTTGTCTCGATATACACCACTCATTTCTATTCTTGATGAAGGCACTTAATCTATTGATACCTCTAGGAGGCACAAACTCAACATCGTTTAGAGACTGGGTGGTAGTTTCTTTAATTTGGGAGACATCAATAAACCATTGAGGAGTGGCTCTAATGATAATTGGTTTCTTGGATCTCCAGTCATAAGGATAACTATGAACATAGTTGTCATTTCTATGGAATAATATGTCAAGTTGTTCTAACTTTTCCAATACTTTATCATTTCCGGCCCCAAGAACTTTCAAGCCTTTGAATTCATCGACAACATTTGGGTGCAAGTCAGACGTGTACTTACCATGGTCATCAACAGGGGAGTACACTTCAATATTGTTAGCAAGACCAACCAAGTAATCATCATGACCGTGCCCTGGTGCAGTATGAACCAAGCCGGTACCTGCTGTATTTGTCACATGGTCACCAGCAATGACAGGAAATGTTGTGGATGGGTCATTCAAAAGTGGATTCACATACTTAGTACCAACCAAATCAGCACCTTCAATAATAATATCAGTCTCCATTAGAGATAAATCGATAGACAAAATCGAATCGGCCAGCTCAACAGCCACAAGAACACTTCTTTGTCCATTAGATGATCTGAGAATCGTATACTGCATTTTTTTATTAATTGAAATTGCTCTGTTGGCAAGAAGTGTCCACGGAGTAGAAGTCCAAATCAATGCATCAATATCTTCACTCAAATGTTGTTTGTCAATAGACTCAGGAAAACTCACAATTGGAAATCTAACATATGCGGTTTTTGAAACATGTTCCTTATTATATTCCAATTCACCTTCAGCCAAAGCAGTGGCAGTTTCACAACCCCAATACACTGGTTTTCTTTGTCTTTTAACCATCTTGTTATTGAAAAATTTCTTGAAAATCTTCAATTGTTCAATGACATATGGCTTTTTGAGAGTTAAATAAGGGTTCTCAAAATCTCCCATGATACCCAACTTCTGAAATGTTTTAGATTGATTAGCTTGGGCTTCCAGAGCATGATGTTCAGAGAGCTTGACAATGTCTAAAGGACTCAACTTTGTGTGTCTCAAATCTTCTAAATGCTTATGCAAATCTTGATACTCTTCACTCGACTTATCCAGTTTTTTCAACTTCTTCTTGATACTTTTCTCTTCTTCCTTTCTCACTTTGGATAACTTCTCTAAAGTTTTGAGTTCGATAGGTAAACCATGACAATCCCATCCTGGTTTGTAATGAACAATTTTGCCTTTCATGAGTTCAAATCTGTTGATAATATCTTTTAAAACTTTATTAAGAGAATGACCAACATGTAAATCACCATTGGCATATGGAGGACCATCATGTAAAATAAACACGTTTTCTAGTTTGCCATTTGTGGGTCTTGAGATATTCCACTTGTATAAATCAGATGTACACTGAGGTTTCAGTTGTTTTTCTATCAATGAAGCATTTGATCGGCTTGGAAATGATGTTGTTGGTAGGATCACAGTATCAGCAAATTTATGGGTATCGACTTCATTGCGGAGTAAGCTGTAGGTGGAGAATGGTTGTGTTTTGGAAAGTAGAGAAGGTTGAAGCTTGACAGAAGCCACTCTGGAAAATACCAGTGTTTGCTTTGACAAAGATCTTAGCATCTTGAACAAAATCGATAATATGTGGCGTTTGAAGATACTCTTGTTGCATTCTTGAATCTTGACTTCCTCCTTGGAATCGATAAACATGTTGCTCATATGCCACACATGGTGATGGTGATGGTGATCTCGAGTCCGCGAGACAGTCGAGTATATAAAAACTTGAAAATTTTCCCACATGCGAAGTTTCAATTTCGAGCTACTTAGCAACTACTCATCACAAGATATCCGTCTTTGAAGTGGCTGCTTGATAACATTATACATCCATCGACAACACAACCTTCACATAAAACTACGTCAACAGTAACAACATCATAGATTATCCATATTATGTCACGCAGGTACTCATTGGACGAACATATTCGTGTCGCAAACCAACATTCGCAAATCGAGTCAACTGAAAGTGCTTTAGAAGGTGCCTCGATTGAAGAGTACCATCCAACATTGCCTGATGGTTCTATTCCAATTGATCAAACACGTCGCAGAAGTTCAAGAAGGGGTTCTGTGTTGGATATAGGAGGGGCTAATTCAATAAAGAACTTTGCTTCTTCACTCAGAAGATCAGCAAACTACTTAAATGCATCTGCCGAAGCCACTTCAGAATTCATTGTTCAATCACCAATTTCACTGTCCGTTTCTCCTCTTTATGATTCTACTCAAGACCAGAACTATGGTACAACTGAGACATCACGTACCTCACATGAACCCAGTATACTCATCACTACACCTTCTGGTAATGAGTTTGATCCAGTCACCAAAAAGTCACCATTGCTAACAAACAAGACTCCTCTCCGCAGACATCAAAACTCCGTCGACGAAAGAACACCTTTGTGGAGCGATGAATCCAGCAAAAATGATCAAATTATTTTAACTGATGAGAATCAAAACCGTATTGTGGTGTCTCTGAAATCAACTCCTGTTCAAACAACTTTCAATGCTATCAACATTTTAATCGGATTGGGTATCTTGTCAATTCCATTGGGTCTTCATTGTTCTGGTTGGATATTTGGTATTATTGGATTCACACTTAGTACAATTGCAACTAAATACACAGCTATGCTGTTAGCTAAGATTCAAAAAGAACACCCGAATTTGAGAAGTTATCAAGAAATTGGTATTGCCGCATATGGAGAGAAAGCTGGAGTACTCATTTTTGCTGTGTTTGGAATAGACTTGTTTGGGGCAGCTGTTATCATGGTGTTATTGTTCAGTGACTCTTTCAGTACTATCTTTGATGAAGTGTCTCCATTTTATTTCAAATTATTCATTTGCTCACTGCTTCTGTTACTTAACTTTTTGCCACTTCGTATCTTGTCTATATCTTCATTTATGGGAATAGTTTGCACAACTATTACATTTCTTGTGATATTCATTGCTGGTCTTGTGAAAACTGACTCCCCAGGATCCTTAAATTCGCCAATGCCAACAAACTTATGGCCGGAATCCTGGATGGACCTATTTTTTTCATTTGGATTGTTTTTAGCACCTTGGGGAGGACATGCCGCTTTTCCTGAAATTTATATGGACCAAGTTCATCCTGAATCGTACGAAACTTGTATGAACACTGCGTTTTCATTCAGTTATACCATTGACTTGGCCACTGGTTGTGTGGGCTTTTTGATGTTTGGATTCCTCATTGATGATGAAGTGACTAAGAACATCTTGACAACTCCAGGTTATCCTTCTTGGATTGCCAAAGCTATCATCTTGATGATGGGTTTATTACCTATTTCAAAGTTGCCTCTTGCTTGCAGACCAATTATCACTGCTGTTGATGGGTTCACTAGTGCCCATCACTCAATGTTGAGACAATCTCTTAACAAAGTGGCCATCAGTGCTGTTATCTTTGGTGTTTCTGTGTTGGTGACGAGTTTTGGTAAAGTGATGGCCTTGCAGGGTGCTTCGATCTGTTTCACAGTGTGTATCACGTTTCCTGTGTTGTTCTATATCAGCATCTTCGACAAGCAGCTCTCGTACAAGGACAACACGATGTTGTACTCGGTGGTGGCTGTTTCGGTGCTGTGTTCTGTGTTGGGTGCTGCCGCTGTGTTGGTCAAGTAGTTACTAGTAGTGATGGATGGGATGGATGGGAGGGAAGAAAGAGATGGCGTTCGTTTCCCCGTTTCCCTTTTCCCTTTCCCAGCTGTTCCCCGTTGCCTTTTTCTATAGATCTTTTGATATCTTTTGTACTTGTCTTCATCGCATATACTCTCATAATATATTCCTCTTCATTCTTCATTCATCATGGTTTTCCTGTATCAGAACCAAGTGGCCACCACTGAACAGGGTATCACCACCGTCTGGTATGTGCTGGTTTTTTCAACGGGACCGAAGTTCGAACGTCCAACGAACATTGACTTGTGCCTTTTTTGTGCCTTTTTTTGACCACACGTATACTAACTCACAAACACTCCCATATCAACATTTCATTCCCATCAAAAAGGTTATTGGCAACATTAGGAAACAAATTTAGCAACACCAAAGTTTCAAAAAAAAAAATCCAATCGTTATCCATCCCAAGAGTATGCAGAGAAATCACCAATCAGACCATAGTCACTAAGGACTTCCCTTTGAGACAAGCATCAAGCTTGCTTTACGGTGTCACTTTGGTTTATAAGCAACAGATGGATTACAATTACAAAGAGGTTAGACTAGCCAAACAGTCCATGATTAGAAATTTCATGAAAATTGCAAGTAACCCAAATGAATTGTTGATGCTCTCAGAGTTACAACAGCCAGACTCCAATGGGAACAACAGAACTGGAATTAACAACACACATTCTGCAAACAAGGTTACTTTGTTACAAGATGATCCTGGTTTCAACATTCAATTTGATATAGTGCCAGATTTGGAAGAATGGCAAAATTCAGGACGTGCTGGACCGAACGTGACTGCAGGTTCATGTTCATCAATGCATGCAGGCAATACCACAACACTGCACACTGCCAACCCAACAATTAGATATGACACTAATGACTCATTCAATATGGTCTTTGCAGGAAATAGTGATGAGCTGTTTTTGGGTAGTGATGGTTTGAATCTATCACAAGAAGCTCGTAAGACTACCAGAAAGGAAGATGATGATGGAATGTTGAACTTTGATACAGATTTTGTTTTCGGAAACGATGGTAATGCCATTGAGATTAATCCTTTAACTCATCAAGAAACAAACCAAGATGGGGACGTTGCCCCATTCTCAGGGTTTGACCTAGATGGTCCAATGGATGATATTGGGTTACCAGATTTTGAGATGACTAACTTATTTGATGGTGTTCCCCAAGAACACACCCCTCAAGAAGAAACAATAGTCACTGAACAACCAACAAGAAGAAACAAAAGTAACAGAAAGAGATTAAAAATAGATAACAGTATTCAAATTTCTGTCTCTGAACTAAGAGAATTCAATACCAATTATGTTGATGCAAGAATTTCTGAGATTACTGAATTACAACTGAAAGCAAGTGCTGAGACCCCAGAAAAACTGTTTTCAGACTCTACAAACCACCTACCAGAGTTTATGAAGACTGCCGTCACGACCATGATTCATTCAAACGTTGGTCCATCCATAGATGCTATTGTCAGAAGAAAGAGAAGAAGATCTTCAAGTGTTTCTTCCATCGAACAAGCCAGAAGAGAAGACACTACTTTTAGAAGTAATTTTGCTGATATCACCAACAATATCGAGCTGGGTGACAACGGTCCACCGGATTTCCATGACATGGATTTTGATATCCAGAAGAATGATAACTTTGATGATGCTATGCTGGATATCACTTTCCCAGATGCTAACTTACAAGAAGATCAATATGATAATCATGAGAAGTCTAGTATGAACACGTTTTTCAAAAATGGTAATTATTCTCACCATGGGGAATCTTTATCTATGACCCAACAGATTGCAAAAGTTGATATGGAGTTACAACAGTTCTATGATGACTTGATGGACATGAAAGAAACTTCTACAGTTGGTGTGATGGTTGATGGTTCACAGGATATCAAAGAGTTAGATTTTGTTGACCTACTTCCTGATGGCGCTTCTTGTAACAGATCCATGGTCGCAAGTAATTTTCATAAGTTGTTGCATTTGGCCACTAAAAGTATGATTGGTTTGGATTATACCAGAAGTGAACATGACAAAAGTAAATGGAGTTTGTTGTCTGCTGAAAATATCGTTGTTTATTGTTGAAAAAACTAACTGCACTTTTTTGAAACTCGTTACTCCACTCACACTCAATTTTCGAGGGAGAACCAGTTCAAAGTTCAAATTTACGCGTCAACTTTCAAGACTCATTCAAGTCTGAAATGGCGAGCTGTATATTTTTTTCGTTTCTTTGCTTATATCAATTCTTTCTGTATTGCCGGCTCTTTTACCTACACCTTTCTTTGCTTCTTAATATAATACCAATTGCAAATTATGTCAGATTACGATCCAGCTGCCTGGACTATGTCCTCAAATGATTCCCTGTTCATCTCATTGGGTATGTTCTCTCCTCTCAATATCAAGACAACAAACACACCATTTTACTCCTCAACAACAAGTGCCCTTGTTTACTGACAACATTTGAAATCTTATATTAGCTGAACCAACAAGAGCATTAACGTTTAACCCAGAGTTTACCTATCCAATATTCGGTGAAGCGGAACAGATTTTTGGATACAAGGATTTGAGAATCAATCTCGCCTTCGACTGTGAATCTCTGAAACCATTCATTGGTGTCAAGTTTTCTTCCAAAGTATCCGAAGATGTGAAGAAACTGGATGAAGAACTATTGAAGTTTTTACCTAAAGATGATGTTTTAGTTCAAGATGAAATCAAATGGTTAGATTCCATAGAACAAGAAAAGTTTGAAAAACCAGGTGTCGTCGTTGGTACATACCCAGGCACAACTGAAGAAGATGAAGACTTTGTCTATGAAATAAGAAAATTCAAACCATCTGAAGGTGGAAATGGCTTGAGCTTACACAAGAGAATGCAAATTTTTGTGTTGTTGTTCATTGAAGCAGGCTCTTACATTGAAGCCGATGATCCAATTTGGGATGTCTACGTCGTTTACAAGACCCCTAAAAACGGTGGTAAGTCATCATTCGTTGGGTTTACAACTGTTTATTCATATTGGAAATACAAGGGACATACAGAACACGATGAAATAGAAGACAAACTCCAATTGAAGTACAGAAAGAAGATCAGTCAATTCATAATATTACCACCTTATCAACATCAAGGCCATGGTAAGCGTCTATACCAACACTTGTTCGACGAATTCCTTAAAGACGACACTGTTGAAGAAGTCACAATTGAAGATCCTAGTGAATCATTTGACGATTTAAGAGATAGATGCGATTTGGAAAGATTAGACGGTGCCAAGTTTTTGACTGGCTTGAACAAATTGCCAGTTACGACAGAGTGGCTTCTTGAAGAAAAATTAAAGCAAAAGATGGATAAGAGACAATTTGAAAGATGTGTCGAAATGTCTTTATTACACGCATTAAACAAGAAGACTTATGTTGACATTTCAAACTTGGATACAAAACAGATTAGATTGCAAATTAAGAAGAGAATTTATTTGAAGAACAGAGATGCATTAGAGGAAATCCCTGACGAATCAGAGAGAAAGAGTAAGTTGCATGATGCTTATGAAAGACTACAAGAGGATTATATTAGAATTTTGGAGAAGGTGAAGTTTAGTAATAAGAGACCCCTGGAAGATGATGAGGACAGTTCATCTGCCAAGAAACAGAAATAAGTAACCCATGTGTTGACTCCCTTGTACAATATCTGTATTTCTCTCTATTTTGTATTTGTTTTTTTTGTATTTCTGAGCACAAAATGAATTTTCTATAACACATTTGAAGATTCAGTGAAGTCGCATGAACCTATATCTATTGAGGGCGAAGTTATAATATGTTTGCTCGAAGTACAACAGCAAATCTGTGTGGTCAGGAACTTGAAATTAATTTAATGCACAGTATTACAACCAAATAAATTAATGCAGATAAAAAAATATATGACTAGTTGTTAATTACCACATCGAAGTAATAGCTGGGGCTTAGATGAAAAATCTCTTCAGCGGATTTGTAAGATTGATCTTCCCTTTTTTGGGCAACCACCATGTTTAAACCATAATATAATTGACGACTGAAAGATTCACAGCTCAAACCGACATATCCTAATGATTTAGGTAGCTGGTCAAAAAGTAATTGACATAATGAGAATCAAGTCAATGCTGTAAATATCTGCAGGGAAACTCAATCCCCTGAAATCAATTTGGTCTTCATTGATTTTTGCACGAAATAAAATCAATTTATTCAAAGGGGAGATAAACTGTTTCCAAAAATCATGAAATGACAAATCATATGAGCACAAGTCAACACTCAAATATTCTAGAGTAGATGAGAATTCGCCTGAGAATGATTTGAAATCATCGTTCAATTGAAGATCATGTGAAGAAGGCAAAGTGGAAAGATCAAGGTTAGTTGAGGGACTCTCACTTGAAAACGAAAACTTATCCAAACAAGGAAGAGTATTCAGAGCTAAATGCTCCGGACGCATAATATCGTTCTCATAACTTTCTCTGAGTGTGCAATCATTAGTGAAAGAAAAAATTTTCAGGCTTGGGGGAAATGAATTGATAAAGGATTTGAGTTGACTGCAGATCACATCTTTGTGTTCCTCTCTAGATGTTTCTGTGGCTTTAGCCAAAGACAGTGAAATATCAGTTAAGTCACTTAGACAATTGATATTGGAGGATTCAAAAACTCTCAGTTGATGAAAGAGGCCAGTCATGTCCAAACTGAGCAAATTCTTTGGCAGGCATATTTCAATGTCTTCAGGGCACTCGTCCAACTCCACAAACCAAAGAACCAAGCTGATGATGGTATTCGGCAAACTGTTCATGCATTTGTAGCTAAGCTTACAATCCATCAAGGTCAAACGCTTCAATGAGGGTATATTGCTGAAAGAAACATTGAGCTTTTCAACCAACCAAGTAATAGACAACGTAACAATTGATGCATTGGAAATGCCAATTTTAGGCAAATGAACTGTATCTTCCACATCTCGAGGTTAGGAAAAAGCAAGATCAAGATTTTTCAACTTAGTAAGACTACCAATTTGGACTAAACCTTCAATTCCACTGTCATCCAAAGGTAATTTGAATTTCAATGAAGTGTGTGCCATTTTATTTGCTAAATTGTGAACACATCGTAAAGTTGGAAGGGATGCAAAACCTCTGTGTCCCGGGAGCTTAACAATTTTCATTTTGAACCATCCATCAACGTTAAGGTCAGCCAAATGGGTTAGCAATCCAATGAGTCCATCCGCACTTCTAGAAGATACATCAATTGAAACAACTAGAGATTTTTCATCCACCCGGGAAGACTCAGCACCACACCACAATTTTAAATCATTCATCATTTCGTCAAGGAAACCCAAGTTTCTATGATATGTGCTAGTCAACACAAATTCTATGTTCTTCAGACAATGGAGCTGTGTAAAATTAATGGGGAGTGACGTTTCTTCAATCCAAGGAGCTTCATAAATCAATGAAGTGGCAAATTTCAACTCGTTTTTGTACTCAGAATATGCATAACTTGATAAATTCATCTTCAATTCTTGACAACCAAATTCCAGTATCTCTGTGCATCTAAAATTTCCTTCGACCAATGAATGGGATGGTGAAGTCAATCGTATCTTGATCGATCTGGATAAAATAAAATCTGCAAATTTCTCAAAATTTGGAGACCCAAACACTGAATCTCGATCAAACATCAAGTCTGGTATTACCGAGTCTAAAATAACATCTAAAGTAGGGTGGAATCCAAACAATGCTGTCAAATGAGTTAGAGGTCCTTTATATATCATGGAAGTATTGGATTGTGTGAGAAATCTGATGATAACATTCTTGATGATGATACATTGTATTTCAAAGGGAACTGTTGCGAGGACTTTGGTTAGAGATTCTCCTTCAATGGGCATTTGCAAATCTTGTAAGTGATCAGGATTCAGAATCAGATGTTGTGTTTTCAAAAGAAGACTTATTGATGAAGGACGACTCGGGAGTCGGAACGAGATTCAAGATTGATTGGCTACGCTCGAATATTTTAGCATCAAAAAGATTTTCTGCCTGTCATTACAAGTTACAACTTACATCAGCTTATATGAATTCTTGTATGGAGAAAGCAAAACTAAAGTTGGGTAAAAAACCATTCGAAAGATGTGCTGGTATGATCTTGCCACATACGTTGACTAAGAAGGGGACCTGGTAGACCTTTCAAGTTACGTTGATTACTTTTTGTCCCAATAAGGAAGGAATGAGATGATAACTTTCACTGAAAAAAAAAGTTCATCATTCACATTCCTGATTAGGCCAAATTTGATTACTGTAGTCGTAAAAAATGAAACAAAATGATTTATTTAACTGGGCATGAAATATTATACATTAAAGGCAAGTTATAAAGTAGACATTAAAAAATGCATTGATCTTCTCAAAAGACATGCATATAAGCTTAAGCTTAAGCGTGCTTGCTGAAGTACTTCTTAGAACCGTCAACTTCTGGGACAATGGTGTCAGAACCAGCAGTCCAGTTAGCAGGACAAACTTCACCATACTTGTCAGTGAATTGGAAAGCTTCCAACAATCTCAAGGATTCATCGACACTTCTACCAACTGGCAAATCGTTGATTGTGATTTGTCTCAAAGTACCCTTTGGATCAATCAAAAAGATACCTCTTAAAGCAATACCAGCACCTTCAAGCAAGACACCGTAATCCTTAGACAAAGAGTGGTTGGTGTCAGCAATCAATGGAATATTAACTGGGCCTAAACCACCATCGGCTCTCTTGGTGTTGGTCCAGGCCAACAAAGAGTATTCGGAATCAGTAGAAGCAAACAAAACTTGAGCATCCTTGTCAGTGAACTTCTTGATAGCTTCAGAGTAAGCAATGATTTCAGTTGGGCAGACGAAAGTGAAAGCCAATGGGATGAAGGCCAACAAGACCCACTTACCCTTGTATTGGTCTAAGGAGATTTCTTCGAAAACACCATCAACGACGGCGGTCTTCTCGAAAGATGGAGCTGGCTTTTGGATAGTGGCGACCATTGTGATAATATGTGAATGTGTAAGAGTGTGTTAGTGTGGTTAGATAATTGTTTTGTGTGGAGAAGAAGAGGGAGGAAAAGATTGCAATTGATGATGAGCTTTGAAGGTGGGAAAGAGCGGGATATTTATAAGGCAAATTGGTCTGGTGAAGATGAGCTGGAAAATAGATCCGTAAAATCCAGAATCCAGAACCCCAGGTCTGCTTACAAACTCTACTATAAGAGATGCGCGCCCAATTTGGAATATTTGCAGCCAAGTTGGGGCCTTAATGGCTGGAGCCTGGGCTCGACTCTCGCTTAATAATTACATCCGATTCTGTCCGCATGAATAAATCGAATCATTATGGATAATGGAACCACAATTAAAACTCATTAGAAATTGCAAGTTGAGAAGGTAATCTATTGGAAGAATGAAGATATCAACAGATCATGTGTTATACAAGAAATTCGCATCATCTAGCTAAATCTGTAAGAATCTGAATGCAAACGGTGCACGGGTGTCTCAAATGGTCTTGAAAGACTCACGGTACATACTACAGAAGAAAATTGCGTATTAGAATTTAACATATATATGGGTTTGAATTAATACTGATTTGAAGTGTTAATGGAAAATATGTATTCGTAGCAAATTTTGAACATGCATGGTCATTATTAATAGAAATTGATATGCCGCTAGTAATATTCCTCATCATCATCGTAAGATTGACCTTCCTTTTTGTCGATAACCACCATGTTTAATCGTCCAGTAAGTTTAGGTTCACTCCAGCCACAGCTGAGGCCAAAATCTAACAACGAATCAGGCAACTGATTAAGTTGAACAGTACATCTTTCAGATTCAGTGCTCAGAGAAATGCTATAAATATGAGGTGGGAAATTCAGTCCAGAGAGATCAATTTCGCCATATGAATCATGTCTAATCTCTGTCGCATCGATACATACCAGATTTTCCAAGGGATCAATAAACTGTTTCCAAAACTCATGAAATGGCCGTTTATATTGGCTCAAATCAATTTTCAATGATCTTAAGCTAGAAGAGAACTGACCTGAGAATGATTTGAAAGTGTCTCCGAATGAAAGATAGCGTGAAGGGGGCAAAGTGGAGATGTCAAGGTTAGTTGAAGGAGACTCATTTGAAAAATTAAAGTCATCCAAACAAGGTAGATTATTCAGTGATAAGTGCTCTGGACGCAATATTATTTCGTTCTCATAACTTTCTCTCAGTTCACATAAATTATGAAAAGTAAACACTTTCATGCTTGTTGGAAAAGAGTTGATAAATGACTTAAAGCTTGAGTGTGGGTTACAACCAAATCTTTTTCCAATTCTTCATCATAACCACCTCCGTATAAGGTGAAATCAACATTAGTTAGTTCAGTCAACCGTGAAATATTTGACGTTTCAACAAACTTTATATCACTATACACACCAGTGATTTTTAAACGTACCAAACCAGCAGGCAACTTTATCTCAGAGTATTCAGAACATTCATCCAATTTAACATCGCAAAGACTCAAACTGATAATGCTATACGGTAATCTGTTCAAACATATGTAACTGAGCTTACACCACGACAAAGTTAACCGCGTTAACGATGTGACATTACYCAAACGGATATCGAGATTTCGATAAACACAGCTCATGTCTACTGTTAAAGTTATGATCGATGGATTTGAAGACAAGCTCATGCAAATTTGATGATGTTGGCTTTGGATCAGAAGGGTTGACACAGAAGAGATCCATCCTTGTTAAATTTGTGAAACTGGTGATCTGCCAATCTTTCATTTCGTTTTTATTCAAGGGTAATTGGGTAACCATATGGAGGGAGACGTAGTAAAGAGCATGCACATAACAACGTATTAAATCAAGTCGTGCCTGTAGATATTTTTGGTAATCAGGGGCATCTGGACTGTCATGTCTTTAATTTGCATGCACAAAACAATTTGTCCATGGCATTGAAAAGTTGTAAAGGCCCTCTAATTTCTGTATGGAGTAAATCAGCTGAAGGGAAAAAAAGCCCAGTGTTTTCTTTGGTGATTTGGACTTGGTGAAGGTAAGCTCTTAAAAGCAACCGAGCATGCTTCATGACTTTCTTCCTCTGGTGAGTGTGTGTAGCCAAAGTGAGGAGAATGGAAGGGGAATTCCTCCTTCAAAGAAGAAAGGGATGGGTATGTTTCTGGCATCAATTTTGTTCAGCATTAAATGCTTGGAATTGAAATATGTGATTTATTGAAGAGATGGGTGAGGATTGCAATCATCATCGAAAGACCATTTGCACCTTTTTATATGGCAATTTTTGATATGATGTTTTCTGCAACATGTTGGGTGAATTAGGCATTAACGCGAAATACGAATTTCAATTTCTGCGTACAGCTAGACATATAAAAATTACTGTTTGACATATTGACATCCAGAATTGGTGATGAGACGTATATATATAGCTGAAGACCATGAAAAACTGTATATGATATAACTAAAATGGAGACAAGCACTAAAAATTGGAGTATGTACTCCCTTTCTCTTCCTCGAGCCTTAATTTCTTCACTCTTCTGATCCTTCAACGTTTTCAGTGACAAATATTTAACGTTCCCCTCAAATCTATCACTACCAATTTTCATGTTTGGGGACTCATMATCCACCAGCTCTTTGAATGTATTGAGCAAAAAATTTGTGGTTGGGTATTTACCTTTGCGTTCCAATTCAACATGATAGATTTTGCAAACTAAGCTCAGCTCCTTCTCAGGAAGTGGTGGTAACATGTGACGTCCTGTGGGCAATGCGACTGTCTTAGCATTCTTGAATTCATTTAACCAGTTCTGGACAGTAGAGTTCTCTGACTGAACCTCATTTGCCAGTTCTTGTAGACTATATTTGGTGTATTCCCCAGAACAGTGCATGGCTATTACCTTTGCTCTTTTTTGTGCATTGTCCATATCGGTTTCTGGACCCCGAATCTTTCTTCTTATATTTGACTCAACAATGATTTGAACGCCGGTTTGATTTCTTAATTTTTCAATCTGTTTTTCCCTTGACATGATATTGCTTCTGTCCTTAAGTGATAGGTTGTTAAAATAATTGAGCACCGGAGAGACTAGTGGAGGTAATTCGACAGAGCTTGATAACATAACTGGAAGTCTCTGTTGTTTTGTTGGTGATTTGGATCGTGTCCGCTTGGTTGGTGATTTTGATCTGGCCATTTTGTATGATTGAATTCATGAAACTAGTTATGCATATAATATGGTAATTTTTAATCCTGAGATTGAAATTGAGGTAACACGATATATATGAATATAATATATACAAATTTACGCAACAGTATGTTGAAACAGCTAGCTTCTGTTTGAGTAATGTTTGAGAATTGAAGTGAGTGCGAGCTTGAGATATACATATATATATACACTGCAAATTCAATTTGTAGTCCTAAAATTCACAAAATTGGCGGGCCGTAATTAATTTGAAAATTCATGCACATGAATGTATACTTTCACAATGCAGTTATGAAAGCTAGTATGTATATACGTTGGCATAGCTTATTCCACGGGAGAATTCTTGCATTATAAGCTTTAGTTTGGAAGCACACATGCAAGTGATATATAGCTTGCACAATCAATTTTCTTCTTAATTGATGATCAACTTTCAATTGGTATCATCATTCATGGCATGATCAAGGGAATATTGAAAAAATATATATATCAATCATGCATGCATGGTAACCAGTGGCGGCAGCGGCAAATTTGCCAAACCTGCCGTCGGCGCCAAAGCATTTGCCGGACCTCGATCTATTACCAGCCCATGTTGCAACTTGCAACTAATTGCGAACGAGTATTTGAATTTTGCAATATTTACTAAGCTTGAAAGTGAATTAATATATATATATATATATATACCTAATAAAGTTCAAAATTATATATATTATAAAACAGGAAAGTCTATATATATTCGAATTCGAAATTGAATTTTCAGCTAGATATAGAAATCAGTATACGTTATATAGGTATGTTATATAGGTATGTTATATTTTATAATTAAAACAGTAGGAAGGTCATAGAAGTCAATGRTCCCTTGATATAATTGAAGTGAACTATATAGAAATCAAAGGGCAGTAAAAATGACTAGCCGAATGGGCTGAAAGTCGGGATCCCTGGCAATATATATCTAACCGACAGGTAGACCGGCGTACCAGCTTCACACAACTTGGTATTGTGATATGCATTTCTCACATAGCTAGAAAGGTTCCTATTTCCTAGTTTCTTAGATGCTCTGTGAACTCGCCAAGTAACAGATGCAGCCTCTTCTTTGATTTTGAAAGGGGTCTCAGTTTTGCCAAACTCAACCTTTAAACTGTTCCAATATTTTTCAATTGGATTAAGCTGAGGACTGTATGGTGGATTGTAACACAATTTAAAATCCGTTCCAAAAATGCTATTGGCATACTTCACCAAGTGAGATATTTCAATCCCTTTATGAGAGGCAACGTTATCCAACACAATAAAACAATTTCTCAAATTAGCATCATACTTCAAATCGGACATTATTTTCCATAAGAAACACATCATATGTCCCCTAGAAGTTCCAACACCATCTGTGACCAAATTTGTACCAAGCATTTTCAACTGGGATCGTTTCAAAAGTTTCGCATCTGATATCTCTTTTTCTCTCACCTTTTTAGTCTTTCGTGGATTGGGGTTTGGGTCAAATTCAAAAAAAATATTATCAATTGCTTCAGCATTTGCTGAATTCTTCTCAATAGGAATTGATTCATCTAAAACGGCTTCTGTTATACCCCTTTTCTCCAATGGAATCTTCCCCATTTGAAGTAAACGGCCTTGTATGTAATTGAAGCCCCTTCAAACACCATTCGAGGTGAGTAACACTATATTTGAGGTAGGTTGGCGTACATTTGAACTTGCCACTCACATATTTGAAATAGGCACTAGGACTATTTGAGGCTCGGCCAGGTATCAATTGAACTTGACTCTCCCATGTTTGATGTAGATACCCATTCTATTTGAAGTAGATGCCCATCCTATTTGAAGTACACACTCATGGCATTTGAGGTAGCCATTCCTATCATTTGAAGCTCACTTTCTGCAATGGCACCAATACGAATGGTACCAATACAAATGGCACCAATTTACAAATGGCACCAATACGAATGGTACCAATACAAATGGCACCAATTTACAAATGGCACCAATACAACTGGCACCAATACAAATGGTACCAACACAACTGGTACCAAGTTATAAATGGCACCAATACAACTGGTACCAATTTACAAATGGAGTACCTTCAATCAAGTCAATAGTATGCTCAACATCCCTTTCAGGTGGCAGCCCAGATGGCTTCTCGTTGGTAACAATATCAGAAAACTGTTCAAAGATTTGCATTCTCAACCCATTAGCAGTGGTCACCATCTGTTCAGGCAACACATCGATTGATTCAAGACCTTCAGTTTGAGCTTCTTCGGACCGACGAATCACACCAACCAATGATGCAGATTGAAGATCCCGATTAAACCTGACAGCATCAAAGACTTCTACTTGAGCTTCAACTTGTTTAGCAGGCACATCCTTCAAAATCTCAGCGATACCAAACTTGAGCAAAAACGGAGATGATAGTCCAGAAGACTGCGATAAGACCTTCATGACACTGGCCACTCGCGAGTTGCCGCCAGTAACGTAACGATCTTGGAGGATCAGAAAAGGTCGTGTGGGAACCAAGTGCGGATAACCACAGAACGTCTGACTGACTGACTGACTGACTGACTGACTGACTAAACAAAACAAAACTCGACTCAACAACTATTTTGTATCTTGTTACCCTCTCATTTCTTTGTTCCCTTCACTTCAAGATTGCCATAAGTTATAACTTATAACCCTTCCTAGCGGATTTATCATTTATTGACGCCGGATATCAATTGGTTTCTCTTTCCTACTATTCCATCCCATCCCACAAAAAAAAGGAAAATGAACAACCTCAAAATGAACAACCTCCAGGGCCACCACCACCAGGACCAAACACCACCAGGATCACCACCACCTAACTTCACCACCTACCCAGTTCCAGATGATGTACAAGACGATGAATTTGTTCGGTCGCTCAAACGCAAGATTACAAGAGATACGGTTATATGTATTAATGAGTTACAGGCGTCAGAACAACAACAATACCAACGATTTCAAAGACTCACAGAAAGGTTAGCAGCCCCTGCTCAACTAGCTGATGGGCAACTTGCTGTTGCAATTGATGCTTATAATAGAACCCCTAATCATGACAACTTAGTCGTTCTCCTGCGCACACAATTTCACGCTTTCAATGAATTCATTGCAGCATACCGGATAGATGAGGCTGAAAGAAGAAGAGAAGAAGAGGAAAGAAGAAGAGAAGAAGAGGAAAGAAGAAGAGAAGAAAGAAGAGAAGAAGAGGAAAGAAGAAGAGAAGAGGAGGAAAGAAGAAGAGAAGAAAGAAGACAAGAAGAGGAAAGAAGAAGAGAAGAGGAGGAAAGAAGAAGAGAAGAAATGGGAGTTTTGACTAGACTTGCAGAAAACAGCATCAATTTGTCAAGAAATAGAAATTCATTGAATGGTCATCTTGAAAGAATTTGGTATCGTGATGAGCAAGGTCCAGATCACGACACATACGAGAGAGATTTATCCTCTTTGGGTCGCATCAGGGGATTGACTGCTGAGAACTTGGCTATTTACATAGATCGTTACCATGTGAGGGTTCTAGCTAATATGAATTTACCTGCTAGAAGAGACCAACTTTTCCTGAAATTGGGAGGTAATCCAGCTTTTTTGAATAGGCAGCTTTAATTTTTCATTTTTCAATTTATATCTATTATTTCCCATTTGCTTAATTTTTTCATCTTATATCTTCGATCTTTATTTTTTATTAAGAGCTAGCTATCCTAATTTGCAGAATTTTTATTCATATATACTGTGTTATAGATCACCGGTGTTGTAATAAGAACACTAATGTTATGACACTAAATAATATATAAGTAAAAGATAAGATTGATATTTAATGTAGTTGTCATATGAAGTTATAGGACAACAGAGAATACACAAGAAATGGGTGTACAAGAATAGGACAGGATAGTGACGATGCCTGCGAGGGCTTAACATTAAGGGTTGGTGTACGGAAGTTATGTGGAATGTGTAATCAATGATGTAAGACAGATAACGGCAGTGAGAGCACATGACACAGTATGGATGTATTAAACGATTGTTGGGATTGGGATGGGACAAGAGGCAAGCTGAAAGACAAATTATCGTTAAGCAAAGGGCCCCCCAGTAAACGGAGAGCTTGTAGTAATGGAAGAAGTTTCTTCTGCAATTGAATGTGATTGGGTGGAATTGGCTAATAGCTGGCTTTGTGTGTTTGACGCGTCACCATTTGTACGCTTCTTCTTCTTCTTTGGTACTAGCCATCCATTTAGAAGGGCGAAAGTTGTCAGAAAATTTAACATTTGATCTTGATGCTGATTTTGGAGGCATTTTGATTGTTGTGTTGGTGCTGGGTGGAGACGTCAAGCAGCTTGGAAAGAGGAAGAAGAGCTGTGATTACAACGTCCAGAAGGGCCTATAATTTTAATTTGTAGGGGCAAAAAACCCCGCGAGTGATTACTCTATCAGGTAATTTGGCGTCACTTGAACCTGGCCTTATTCTGACCTTAAATAAGGCCGCTTAAATGCTCGAATTACCGTATCGGGTAATYGAGGTTTGCAGWTTCTGGCCTTAAGCCCTCGAATAAGGTCGCTCCCAAAGCGTCTAGTATAGTCCTACCCGAAAATGTTGGTCCCGGAAAATAAAAGAATCCAGAAAAAAGAATAACTCGTAATAAGTAAGTCATAACTCATATATGGTAAAATCGTAGCTCGTAAGGTCAAAAAAATTCATATAAAGGGAATGCGGGAATAAAAAATCATAACGGAAAATGAAATAAAGAAAACAAAGGGATATAGTTCAGATGGGTGTGGGAATAAGTGGCTTAACGTATCGAGTGGCGTTGTATATGATGAACTGTATTTATGTGGAAATGTAAATATCAGTGGAAAACTTGTATTAAACTATTTGTGAAAGTCTTTCTGTCTGGTCTCAATAAAGAGATCGAGTAAGTAAAAAACAAGTAAAAACAGGAAATAGGAATGGGTTTAAATAAACCTAAACTCAAACATAGAAATAACTCAAAATATACAAAAGGTATTCAAAATATAAACAAAAGCCAGGTATAGAAATACCTAGAAAACACTTTAACGAAAACACTAGAAGTAACGTGAATAGGAACACAGCGTTCGGGAAAATTCGAGAACGCGAACATATGCCGAAATAACCGACAACCGAATAAGCCGATGCCTTATTTTCACAATGGGAATGTAACTAAAGTGAATTTGTGAATAATGTATGCTCTGAATAAAATCAACGTGAGATCCAAGTGAGCTAGATGTAATAAGTGAATGTAAGATATGCTAATGAGATGAATGAAAAGTGGTGTGTTTGTGTTTCATGTTCATATAAATATGATGTGTTTGGGAATTGGATCGGATGGGTTATGCCAATATAAATCAAAAAAAGATACCAAATGGAATAAATGGGGAAAGTTTGAGATAGGAGAAGAAGACGCCCCAGACCGAGGTCGCAGGTTAGGAATTGATTCGCAGTATGAGATGGAACTGTAGAGAAAACAGGTAGTTCGAAAGGTTCAGTCGGATGTTCAAAATAGGAAAACTTGGCAGAAAACTTGATGTGAGCCTCCTGAGACTCAAAATGTTCAGATTGTTCAACGTGATTGAAATTATAACTGTGAGGTTGGATAGAATTAGGTGGCTTAAGCTTGACGAAATCAAAGGCAGGATGACAAAGGACAGATGATTCATCTGCGGTTAACTCGGATTTAAATTCATTACAGGTTAAATCAGATTCATATTCACCAAAATCGTAGAATTCGAGTTGATCAGTTTTTGCATGTCCAATAACCGATGATTCCAATTGATGAGAAGGTGTTTCAACATGACATTTACCAGAGACGAATAAACAAAACTGTTCTATACCAGGATCAAATGGTTTCTCGAGAGTTGATAGGGAATCAAAGGGATCAGAGTTGACAACGTTGGATGGTTGAAGCTTTAATGGAGATGGCAACGGTGTGAGCTCTAATGGAGGTGGCAGATCAGGTGGAGAAGTGGACGTAGATGCGATGGAGCCTTCAGTTGCAAGACAAAGTGGCGCATGCTTAACGGAAATGCATAAGTGGCGATCGTTGTTGAAAATGGATGGGTTGTTAAATTGCATGTATTAACGGCTTGAGTTTTGATGTTGTTGCTGGAGTTGGTGTTGGAAATGGGTAAGTTGCAACCGTTGTTGGGAATGGTGTTGGTGTTAGAAATGGATGAGATGGATGAGATGGATAAGTTGGAATTGATGTTGGAAATGGATGAGTTGCAGTTGGTGTTCGAAATGGATGAGTTACAATTGATGTTCGAGATGGATGAGTTACAATTGGCGTTCGAGATGGATGAGTTGGAGTTGTTGTTGGAGATGGATGACTTATTGGTGTTGGAGATGGATAAGTTACAATCGTTGTTGGATGTGGTACAATCAGCTGATTCTGAATCGTCGTGCTTCAGGTTCAATAGGGTGTCGTCTGATTGAGAAAAAGTTACACCTTCCAAAAACTTCAAGTTGGAAACGTACTCCTTAAGAGATTGTAAATCGTGACAGGAAATACTCATAACAAACATAAAAGTATATTCGAGTTTGTGAAATAGGACTTGTTGAACTCGTGCCCTTATTTCCTCGTAAGGAAACAACCCATTTTCAATTTGGTCGATGAATTTCACTAATGCTTTTCTAACCGAACGTGATTTCGAAGTTTGGAAAGGATGGTTTAGCTTCAGTTGTTCTTGATCATAAAAGGTGAGGAAAGATATGTGTGTTGAATGAGCCGAATCAGGATCAAATGTATCAGGGGTATCACCTGCTTCTTGGGTGTTGGAAATTGATGAGTCGTTATTGTTGTTGTAGGTGGCTTGGTGTGGATGGATCTGAGTTGCAATTTGTGTTTGAGATTGATGATCGAGTTACCATCAGCTTCGACAACATGAGTCGTCGCGATTAAAGTTCAAAATTTTGTCATCTGATGCCGAAAATGTTACTCTTCCAAAAACTCGGATTTGGCAATGCATTCCTTGAGATATTGTATATCATGCCACAACCACATTAACGATGGGTTGATCGAAACCAAGAATGGAATTTTGTGTTCAATAACTTGATACACTCTTGATTTGATTTCGATAAACGGTGCGGACGCATGATCGATTTCTTCCATGAAAGTATAAGTAATGATTGCTTGACCGAACTAGTCCATTGAATATTTGGAAATTGGGTACTTTATCATCAGTTGTTCTTGATCATAAACCAATCTATCGGTTGGATGAGTCATTTCAAGATAGAAAGTATCTGGTTCTTGACAATTCATGATTCAAAGGGGGGGGGAGGGTGCTAACTAGGGTGGGATTTGAATTTTTGATGAGCTGATTTTTAAACGTGCCAAACCAACGTAGCTATATAGGAAACAATTTATCCTATGCAGAGTACTCAGAACTTTTGTCCAATTTAACAAGCTAGGCAAAGGAGCTCGAACTGATTATCCTATTCGGTAATCCGCTTAAACATTTGTAACTGAGCATGCAGTACACGACAAAATTAACTGCTTTAATGATGAGACAAATTACTAAAATTCGAATATCGAGCTATTTCGATAAACCGCCATGTCTATCGTTAAATCTATGATTGCTGGATTTGAAATGACAATTGCTCGCGCAAATTTGATGTTGTTTTAATGGATCAGAAGGGTTGACACAGAAAGGATCCATCCTTGTTAAATTTGTGAAACTGTTGATCTGCCAATCTTTCATTTCGTTAAAATTTATTCAAGGGTAATTGTAATTTCAGTGAGTTTAGTGACTCTTCATTTCCAGAACTGGATATTTATCCATCCTAGCTGTCTTGAGCCACTCATCAACATCAGCATCGCGTCCATCAAGTGAGATAACAATTGTACATGAGTTCAGATTTGTTTGAACCTGGTCTTGAATAAATTGAAAGTACTAGGGCCCGTTCCTTTTCAACTGAGGTTCCAATATATTAAGAGCTCATGCGACAATTTTAAATCATACAATATTTCATCAGATGTTTCCACATCTTTCTTCTTTCCAATATAGTCATCCGAAGTTTCAGATTACTCAAACGACGTACGAAGTTGTGAAATCTTCATTGAAGATTGCAGCTGCTTAAGCACAGCTAGGGTCCACAATTTAATGAAGTACGCCTATAGCAAACGTCAAATCATTTCTATATTCATGAAAATCGTAATAGGTCACAATCACCTCTTGACATATATTCTGCAATAGATCAGCAACTGTACCGGGTTTCTTATGTCAATTGCTCCTGATGCCAAGGCCAACTTTATCTTAACTGATCTGGAAGAAATGAAATCTAAGAATTTCTGATTTGGAGACTTGAATATAGTGTGAAAAAACGCCATCCCTGGTATTGCTGAGGCTAAAATACCATCCAAAGTAGGGTGGAATCCAAGCAATGATGTCAGAAAAGTTAATGATCCTTTATTTTTCATGGAAGTATTGGACTGTGTGAGAAATTTGATGATAACATTGACCGAACCCACATGAGAAGCATCTGGCATCTCACAAGAGTTGATATCATCCATCTCGACATCATCATCAGAACCACTTCCSTTGTTATTTTGGTTTTTACTGCCCATATGGAAACAGAGCTCCTCACCCGTTAGGATTCCAGTATAAGTCTCTCGATCCTCCGTAGTAAGAATATTTGACCGTGTGCAATTCTTATAGAGATTGGCGTGCAAAGAGAAAAACATATTTTCGAAACCTTTACCTGACTGTTTCTCTATCATGCGGAAAATTGGGATTTCATCAATGTTGAAATGAACTTCTTTATTTGAGGATGTAAGGTTATCAAATGAAAGAGATAGTGGGAAATAGCAAAGAGGATCGATTAAATCCAACGTGGTAAGACCTGTAGCCAAAGATTGTGTAACCAGTTGCACAAAAGTGGGATAGGATGCTCTGATACCACTGCAAATTGGTAGGCCATACTTATCAGTATACTCTTTATAAGAAGGATTCGGTTTATCCTCAGTATCAGGTGCTAATTTATTGTAGAGGTCTTCGGTAAGTGAGGATGATAAGTTGGAGTGCACACATTCGGTGATGTCAGTGTAATGAGGGACCTTTCTGACTTCGAAAGTTTTGATCGGCTGTTCTTTATTCAGAACTGAGCAATGAGCTGGAACTGGGTAAGGTATAGCTTTGGTAAACAGAAACTTTTATAAGAATTTGTTTTTATTTCAGGAACGTTAAGTTTAAATATGCAAAAACTGTTGTAGCTCTTTCGCAATGACTTCTGATATAATACCTTTAAATATATTTTCATGGCTATCTTTGTTCAAATAAATAAATTTGTCTGGGTATAAGGAGAAGCTCCAATGAAATAGATGAGCTCGATAGACAATTGTTCATATTGAAAAGAAAATTCATAATAACATCTCTAAAGTTCAATTCTGATTCAGACCTTCTGTATTCAAGCGAACACGGCGATCAAGAACAAACTCGGGGGACAAAAGCTTTGTTTCCATGCTGTTTGCAAGTTCACCACTGGATTGCGTATCTGTTGGATCGATTCTCTAAGTGTTAGATAACCTTATCAAATGTGTCATCATGTTCCCATTGGTAATCATATGGAGGGAGACGTAGTAAAGAGCATGCACATAACAACGTATTAAAATCAAGTCGTGCCTGTAGATATTTTTGGTAATCAGGGGCATCTGGACTGTCATGTCTTTAATTTGCATGCACAAAACAATTTGTCCATGGCATTGAAAAGTTGTAAAGGCCCTCTAATTTCTGTATGGAGTAAATCAGCTGAAGGGAAAAAAGAGCCCATGGTGTTTCCTTTGGTGATTTGGACTTGGTGAAGGTAAGCTCTTAAAAGCAACCGAGCATGCTTCATGACTTTCTTCCTCTGGTGAGTGTGTGTAGCCAAAGTGAGGAGAATGGAAGGGGAATTCCTCCTTCAAAGAAGAAAGGGATGGGTATGTTTCTGGCATCAATTTTGTTCAGCATTAAATGCTTGGAATTGAAATATGTGATTTATTGAAGAGATGGGTGAGGATTGCAATCATCATCGAAAGACCATTTGCACCTTTTTATATGGCAATTTTTGATATGATGTTTTCTACAATGTACATATTGGTTATAACTTGTGTGTTTCTGTGTTAATCTTGATGAATCTTATTGAAAAGTTAAGTCTTAAACACGCGACAGTCGACTCCGAGCTAGTACGAGCCGATTTTTTTTCAATGACGAAACAGAAGTTACAAGAAGTTACAACAGAACGATCATTGATAAGATGGTAGATACCCAACAACTCACAATTAACTACACAAACCCCCCAAATATTAGATCAGGACAACAGTATAGATCTTTATCACATTCAACATGTCTGCTTCTCAAAACCAAAGTATGTCCTTCTTGCTATTTCGTGTCCAAAGTTGCCGTCAATACTCCAAGTCCATATACTAACAAAGTTTGATAACAACAACCACACATAATCAGAAATGCAATTGATATACGACAAGTTTCAACAAACCATTGAAGAACTTTCAGCAACATCAATCAAATTGAGACAAAACTTAGAAGAACACAAAATTGTGCTGACCACACTCAGCGAGGTTCCAAGTGACCGTAAGTGCTTCAGAAACCTGGGTGAAGGATTGGTTGAAACCACTGCTGGTGAAGGGAAAGTTGCTTTGGAAAAGGAAATCAAAGTTTTCGAAGAGAGTTTGAACATGGTGGAAAAAGAATTCAAGACAAAACAAGAAGAGTTTACTAAGTGGAAAACTAGCAACAATATCAAGATTGTGAAGTCACGTTGAATTACATCACCACATCTCACTTTACTAGATACTACATCGTTTAAAATACTTCCAATTTCTACCAAATCTCATATGATGTATATAATGAATGTCACTAATGACTTTAATATAGATTGCAGACACAAGAAACATACGTACAGAATTGCAACTAATAGCATTTAATGTTGGCAATTCATATGCCGGGCTGGATAATTTCACTTACAGCACTAGGTAATAGTAAACTGGAAAAAACCTGAAAGAATTTGCAATTTGTTGGTGTTTCATATGAACACTCATTCCTCTCTCTATACATATAGCTWTCTTCAATTTCGAGATCGCATAAATGGCTATCAAATTTATGTTCTCGACCCACAACATAGAAGCTTGTCATAGCACCAACCAGCCAATTATAGCTCGCCATACCACGTGAGGCCGCCTCAACTCCCACCTGCGGCCTGCCCAGCGGGTTGCACCGCCGCCGCTGAATGTACCTATTCCAACAACTGCATGTAACCGGCGACAACGTCTTTTTTTGGCTTAATTGGCCCCTTTTGACTTTGACTTTGTCCAACTTCCAGGCACAACGTACGTACATGCACTTTGCATCTTGCTACAACACAGCTCTGTTTTCAACTTTCCTCATCACAACAAGTCCAAGTCCAACTCTGATAACATTAACATCGATATCCAGAATCCAGATAACATAGATACCACCTCTTTGAAAGCTTGCTCAGTCCCGAAGAAAACGTCATTTCAATTTTATCGGTCACGTCCCACAACCAATATCCCCTATCCACCGCCCGCATATATATCCCCAAGTACAGGGATAAATCATTCTTTCAATTCATCCATAGATAGCAGCAATACATCCTATCATTCTTAAAAAGTCATCCATCCCCACTTAATTAATAATATATACCACTCCATTTACCTTCTCTTCCTTATCTAAACTCCACCACACACAAGAAGCCATGTCAAACCCTTCGTTAACACCACAGTCGTCCAATGGCAAACTTCAACAAACCCTTTTCAAATCAGTCACTCCTAAATCATCACAGAATCTCCTTCAACAGCGGGAGTTCAGTTCATCAGGTGAGATGTTGAAAGGTGATTTAGAAACGTCATTTGATGAATCTATGGATTCTTTGGCCAACAGTATCGATTCAACGAAACTGTACATCACAGGAAAGAGAACACTGAATGCTGTCATGGATTATGATGTCTTGGAGAGAAACATCAAAACCGTTCTTCGTTGTTGCCATATCTTGCAGGACAAGATCCATTTCGAATCTGCATTCAAAGATTACTCCACAAACAAAGTTACACTGAACGATAAGAACATCGATACCATGCAAAAATACTATGACATTTCTAATGATATTGCCGCCGTTGGTTTGTTTCTGAGAGAATCCGATGAAAGCAAATCAGAATCTGAGTCTGAGAAAAATCAAATACTGTTGGCTATGGCTTTGAAAGCTATCAGAACCGGAAGAAAACTACGTGAACTTGGGCTCATGTACAAGCTAGACTTACTTCACCGTCAAAAACTAGAATTTGAGAGAATCTTATATGAGCTAATTCCAGGTTTCAAAGAATTCAGAAACGCCAACAATAGAACAGGGCTCACATTTCAAGAGAAAGAAGTTGCCAAGTCCAAATGGTCCGATAGCAAATATTTACAACATGAATACTCTACAGTTGAAGAGTATCTGAAAGCCGAGACCATGAAAAAAGCCCTTTCTGCAGAAGTTAGAGCTTACACAATGGTTGCCGAAGAAGTCGGTACTGAAGAAAGAGCCATTGAATTGATCATGGTTGCCAAACGTAGAGCTTACAATTTGGTTTGGTCTTCCTTTTCTAAATAAAGAGTTTCATCACAGCTTGATTTTCACCATTAACTAACAACCCGCAAACAGCAATTCGCAGCCTGCAATTTCCGCATAGTTTATCATTCAAATTGATACCAATTAATCACCACATCCTCATTCGTTTTCCGACACTGTATTTATTCCATTATTACCACCATTTAGTGATTCCCGTCTTTTGAATGAGTATATTTCATTCATCCACTTTTAATTTCGTTTACATTATCATTTCTAATCGTTTTTCATTCCATGCTTGTTCTTACTCTTGTCGTTTTGATTTATTCAATTTTCATTGTTTCTTTTACCCACTTGTCCGATTATATTTGCATTCTTCATGGCCTTTTCGTTGTTTCTCGTTTTTTTATTTGTATGTTATTTTGCAATCCAACATTTGTATGGATACGCTTCCATTTTTATTAGGAATTCTATTGGCTTTCAGTAAAACACTTGAAAAAGTAGATTCACGAACTGGAGGTTAGGAATGACTTTCACAGAAAAACCGCGAGTAGGTATTTACAGGAAAAATAACAATTTCCGCGACAACRCAAAAGTTGAACAAGTGGTCGTCAAAATAATCTTTGAAGATTTGCAATTGAAAATTGGCAGTGATGTAATCCTGATTTAATCGTTCAAATGGCAAAACAAACATCACGATCAATTTCACATATTCACATGAATTTACCTTCCACAACAACATAATATTTCAACACCAGGAAACCAATACACGCATACCTGCCTGTTACCAAAGGATATTCGTTCAAAATTGACAATCACAATCACATCCCAGACGAGAATTCAGAGGCAACAAATATACAACATTTCGTGATTCGTGGATTCGTGGTTTAGCTGTGAATGGATGATCCGCCCAGGCAGATGAGCCTACTTGAAGCAAATCACACTGAAATTATTATGGTGGTTCATCTCGGCCATTTGAAGCTATAGATTGTTGATGCAAATCACCAAATAGTGATCTCTTTAAGCTCTGAAATGAGCGTTCTCATACTTGCAATACTCCACATCAGTTGATCAGGTTATTCAAATTGACTGGTGTTTTTTGCTGATTCATGAGCGTTGACCAAAGATAGAAAGAGTATTCCTTGATCACATTAGTCATATAGCTGGACTAGAATATTTTAAAGATTACCATATGTTGAGATCGACATTATGTTGCAAATTTAATGGCCGGCCGGCTACATCGCTAATAAATTCATGCTCTTAAATGGAAAAATATGTTCTTGGCAACGGCATCATGTTTCAATTTTCTCCCCACGGGCCATTGCCAGTGAAATGTTTCAACCAATCTATAAGTCCGAACTAGACCCCATGAAAAATTCATCAAGTTTGATCGAATTTGTCGGGCYTAAGTTTATTGAAAAGGTCAAACAGAATATCTGCTTAATTTTGGTCTTGCAGTGTGCTCAACAACACGCCTGTGTATACAGTTCCTCCTCCCATGAGTTTTGATTTCATTTTTCTTTTTCTTAATGTGGTGGCTTTTCAAATTGAACATTCTCAAGACAACGGATCTCAATAGTCAATTTCTATATTTGGACGCGTCTGGTACATATATGATATATCGATATTGAAAGCTTATAGTGAAACATGGTAAGTTGATGAACTGTCTACAACTGTATAACAAGTGATAGATTCCATCAGCAGAAGAAGAAACGAACTCACTGTTTACGTTCCAACATATGAGGCAGGTATCGAAGGTGAGAAATTGTCGACCGAAARCATCATTAGCACAGCCAGCTCTCTGAGAGAGACTGAGCCTACTTGAAAAGATCTGAAGTATGGACATTTGAGCAGATCAACACTTATAGATTTCCACTTTGTCTCTTCATTTATTCCTAACTAGGCAGAAACGCGTCAAACACATAATATACCCCTTACATATGGCCCACATGACATGGCAACGTACAAAGACACTTGCCCGCGTGTGCATTGTCGACTACAGCTATAAGGGTGTTCCAAACTTAGAACAGCGTTAATAACAGGACTTCGGCTCTCGACTCGACTTTTTTGATCTTCAAGCATGTTTCTCTCGACCAATATTTTCTAAGACGCCATAGTTCACACCTGAGATCTTCTACTTGCCATCTAATAGCTGTGAACATTGAATATTGAACATGTGTCTTCTTCTAAGTGCTTCAGAAATGGAGGGATTGTTGAGCCCACTTTCAATCAAAAATTGGGGTATTTATACTGGTCCTTTCCCACTCATTTGGCTCCTCAATTTCCTTGCTACTGGGTAACTTTTTCTTCTCACCAGGTTCAATCCATCAAACTAAATTCGAAGTCTCTCGTTTTATAACCCATAACTATACCAATTTCAACCCCACCCTCTAATCACAAAACATAAACACAAAAATGCAATTCTCACAATACTTAACCACCCTTGCATTGATCGCTATCTCTGTTCAAGCTGCTGAAACCGCAACTGCCGCTGCCGCTGGTGGTGCTGATGCAACTGCTGCTACTACCGCTGCTGCTGGTGCCGCTGCCACTACAGCTACTGCTGAAGCTGGTGCTGCTGGTGCCGCTAGTGGTACTGCTGCTGAAGCTGGTGCTGCTGCCTCTACTGGTGCCGCTGCCGAAGCTGGTGCTGGTGCTTCTACTGCCGCCAGCGGTTCTGCTGCTTCTGCTAGTGGTTCAGCTGCTGAAGCTGGTTCAGCCAGTGGTTCATCTGCCTCTGGTGCTGCCGGTTCTGCTGCTGGTGCCGGTGATGCTTCTGCTGTTGCTGGTGGTTCAGCTGCCTCTGGTGCCGCTGGTGCTTCAAAGTCCGGTTCTGCTGCTTCATCTGGTTCATCTGGCTCAAGCTCTGGTTCTAAGTCTGGCTCAAGTTCAAGTTCTGGTTCCGAATCTGAAGAAAGTGGGGCTTCTGAAGCTTCTGGTGCAAGTGGTTCTAAGACTACCTCTGGTTCAAAGAGTGGTTCTTCTGGCTCATCTGACTCTGAATCTGCTTCTGGCTCTAAGAGTTCTAAGGGTTCTGCTTCTTCTGCTGCTTCAATCAAGGCTAGCAGTGCTGGTGCAGCCAACGTTCAACCTGTCTTCTTGACAGGTTTGCTTGGTGCCGCTGCTGGTTACTTGTTGTTATAAATGCCTATAGTATAGTATAGACAACTGCTAGTGTATTTTAATGGTATCATGGTTGGTTAATTGCTGCTGGTGCTTGGTATAAGCTGCGCATTTGGTGTACATATAATTGTCAAACTCTTTCAATCTGTTTTGTTCTTTTCTTTAAAAATATTGTTCCAACTATTAAATATGAATTTTAATCCTTAATATATATCCTATCTTGTTCATTTTCAATGATTCATGGTTCAGATTTGCATGAGGATCCTACAATTAATTACAATTACATGGGTTATCATTCAATTTTAATTTCTATCCACAAGTCATGAGAACTCAAATCCTTACTGATTTGAATTTCATCTTGAAAATAACCAAACTTTGCAAGATCTAGCACCTAATTTTCTTCTAGGCTTCCTCTCTTTATAGAAGCCTATATATATAGCTGATTTCACGTCGTATATACTGAACATCGAATTGCGATTTTTCTCGGCAAGGGTGATTCGTGACTCTGTGTGCACACCGGCCATCTGTGAGCCTGAACACCTCTTTTCTTTGATATGGAAATACTCCCTTCACTTGTAGAACTCGATGTAGGTTGTAACGAAAATTGGGCCGACCGAAATGTATTTCAGTTTTCAGAGCTTGTCATCGATCATTCATGACTCTGGAGTCTGGGTCAATTTCGGCATGGTGTCTCGCTTCGATTCTCGCTTAAATAGACCCCACGTCCAACTCGAAAACACCTGACAATTCCACGCTGAAGAATGAAATATTCTTCTTGAACAATACGTCAAACAAATATACGATACCAACATTCACAAATGCCCCATTATCCACAATAACAGCTTTCAATAACCTGTTACCTAGGGATTTATGTTTCCAAATCTGGCATCAAATTCAACAAACCTTGATCCGCCTGCACAGAACCAACGTTCGCCATATTTATCGGTGAGATGACCATTATGACTTGACAACTTGTTTTCCCCAGAAGTTGGTATTTATTCTCCACAGAAATACGAAATGTTCATATAAAAACCACTTAGTTCCTTGGAAGATGCTCTGTTTTCCAAATCACTACTCTCTGTTGCTTCTAATGACTAGCTGAAAACACAGTGAATTCAGAAAATTTTCAATTGTTACACGTACACGTTTCAAAAATGACATCAACACAAAGCGCAACATCATCTTCCGGAAACCAATGGTGGAAAGAATCAGTTATTTATCAAATTTGGCCAGCATCTTACAGAGATGGTAATGGTGATGGATGGGGTGATATTCCAGGTATCATTCCAACATTGGATCACTTGAAGAACTTAGGAGTCACTGTTGTTTGGCTTTCTCCACACTACAAGTCACCTCAAAAAGACATGGGATATGATATTTCTGACTATGAAGCTGTTGACCCAATCTATGGTACGATGGAAGATATGGATAAGTTGATTGAAGAAGTTCATAAGAGAGGAATGAAGTTGATTTGTGATTTGGTTATTAACCATACTTCTGATCAACATGCCTGGTTTCAAGAATCAAGATCTTCAAGAGATAATCCGAAGAGAGATTGGTACATTTGGAGAGATGCTAGATATGATGAAAATGGTAAGAGAATCCCACCAACTAATTGGAGATCCTACTTTTCTGGTAGTGCTTGGACTTGGGATGAAAAGACACAACAATATTACATGAGACTGTTTGCTGAATCACAACCTGATTTGAACTGGGAGAATGAAGAGACAAGAAAGGCCATTTACGATTCTGCTGTGAAGTTCTGGTTAGATAAAGGTGTTGATGGTTTCAGAATTGATACTGCTGGTCTGTATTCTAAGAAATATCCTTTGGAAGATGCCAAATATGATCCAAGTAAAGATAGTCCAACTGATGAATTTTATTTCCCTGAGAATGGTCTTTGTAAGCATGGTCCACGTATTCATGAATTCTTCAAGGAATTGAACAGCAAGGTGTTTTCCAAATATGATATTATGACTGTTGGTGAAGTTGGTGAAAGTAGCAAAGAAGATGCATTGAAGTATGTCTCTGCCAAAGAACATGAAATGGACATGATGTTCTTGTTTGATCTGGTTCAGCTGGGTACCTGCGATGCTGATAAGTTTAGATACGAACCATTTTCTGGAATAGATTTCAAGAAGGCAGTTGAAGTTCAATCTTCATTCATCAAGGGAACTGATGCTTGGTCCACAGTCTTCATTGAGAACCATGATCAAGCTAGATGTACTACAAAGTTTGGTGACACTTCTCCTGAGTATTTGGGTGTTTCTGCTAAGATGCTTGCCACTTTACAAGCCACTTTGACTGGTACTCTATTCTTGTATCAAGGACAAGAGATCGGTATGACAAACTTACCTCCAGACTGGGACATTGACGAGTACAAGGATATCCAAACCATCAACTACTGGACTGAATTCTTGAAGACTAATCCAACTGAATCTGAGAAGAAGAAACTGATGAAGAACATCGGCCATTTTGCCAGAGACCATGCTAGATCACCCGTCCAGTGGGATGATTCCACCTATGCCGGTTTCTCAAAGGTTGAACCATGGACCAGAGTTAATGACAATTATAAAGAGTTGAATGTTGAAAAGCAAACAAATGATCCTAACTCTGTGTTGAGCTACTATAAAAAGGCCTTGAAAGTTAGACACGACTACCCAGATTTGTTTGTCCATGGTGAGTTTAATCATGTTGAGTTTGATAATGAAAAGGTGATGAGTTACACAAAGACATTCAATGGTAAGACTGCTTATGTGGTGCTTAATTTGACCAAGGAAACTGTTCCATTCCATGTCCAAGTTGAGGGTGATTTGAAATTGGTTCTTACAAATATCGATCAGGAGGATGAAGGTAGTTTGAAACCATTTGAGTCTAGAGTTTATCTTGTTCAATAGATGATATAATTACAAGCTTGCCTTTATATGCTTGTCTAGCTTTCCACTGGCCTGTTGACAGATTTGGCCCATATACAAATTGCATGTGTTTTTTATAATTAACTTTTGATTCAAGCACACATCTTTTTTTTTCTTCAACTGCATGTATAATGTTTGAGATTCTACATATATACATATATGACTAGAAACTTTAAAATAAATTCAAATAAAGTTGCCATATAAGAATCATAGATGATATATATAAACGAAATGTGTAATTAACAATTACATGATATCTATAGCATATTTGACCATGATGAATGATGCACAAGATCAATATCAATTAACTTTCAAAATTGAAAGAGTTTATGGTTAACTCGGGATTTCTGTAACAGTTATCCAGAGACTCGATGACATGCATGAGCTTGCATATAACACACGTGTACGGGAATACAAGTTAAATCTGAATATATACACATATGCATATATGCTTATTAAATTTTAAAACAGCTAGCTATATACATATATATACGTGGCCATAGATATGCCTAAAAACTATAAATGACAGCTTTATAGCTATAGAGTTAAATAGAAATATGTATGGCCTTGATCTCGTATATATGCATCACTGAAACTGGTGATTTTACGTACCATTATAATTGCAAATTCACCGGACTTTCATTGACAAAGATGCTGTTATAAGAGAAGATTTGAACAACCTTATCCATTGAGAAACAAGAGTCAAGACAAATGGTTCGAAACATGGTCATGTCTCGCTTGAATTTTCGCTAGAATACCGTTTTGGTCCTTTTGAACGCGTTTTTTAACATGAGATTGCGGACCGATATCAATTTGCAATTTTAATTTACCCACTTCTTTCACCTTCCATCACCTTAAATTTACCCCATGGGCCTTATGACCGCTAAGCGTATTATATTAATCCGGGGAGAAGTGGGCTTGTAACATGGAAAGGATTAATACATCTTATAGGCAAGGGCTGGAACATCAGGTTGCCCCACAAATTATGGAACAATGTGATGCCCGAAGTCTAAGTTGACAAGCCACATATGTATGTGTATATACCGTATACGGTAGCACTGAACAAATCCTTTGCAGTCAGATATATTCTTCTGCCTTCAGCTCTTAGCCAACCATGTGGCCTATAAAAGGACCCCTGTTTTCCAACACATTCAACTTCCTGGTTCTCCATACCCATGCAAATCTTTCTTTCAAATTTCAATCATCATAATAACACAAATTCTCATTTCAATATTCAAGTTTGCAATACATATAAACGCATATGACACGCTCAATACAATACGTTGAAGACACTGACCGTTCTTCAGAAGATGTTACCAATCTCCCTGAAAAGGATGACGAAGCTTCTCATTTTTCCAACGATGAGATCGACGACTACTTGGCCAAATTCATGGACATGTCAGAGAATGCCCAAAAAAATGATTCCAATGAAAAAGTGATGGGTTTGAAAGAAGGGTTGAAAACATTTCCTAAAGCTGTTGGTTGGTCTTTGGTTTTATCATCATGTATCATCATGGAAGGTTATGATACAAACTTGTTGAACTCATTATATGCATTCCCTGGTTTTGCTGAAAAGTTTGGTACTTATTACCCTGACCTTGGTGAATATCAAATTCCAACCAAATGGCAAACTTCTATGTCCATGGCTGTTTATGTTGGTGAATTCCTTGGTTTATTCTTAGCTGGTGTGGTTGCTGATAAGTTCGGTTACAGAAAAACATTGATTGGTTCTTTGATGTTGGTCACCGGTTTGATTTTCATTGTGTTCTTTGCCGTTGATCTTCCAATGTTATTAACTGGTGAAATCTTGCTTGGTATTCCTTGGGGTGCTTTCCAAACCTTGACTGTCACTTATGCTGCTGAAGTCTGTCCTTTAACCTTGAGAGTTTACTTGACCACCTATGTTAATGTCTGTTGGGTCATCGGTCAATTGATTTCATCTTGTATTCTAAGAGGTTTTGTCAACTCAACTGATAAGAATGCATATAGAATCCCATTTGGTATACAATGGGTCTGGCCTATCCCATTAGCCATCGGTATCTAYTTGGCTCCYGAATCACCATGGTGGTCGGTGAAGAGTGGCAAAAATGATCTTGCTAAGAGATCCATCAAGAGATTATTATCCGCTCATACTGGTCTCCCAGATACCACAGTGTTGGCTAATGCTATGTTTGATAARATGCAACTGGTTGTGAAAGAAGAAGAAGCCCTTAATGCTGGTGTTTCATACATGGATTGTCTCAGAAAAGGTTCTATTAGAAGAACAAGAATTGCTGCKWTSACTTGGCTKGCCCAAARYTTGACTGGTTCATCATTGATGGGTTACTCTACCTATTTCTATACTCAAGCAGGTCTTGACACAAGTATGTCCTTTACTTTCTCAATCATTCAATATGTCTTGGGTTTGATTGGTACTATTGGCTCTTGGTTTCTGTCTCAAAAACTGGGTAGATTTTCCATTTTCTTTGGTGGATTGTGCACACAAACTATACTCATGATTGTGGTTGGTATCCTAGGTTGTTTGAAAGGTTCAGGTGTTTCATGGGCCATTGGATCAATGCTTTTGGTGTTCACTTTTGTTTATGATCTTACCGTTGGACCAATCACCTATTGCTTGGTTTCTGAATTACCATCTGTCAAACTAAGAACCAAAACCGTCATTATTTCAAGAAATGTTTACAACCTTGCAGGTATCATCACTTCTATCATTACTCCATATATGTTGAATCCAACCGCATGGAACTGGAGAGCAAAGACTGGATTCTTCTGGTCTGGTTTTTGTATCGCAGCCACTATCTGGGCTTTCTTCGATTTACCTGAAACCAAAGGCAGAACATTTGCGGAATTGGATAAGTTGTTTGAAGATGGTGTTCCAGCTAGAAAATTTAAGACCACCCAAGTTGAAACATTCAACTCTCAAGATATAATCAACAAAGTTGGTAGAGATGGTATTAAAAGTATGGTTATGGCCAACAAAGCTGTTAATGATTCTCCTGCAGAAATTCCTGAAAAGGTTTGAAGTTCAACTGAAGGTAACAGGTTGACCCAGTGCTAAGTCACCTACGCTCTCATTCAATAATCCATGTGCTAATGCTCTTTTTCTTTTTTGTCAATTTTTCTTTAATTCTTATCATGTAATCATCAAATATTACTGATTGTGTATTGATTTTATATTTTGTTTTGGAATGAGCCTCCTCAATTTTTCACTGTCATTTAATGATTGAAATACTTTTCACATGTAAACATGTGTCTTATCTCCAAAATGAAAATTTTTTTATATTAACGCAAAGTGATGCGGTAGATATACAGATTCTTTATGAAACAAGATCTAACATGATGACAAACAAAAATAAAACAGCAGACATGACATGCCACTCAGTGGTTCTTCTTCTTTTCATCAAGCTTGACAGTTTTGTTACCACTAGTAATGTAAAACCAAACAAAGGCAARCCATCCTAACACAACAGCACCATATGAAGCCAAATACACCCAAGAGTTAGTGATCTCCCAAGATCTTGGGTACTCATCATTGGCCAAATGTCTAACAGGAACAACAGCACTTTCATCAACATAACTCCAACCAGGTCTCTTATAGTCAACCTTAAATGTAAACATACCATGTTGATCAGGAATCTTGAATGTGGTGGAGTAGACACCATCGGATTCTAAAGTAAGGTTCAATCTGTAGTATGGATCCAACATGATAAATTCCAATTGTAAATCTTCCAAAGTGTTCAATGGCACCCAGTCTTCACCGTTCCAATGAGATAGCCCAATTTGGAACTTTGCATTGTCACCAACTTTGTAGCTGGTTTCATTGGTATCAACATTAATATGACTGATAAATTCTGTTTTGATTGAGCCCTTCACATGTAAAGTGAAATCAACTAAGTCGGCAACCAAGTCTTCACTGTAGTTAGCACCGTCAGCAAAAAAAGCAGGTGAGCCAACCCAAGTCAATCTAGCGTTATTCAAACCTTGGAAACCAACGATTCTGAAACCTTGGTCACCTGAATGCCAAGTGGTCTCTCTGTTAATGACACCATCGTCAATGTTGGCGGAGAAAGAACTCTTGGATGCTTGCAAGACAGGAATCAATAGTTCAGAGTTGGAAAGCAAAGCAACAGAGCCATCATTGAATGCTAACTCATCAACCTTGGCGTTTGTTAAATATTTCAAATTTGGTTCAGAAATGACATTGGCATCCTTTACGTGATGATCAACGTAATTGTAACCCTTTGGAGAAGGATAAATTCCCAACTGGTTTAAAAAAATGGCAACATCCGTTTGAATACCTGTGTTATCTGTGATAATGAATAAATTACCGCCCTTTTGGGAGAACTTTAAAAGATCTCTTTCATCAACAATTGTTTTGGCGTGTGTTGGGAAGACAATGATGTTTTGGTACAGTTTCTGTCCATGTTCAAAGATGGTGTTGTCAAATTCAAATGTGGATTTCACTTCATAGTCCAATGATCTGGATTTGAGTAAACTAAGGAACTGTGTGTGTTCTGAGATGAAATCAGTGTCATCTTTGTCATATATCACCAAAGTCTTGGAGAAATCAGTTGGAGGTCTGATAGCAAATGCCAATTGGAACAGACAGGCAATTGTGAAAAACACACTGGAGAAATTCATTYTGWGATATCTAAATGTGATTCTGCTGAAGATGTAGGTGTTTTTGTTATGCTGTGTGCTGTTTGGTGTGYTTTTCAGCTGAAGAGTCWTSAAGAAAGTTCAAGTGAACAAGTGAACAAGTGAACAAGTGGCGTCTCTGCGTGTCTCGAAAAAACGTTCAGATTTCGCTTTTCAGAGCGAGTTGAACTTTTTTGCGGTGGTTCATTTCTTCAATTTCTTGAAATCACCACTCACAAACAGAAAACCCACATARTTCACACTTTCCCTGCTATATATCAAGAATCCCATCACACCATCAAAGATCCATCATGACAACAGAAGAAGTTGACCCAGCTACCTTTGCCGAGGTGTACAAGAAGTTGAACGAAGGTGAAGTTGCKGCTTCGGTATGTTATCGTCCCTGAATCATGAGTCAAGAAGTTAGTTGGCTGCATGCTCAGTTTACTAACAAACTACTTTCMTGAACTAGCAACTGGAGAAAATGTTGGACCAACTTGAACGACAAATGGATGATATGGAGAGGATTGCTGGGTTTCACCAGTCTTCAGCTACACCACAGGCAAGTGCAGACAGCCAAACAACGGCAAACAAGACTGCTGCTGCAAACACCACCAAACAACCAGAAGACAAAAACTGATTTGATTCTCTATGCAGATTGAAACGGTTCACATCTGTAATAATGATAATCACTTATAAAGAGTTTTGAAGTAAACCATCAAAATGGCCACCAATCTGGCTTTGCATTTTGGAAGATGGATAAGATGGATGAGCCSAAATTATGCACGTGCTCCAGGCTCTTGTAACAGTTGAACAGTTGAAAATTGACCACCGTGTACTTTTCGGTGCTGTTTTTATAAATGTTTTGTATTTTTCACATATATAATCAAAGTATTCTCTTTAGTATTATAAAGTAGATTTTTACCAATTCATAAATCCAAGTTTGAAGAATACATTTGTATAACAGTAGTACCCAGATTCCCAGAAATCCGAGACCCGTCACCCGACCAAAAATACGAGAGAGCCTGAAATTCCTGAAATTCAGAGTAAAAGTCAAGACAGCACATTCAGTTTCACCCGATAAACAACAACATCTTTTCCAGCCTGACCACAATTCTCAATTCACTTCTCAATTCACATCCCAATCAACCACAACAGCAAAACAATGGCCATTGATCAATTAGACGACAGAGTGATTCTCACCTCTGAATCAAATCCAAAAACCCAATTGACTATCCTCAACTACGGTGCCACCGTCATCTCCTGGAAGATCAACTCCGAAGAACAACTTTGGCTTTCCACAGCAGCCAAACTCGATGGTTCCAAGCCTGTCAGAGGTGGTATCCCATTAGTGTTCCCAGTGTTTGGTAAGTCACAAGCTGAAGGTTTCAAAGACTTGCCACAACATGGTTTTGCCAGAAACTCCATTTGGGAATTCTTAGGCCAAACTAAGGCTAACCCACCAACTGTTCAATTTGCGTTATCTCCAGAATTGGCTAACCCTGACGTTTACTCCAAATGGGATAAAGGTGACAACGACTTCACTTTGCTTTTGACTGTTGAATTGGACGACCAAGAATTGAAGACTACAATTGAAGTTGAAAACACAGATAAGAAAGCTTGGAAGTTCAACTGGTTGTTCCATACTTATTTGAGAGTTGATGACATTGAAGACTCATTGGTCAACAACTTGCCAGGTGAAACTTGTTACGATCAAATTGTCAAAGAAACCTATGTTGATAAACACCCAGCTGTTGATTTTGACAAGGAAACCGATAGAATTTATAAACAGGTTCCAGAGAAGAAAATCTTGCAAGTTATTGACAAGGGTAACGTTTTACACAATGTCCAAAGAGTTAACTTGCCTGATGTTGTTGTTTGGAACCCATGGATTGAAAAGTCCGGTGGAATGGGCGATTTTGAGCCAAAGAATGGTTATTTGAATATGGTCTGTATTGAACCTGGTCATGTTCACGACTTCGTTGAGTTGAAGCCTGGTGAATCTTGGAAAGCTTCTCAAATCATCAGCACAAAGAACAAAGATATTCAATTGTTGTCTATCTAAGGGACTATTTTACATTTTAAATGAATACTTTTTCTTTTCCTCACAAATTACGTACTGTACTGTTTACTAGCTCCCTATTTATTTTCTCCAATATATTAGCGAATATTTTTTTAACCACTAGTAAAAAAAGACACAATCCAAATCATAGCTAAACCATATATATGACATGTAATTCACTCAAGGAAAATCTGATCATTTCTAGTAATCTTGAATGGATTTTTAGGTAAATCAGGATTGATGCGCATACCATGTTCGTCAAGTTCAGGGAATCTAGCTCTAGTACTAAGACCGCCGTTATTCCACCACTTTCTTTCATTAGTTGAAGGAGCAGGCAATCCATGACCTAACAAAAAATCATCGTCATCATCATCACCAAACATCTCATTTGCCATTTCATCAGTGACTTCATTGGTGAACGTTGGATGATAAGTTGAACTTGAGTAATCATTGATGATGTTTCTGATCTCAGCTTTCTTTATCTCATATAATTGTTTCTCTATGAAATTCTTCTTTTCTCTGTTCACTCTATCAACAGTACATTTGAAAACACCATACACTGGTTTATGATCACTGAAACATATATCATGAATAGCACCATAATTAAGTTGTTCCATATTGAGACCTCTAGCCCAACTCACTATACGATCTGTCCATGCTGGTATTCTTTGCTTTTCACTAGTGTCAAATTCATTCGTTCCCTTATCATACTTGTAAGTTGGTTTGAAATTGATTTCCATTTCGTTGAAGTACGGGAAGGATTCTCCCTTAGACATTTGATTGTTCAATTGATCTTTCGTAAACAATGTTTTCAAATCACCAGCTTCAATCAATGGTTTCACGACCTCGTTAGGTAAATCTATTCTGAAATTGAAATCTCCCATCCAAATAATCAGATTGAAATCTCTCATTCTTTTGTTTTGTCTAAAACGCAAACCTTGAGCAATTGTTTTATAGTTCGTATGTCTTTCAATCACGTTATTCAAACCAGCTGCCAAATGACTCACAATGAACAAAAACTTGTTTTCACAATAAGTGAAACTAATCGCAACACCACCTTTGTTGGCACTCATACCTTTCATACCTGTCTTCTTGTAACAACTCTCAATATTCTTGATATTATCAATTTGGTTCGTTTTAACGTACACCAACGACAGTATACCACCCAGCTGTTCATTTTTAATCAACAGATAATCATCACCAATTTCTTTTTGAATTTTGTCTTCCCAGAACAATTTAATTGAAGGATCAATGTTAATCAACTTACTTGCGGTCAACTCCACAACTTCTTCCAATCCTATAATAACCATATCATAATCTGAATGCTCAACACCTTTAGGGAAAATCCATTCACTTAAATCACCTTCATATAGTTCAGCATTGACGTTGAACGTACCACAGTAAATCAACAGTTCTTGCAGAGAAGTGAATTCATTGCGTCTATGATCCAGCTCATTTCTAATGAAATCATGAATTGGATCAATCAACTTCACTTCAGTACACTCTGTTCTACCTAACAATCTATCAAATCGGTCCTGCTTATTAATATCATTGTTGGTTGTACTTGAGGCATTGACGACATACTTCTTGGAATGTTCAGCCATCTTCCCCACAAACCCACCAGCTTTATTCTTGATTTTTTTTGTGATGTATCTTTCAACCATCTTATTCAGAGTTAGGCCATTCGCTTTCCATAACGTTGCATGCCGACTCCAGAACTCCATATCAACTTCGAATCCCAGGTATTCATGAAATATGTCGATCATCTCTTCACCTATTCTTTTTGCAATATCATTCATTCTTTCCATTGAGTTCAATGAGTTGATCAAAAAAGTACCTAGTTGTCTGCACCGTACACTCCCACCAGATACACCAAACACCATTTGGTTTCTAAATGCATCAGACAGTGAAGTAATAACATTGTTCAAATCATAATTTCCGGTTTTCGAGACGTCAACTTTCATGTATTGTATCACATTAGGATAATAATCAATCAATTTCAAAGCATCGTAATACATCTCACTCAGTTCAGGCTGACTTCCTCTTCTAGATAAAGCATCGACAATTTGAACACCTCCGAATTTGGTCACTAATCCTTCAAAAAATCTTTCAATTGAATGTCGTGAAGCCTCAATGGATCTAGGGAACTCTATCTTTGTGGATAACAACTGACTTTCAAATTTCCAAAACAATGGAACGTTACCTCTTAACAAAACAAATGAAAACATCAAATCTTTGTTATCTGAGATGATCAATTCGGTTTCAATGAAACCTGTAACATTACCATCATCATCCATGCAATAAGGTCCAAACATTTCACCTTGTTTCAGACAATCTTGTTTTGAGATGATCGAGAGTAAATATGAATCATTAACAGTCAACGTTTGTGCAAAACCTCTGATGATAGGAACCAGAAAGGCCCCTTGATCAAAACTTTCTCTATCAGAAACAGATAAACGATTCTTGAATGAAAGCAGACCAGTGAGTAAATGCCTATTCCAAACATAACGTCCATCAAAGCATTCCAACGAACTGATGAAATTCAGATTGCTGACTATTCGTTCCTGAAGGTTGGATGAAATATCAAACTTATCTGAGTAATAAAAATCACCAGAAGACAATAACTTGTTGACTTTATAAATCGGGGACTCGTCGACTCCAGCGACACCATCTCCTTCATCGAAAGATTCAGTTGGCGTAAACAGAGGGTAAGGTGTAATTGGTGTCGTTGCTGTTGACTGATCATCACCACTGGCATTGAAGCTGCTGTTCGCATAGGTTCCATTAGTTGGTGAAAACAATGAATCATGATGATTAATATGATGATAAGGACTGTTATCGAATTCGTCAGAGTTCAAACACACAAAGTTAGTGTTCAAGATTCGATACATTCGTTGAGATTTCGTGATACAACCAACTTCGACTCTTTCAGTGATGAATCCAACAAAAGTGTAACCTTTAATGTTGATGATACCTGTGATACCAAATGCTTTGTTGTCATGTTTCTTGAACGTTGGGACTTGTTTGTAATTCGTTAGGTTGATGCTGTTTTCAGGTACGAATTCAATGATCAATTTTGGATTTTTAGGATGCCTGCTGATGTCTTTCAACAGTAGACAGAACCCGTTGGATTGGATGGCGACTGACCGTGGTGATTTGTTAAGATATATCTTCATTGTTGTGTTGATTCTGTGTAAAGTAGTGATCTGGGTATCTTTTGGGCACATGCCATAGATGACAACACCACGTTGATCACATGGACTGAGCACCGATTTCTGTCTTCAAATTCATATCAAATCGCTTATCGAGCGAGCGCCAAGCAGTCAACAGTGAAGTTGATAGTTCAACTCACAAAGTCAACTCTCTTTTCTCCATGACTGCCCTTTCACTCAATAAACACATCATGACCTCAATTGAAGACCCCGAACAAGATGACTTTGACCAATTATGTCAGGCCTGCAGAAAAGGTGACATAGAAATGGCCAATCACTACATCACCAAAGGTGTCAACGTAAGTGCCACAATTTCCTCACAGTCCACTTCTTTTCCGAATTCCAATAAACCAAGACAATATTACTAACAGCCAAAACCCATAATTCCACCTATATGCCCCTACACTAACAACAGCTCAATCAAATGGACAAATGGGATTACTCACCACTTATTCTARCGTCATTATGCGGTCACAAAGAACTAGTTGAACTGTTGCTTGAAAACGGAGCCACTGTGAACAGAGACACTTTTGATGGAGCCCGTGCAATATATGGTGCTTTAACTGATGAAATTAGAGACATCTTATTGAGTTATGACATCGATAAGGCAGTTGATGTGAATCAACCTTTTGCTGCTCATATCTCCGGATTGTTACAGAAACCGAAGTTCACCACTGCTGATTTGATCTTTGGTTCCGCTGGTGGGTTCGGCTCAGGGTTGGATATTAGAGTTCATTGGTTTGTTTTGTTGGCTCTGACTAAGTTGAGTAATCRTGGTGAGTGTGATGTGTTGCGTGAAGTCGATGTCAATGTGGTAAAGATCATAGTTGATCATTTGTATCTTGTTACAATCGATGAAAGATTGATCAACAAGGTTGATTTTAGACAGTTGAAAAATACATGTGCAAGACTAGGTCTGGATGAATTGATACGATACTTGGAAGTCACGGCTGATTCAGACAAAGATTTGAAAGAGAGAGTTAAAATCAGAAACGAATATCAGAGGAAACTAAACCAGAGAACGAAAACAAAACTGAAGTTGTTCTTAGAGGATAAGATCTTGAAACACAAACTCATCAAACACGACGGAGTTGAAATCACACCATCTGAAAAATTAGAGTTGATCAAAAATAACGGAGCAGACGTGATACTAAAACTTGATCGGGATCAGTCTATAGAAGGCGAAGAAACCACATTGGTATACTACCCAGCACATCGTTCCATTCTCTCAAGAGCAGACTACTACGAAACGCTATTCAAAACCGCATCCAGCCCCGACTTTGCATTTTCTGACGAAATCTCCATATTCACAGATGAGCCAGTCTTCGACCCCGAAAATAACATAATCAACTTGACACACTTTGAGACACACCCAGATGAGATCCCAGTCATTAGTCTTCCAATTGACTTCAACATTTATTCCCACACCTATGACGAAGTCGTCGAAAAGCTATTGGCGTATCTATACCACGATGAAGTTGAAATCGAGGACGATGCCATGGCAATTGACCTAATCCTCCTCTCCGACTCACTTTTGATAGACAGACTGAAAACCACAGCAGCGGTGGCACTAACACAACTTTCAACAAAGAAAGTGTCAATCTATGAAGTGTTACGAGTCGGTTGGCTTACAAGGTTACCAAGACTCGAACACCACGTGGCTTATATTCTGGCACAGGATTTGAGCAAGTATATCAAGCAGAAAGAGTTCAAGAAAGCAGTTAAGGAAAGTTCAGAGAGGTTGGATGTTCGTCAAGAGTTTGATTCTATTGAGTTGATCGATGATATCAGATATTTCTTGGGGAAGAAGTACCATATTGATGAAGACGCCGATGAGATTTTGAATGCTATGTTTGCGAAGGCTGATTATGTGGATGAGGTTGCTGTGAGTCAGTACGATAGAGATTTGGATTCGATTGATGAGTTGTTGGAAGAGTTGGGATTGAAGGCATGATTGAAGAAATCAGAATTGGTTTTTTTGATGGTTCACCTTAGAGTTTACAGTTTAGTATTTATATTATTTTTTAGGGAAAGAAAACACATATATAGTTGTTGTGCATAGATACATACAACAATCAATTTTGACATTCAAATAAATAAATCATATCGCACGTACAAATCGAAACAAGTATACTTATTAAACTAGTAACTCTATATAAATAAGATCTTAAACACTGATCACACCCTTAGCCACACATTGGTTGAAACAAGAAACCACAGCATTGAAACCAGCAACAGAGACATCTTCATCAATACCAACACCCCAGAATTGCTGACCGTCGACAGTACAACCGATATAAGAAGCAGCTTGAGAGTTAGAATCGTCACCTAAGGAATGCTCATGGTAATGAACAACCTTAATGGACGCACCAACTTTGTTAGCCAAAGCGTTAGTGAATGCAGAGATAGGACCATTACCTTCACCAGCGAGCTCGATCTTAGGTTGACCAGCCTTGGAAATGGTTGCAGTGATGGTTCTTTCCTTAGGTGACTTATTTTTAATTTCGTAGTGATCCAACTTGAAAGCCTCTGCGAAATCATCGTCGTTGTCATCTAGTTTGATCAAATATTGTTTCTTGAATAAGTTGACAATCTCTTCCACTTTGAGTTCTCTTTCTAGGTACTCACTTTGATTCTGGACAATCTTGGAGAACTCAATTTGTAGGCCTCTAGGCAAGTCCAATTCCAAGTTTCTGAGAATGATCCATGCGGAACCACCTTTACCACTTTGAGAGTTGACTCTGATGATAGCCTCGTAGGTTCTTCCGATATCCGCTGGGTCCAAAGGCAAGTAAGGCATTTGCCAGAATTGTTTTCCCTCTTGTTTCTTGAAACCTTTCTTGATTGCATCTTGATGTGACCCAGAGAACGCACAGACGACAAGTTGACCACCGTAAGGTGCCCTTGCATGAACTGGGATCTTGTTACACTTCTCAACCACATCAATGACAGATTTCATATCACTGAAGTCCAACTTTGGTGAAATACCTTGGGTGTACAAGTTCAAAGCCAAAGTGACCAAATCAACATTACCTGTTCTCTCACCATTTCCGAATAAACAACCTTCAACACGATCAGCACCACCAAGTTGAGCCAATTCAGCAGCTGCAACGGCACAACCTCTATCGTTATGTGGATGTAGTGAAATACACACTGTTTCTCTGTTGCTGATGTTCTGGGAGAAGTACTCGATCTGATCAGCGTACACGTTCGGAGTAGTCATTTCCACCGTGGCAGGCAAGTTGAAAATGATAGGTGATTCAGCAGTTGGACCCCATGCTTGTTTCACAGATTCACACACTTGTAAAACATAATCTGGATGAGTATCTGAGAAAGTCTCTGGTGAGAACTCGAAATCCCAATGGGTGGCCTTTTGGGTTGGGTCATCTTTGGTTAGTGATCTCACTAGTTTAGAGCACTCAGTAGCCAATTTCAAAGTTTCTTCCTTGGATAAACCAAACACAATGTTTCTAAAACAATCTGAAGTAGCTAGATAAATATGCACCGTTGCCTTCTTGGCACCTTTCAAAGACTCGATTGTTCTCTTGATCAAATCTGGTCTACAAGGAGACAAGACCTGGATGCTGACATCATCAGGAGCATTTTCAACACACCATCTAGTGAAATCAAAATCAATTTGTGAGGCAGATGGGAAGGCAACTTCAATTTCTTTAAAGCCAATATCGATCAATTTCTGGAAATAAACTTTCTTTTCAGCGACTGACATTGGGTCAGGTAGTGATTGGTTACCGTCTCTTAGATCAGTGGATAACCATCTTGGAGGTTTGGAAAAAGTGTTGTCTGGCCATGATCTCTTTGTGATTTTGAGATTGGATTGAAATGGCTTATATTTCTGAGATGGATCTTTGAGCATTGGCATTTTTGTATGTGGTGACTGTAATGTGATTTGGTGATTTGATGAGGATATCTGTGAAAAAGAAGAATTGGAAAAGTGGAAACAGGGGAGGAAATCAGTCAATTTAAGTGAATTCGAAGAGCCTGAAAAATAAGCCAAAAGATTTTTAGAGATGACTCACGTACGGCGCAAAAGACGATTGGCTGCCGATGACTGCCCAATGCGGGGGTGCAAATGGCAATTGGCAGGTGATGTTTTTTGGGGGGTGGGGAGAGCTGCGGTGTGGCGGTGCAAGCTGTCTGAGGTGTGGCTGACCAGTTCTGACTCTCATGTTGGCACGTAAGAGAGAGAAAGATGAACATGCCAAACCAAGATACAGAAAATTGCAATGGATTAATGCCCATCAAGTCAATATCAAACATATATCTCAATTGATCCACTGAATTGAAAGACCACCATAGTCAAAGAAAATGGCCTCAAGACACAGAAGATCCAAATCCATTCACATCGATCGGTCAAGGCGTAGAGCCACGAAAAACAGTTTACGTGCAACAATCACGAAAAAGCAAGTTGAAGAAATGGTTCACAAACTAATGGAAGAAAGTGATGATACTCCAAGGCATGCTTTCGATCCTAATCGTGTCATGAGAATAGATCGCAATGATGAATTCGCTGATTGGGCTCATTATCCCTTTGATCAACAAGATGAAGAAGAGGAAGATGAGAGTGACATGATTGATTTAACCTCAACTAGATCACAAAGTGTTTTGTCTGTAGAAGACCAGGAACAAGAAAAGGAAATAGAGCACCAAAATGAACAAGAACAGAAAGAGCAAGAGCAAGATGTTAATATCGGCGATTCCAATGGTGCTAGTTTTGAAGTTCTGCAGGATGATATACGACCTTCCAATAATGAAAATGACGTACCAGAAAATGTCAATGAGAAAGAAGACGAAACTGAAAACATGGTTAAGGATTTGCGACAAAGATACGATTTCATCAATTCTCAAAAAGAACTTTGCAAACAACAGATGGCAACTGAACCAGATAATCAAACAAGAACCACAGAGGAAGGTCCCATTTTTGACAATTCTATGCTGGAACAAGTTACCGATTTGGTTATGGCACTAGAAGAAGGATTCAAGATGCTGGAGAAGAAAACCCAGGAGCAGCAGAATGGTACCGATGTTACTGCCGGTATGAGTCAACTTTCGGATAAGATGAATTCAATACATGAAGAGATTAAAGGTTTGCGTGAAGAACAACGTAAGTTCCATGAACAACAAGCTGAATTGATGAGATCTCAGTTGATTGATCGCCAAGATCAGTTCAGAAAACTGCAAGCATTTATAAAGCGGAAATTCACAGATATTGTCAATAATCAAAGAAAATTTCAAGAGTCCAATCCAATCTCAAAAGAACAACCACAGCAAAATGATGAAAATGGATCAGAGAAAGTCAATGAAGAAGTCACCATTCCTTCCAGATCGGTACTTACGGTTTCTCCAAAACAGTCCGAAATGGTTGCTACTAAAGAAACAGTTGCTAGTAAAGAATCTCCAAATGTGAATGATACACAGGTTTCTGGTACGAATAATCCAGAACCTCCTCAAGCTACGAATTCCAAAGAATCACACGACCACAGTGATTTGAATCCTCGTCCTACGAAGATCCAACGTACAACCGGGAAATCCAAATTGGATACTTCAAACATATTCAAAATTGCCAGTCAAAGAGAACCCAAGAGATTTGATATAGACGAAATTTTTTTCAACAGGAACCACCAAATCACATCGTGAAAAACAAGAAAAATCAAAACCAGCACCAGAATTGAAACGGCCAACATCAAAAACAAGAGCGGCAATAAAGACAAGAAACCCATTCTATGACGATTCTCCGTCTAGTAATTCATTTGAAGCCATTAGTCTTGATTCATCTGATAGATCTAGATCATCTTCACCATTTGAGAAGTCTCCTAAGAGAACACCATCAGGAAAGAATCCACTTCGAGAAACAGAAAGTATTTCTCGTCCCCGTTCTAATTCCGTTACAAGTCCTTCGAAAGTTCAATTAACCCAACAAATTCATTTAAGTCCCGAGAAGCAAAAACAACTTGATTTACAATTGTCTCAGAAGATGATTAACAAAAGTGAGTCCTTTTCACCTGTTAGACAACTAAGTGAGTCTCCACTTTTCTTGAATTCCAAGGCTAACAACAAATCCAAATCTCCAAGTATTAGTCCAAGCCGGATACCTCAATTGAAGAATAAGCATACCACCAAGAAAAATGATAATATGAAGGAACGTTTGCCAACTTCCAAAGACTCAGTTCGGTCCACTTCAGCAAAGTCGCCTTCAAGCCAGTCTGATCACTCAACAAAACCAAGCAGTCCTTTCCAGAGACTCGCCCAGAGACTTTCCCAGGCCCAGAAGCCTCCTACAGGTAGAGAGTGGCTTGTAAACAAACAGAAATCTCATAGTCCCCATTTGTTGAAGGTGCGTCAACAAGTTCCAGCTCCAGTTCCTGCACCACGTCAAGATAGTTCAAGGTCAGGTGAAAAGATAAATCGGCCAAGACAGCAGGAAGTGCCAATACCATCTCAGAATTCGCAACAACTAGAGTATCAAAGACTTCAACAAAAAAGACAACAACCAGCACATCCACAGCAGCAGCAACAACAACAACAGCAACAAAAGGAGCAACAACAACAGCAACAGCAACAACAGTTACCATTAGAACGCTTAAGCACATACAGACCACCAGAGACCCCAATCCGAGAGAGACTATTGAAGTTCAAATTAAATCGAACCCTTTCAACAACACAAGATCTAATAATCGAATGGACCAAAGATTTCGATCACCACCAAACCACATCAAACATAACCAACAACAACCCACAACACCACAACACAATTTCACTACCAGCAGCAATGGCACTGTTAAACAAACACTATCCACAACAATACCAGCGAAACCTGCACGCATTCATCAAAAGACTGAACGTGATTCGAGTTCTCGAATTACTCAAGACCCAATTCTGTCAAGGTGACTTAACCAAAGCCACGCAGTTATTAGACGCATACATTGCGGCAAACCGCTTTACTTTGGATTGGTGGAGTAAAGGATTGACGATGGCTGAAGAACCATATGAGAATGTGGATTTTAATAGTTGGTATAAGTACTACTACGGTGATTTGGAGGCATTCGCTGAAGATGGTACGGATGGTGAGGACGTGCATGAGTTGTTGGGGTTTAAGATGGTTACGCATTATAGTGATTTGGCGTTGAGTTGTAGAATTGCTTTGTGTGAGGCTATAGTTAATGTTGCTTTGGAGGGCTGAGATTATAAGATATCAGATGCATGAATGTGTTTGTTTTGAGTTGGACATTTCGATATTGCTTTAGGTTTTAGTTTTATATTTACTCTCGTTTGTTTATTCCTAGTACATGTATTGATTTAAGGAAATATTTTCTGTGATAGCCTTTTTTGTACAGTTAATGATCACTGTTTAATCAATTAAATTATATACATGTATAGGAGAACTATATGAGCTAGTTTCAAATTAACTACGTATATACGTACGTTTCTTGCAAGCTAATTTAACTCGATCAACTTTAAAATTAAGATTGCTTTATACATATATATATATAAATCTTGAATTCAAACACATCCATATGAAAATTGAACAAACATGTATAATAAGAAGCTATTAAAAAAAAGAACATGAAACAAACATTTAACTGCATGCGTACAGGCTAGCGATCATATTGGATAGCATTCTAGTAGATGCATGATACATATACCTCTTGCAGTGAACCCTGTGACTGTGGTTTTCAAACCTTTTCAGGAATATCTGCAGGTGAATCATTAACAGCTTTGTTGGCCATAATTATGTTTTTGATACCTTCCTTRCCAACTTTGTCAATCATGACTTGAGTGTTGAAAGTTTCGACTTGAGTGGACTTAAACTTTCTAGCCGGAACACCATCTTCAAACAACTTATCCAACTCAGCAAATGTTTTGCCCTTGGTTTCAGGTAATTCAAAGAAAGCCCAAATTGTGGCTGCGACACAGAAACCAAACCAGAAGAATCCAGTTTTTGCTTTCCAGTTCCATGCAGTTGGATTTAACATGTATGGACAGATGATTGATGTGATGATACCTGCAAGGTTGTAAACGTTTCTTGAAATAATGACGGTCTTGGTTCTTAATCTTACTGATGGTACTTCAGAGACCATGCAATAGGTGATTGGTCCAACAGTAAGATCATAGACAAAAGCAAAAAACAAAAGCATCGATCCAACAGCCCATGAAGTAGCATCACTTTCATAACAGCCTAAAATACCGACTGTGAGCATTAATATAGTTTGTGTACACAATCCACCAAAGAAAATGGAAAATCTTCCCAGTTTTTGAGACAGAAACCAAGAGCCAATAGTACCAATCAAACCCAAGACATATTGAATGATTGAGAAAGTAAAGGACATACTTGTGTCAAGACCTGCTTGAGTATAGAAATAGGTAGAGTAACCCATCAATGATGAACCAGTCAARYTTTGGGCMAGCCAAGTSAWMGCAGCAATTCTTGTTCTTCTAATAGAACCTTTTCTGAGACAATCCATGTATGAAACACCAGCATTAAGGGCTTCTTCTTCTTTCACAACCAGTTGCATYTTATCAAACATAGCATTAGCCAACACTGTGGTATCTGGGAGACCAGTATGAGCGGATAATAATCTCTTGATGGATCTCTTAGCAAGATCATTTTTGCCACTCTTCACCGACCACCATGGTGATTCRGGAGCCAARTAGATACCGATGGCTAATGGGATAGGCCAGACCCATTGAATACCAAATGGGATTTGATACGCATTCTTGTTTGTGGAATTAACCAAACCTCTTAATATACAAGATGAAATCAATTGACCGATGACCCAACAGACATTAACATAGGTGGTCAAGTAAACTCTCAAGGTTAAAGGACAGACTTCAGCAGCATAAGTGACAGTCAAGGTTTGGAAAGCACCCCAAGGAATACCAAGCAAGATTTCACCAGTTAATAACATTGGAAGATCAACGGCAAAGAACACAATGAAAATCAAACCGGTGACCAACATCAAAGAACCAATCAATGTTTTTCTGTAACCGAACTTATCAGCAACCACACCAGCTAAGAATAAACCAAGGAATTCACCAACATAAACAGCCATGGACATAGAAGTTTGCCATTTGGTTGGAATTTGATATTCATCCAAGTCCGGGTAATAGGTACCAAACTTTTCAGCAAAACCCGGGAAAGYGTATAATGAGTTCAACAAGTTTGTATCATAACCTTCCATGATGATACATGTTGATAAAACCAAAGACCAACCAACAGCTTTAGGGAATGTTTTCAAACCTTCTTTCAAACCCATCACTTTTTCATCGGAGTCATTCTGTTGGGCATTCTCTGACATGTCCATGAACTTGGCCAAATACTCATCGATTTCATCATTGGAAAAAAGAGAAGCATCGTCGTCCTTTTCAGGGAGATTGTTAACCTCTTCTGAAGGACGGTCTATGTCTTCAACGTATTGTATTGAGTGTGTCATAGATGTGTCTGTATTACAAAATTGACGATGGAAATTTGATTATATATGTTGTTGTGATGATCGAAATTTGAATGGAATTTCCAATTCCACATAAGTTGGAAACAACAAATTGTAGGTACATGAATTGGAAAATCACGGTCCTTTTATACTTGCGATCTGTGTGTATTGACGGAATCTGAGCATGATCTAGCTGTGTGTAATGACAGAATCCGAGCATGATCTGACTTACCAATTAATCTAATTTAGACATGCATGCTCTCGTAAATCATATGGGCATGTGACTGGTTTCTTTGTATTTGGTAAATCATATCCCACTGTAATATGATGTGAGGCAATTATATATTCAACCTGCAAGATTTATAATCATGAAAATTGTTCTTTTCCATTATAGGGATGTAGATCAGCCCAGAGTAACTCTCCGGATTGATGTAAAACAAACTAAGCTCCAGCCCATGGGGTGTATAATCATAAGCTGAATTTATCCGTGTGAAAAGTGAATCACTTTATAATAAATATCCCATGAAGGCCATTTGTGCACAAGAACCAAAGTGGTATTCTGGCGAGAATTTAAGCGAGACATGACCATAGGTTCAATTTATTGACCGGGCGGGTGTGCTTGTTATTCTCTTGAAATTGAATGAAGACATCAAGGAAATTGATATAAGGAAACATGAAAACCTTTCTAATTGACAATTGTAACAGTTCTGTTGATGAAGGGAGAATGAAATCATGGAGTTAAATCACTGCAGATGTTAATTATTCCATACGTTGCTAATATCATGCTGCATGCAAACACTAATAATTCATGTGGGGTGCTTTAATTATTCTGTGTGTATCTTAACTTAAGGACTCCTTTAATTTGATAGCTTATTCTTCCAGTTTCTTAAAATACATACCAGCAGTTGCATTTTGTTAAGTCCGACAACAACAAAACTGAACAGAAAAATCCTGAGAGGCCTTTCTAAGTCTTTTTAACCCAAGCTGAAGCACCAGCAGAAAATTATCTCCATTTAGTTGTTGGAATTCTCTTAACTTGATATTTCATCACATCTACCATCTATCCAAATATTCCAATGTGTCTATTTCGAGTATCCCTTGATCGGATCTTGACTCTTTAAACTGGGCACGTTAGTCAGAAGTCTATGACTAATTAATAACCAAATCGCAAGTAAGCTTTATTCCTTTCTTATGAACTTGTTAATTCAAGTTATCCATATATCATGTATCGAGTACATTGTATACGTTTGGCATATTGTTCATGAAAGAATCCTTCATACAATTCGAAGAAATGAATCTTGTGTTTTCTTAAGACGCATGGAGTCTATAATTAAGCGAGAATTGAAGCGAGTTGGAATGCCATTTTGCAATCCAAAATTGACCCAGAAATTGAATGATCTAAATAGTTTATGGTAAGGGTAGCTCTTCCACTCCTTGCGTGACTAGTATGCGAAAAAACCGGAGTTGTGAAAACACCTGAAATCTTCAGTGGCATGGCTTGCACATTGTGTGGCTTATTTGTTGTGTTCCTAGATCATTAACTGTTTTTGATGTTTGCATGTTCTTGTTGATAAGTTGATTCTCTGCTGTTGTTTCTTTCGATTCAAAAAAACTGGAAAAATAGGATACCCAAGATGGACACTGAATAATGATATTAGACGAGSATTTTAGTCATATGATACAAGATGTTGACGTGTTATGAATTGTTTCAGTTGTAGAATGAATTGTTTGTATGATGGTATCCAACTTGTTGTTATGTTCATTCGTCATGTTCATTCATCTCACAAACTTATCAAAAATGTCGACACACATCTGATCAGCTGTTCTGTCGACATTCCAAAGGTACACAAAAACAAAAATGCAAAAATCCAAAATTCTCAGAAATCTCAGATATCTCAGAGAACGCACAAGCCTCTTTCATGCCTCTTTCCCTCCTTCCTGAGAACTCCAAGTTCCAACCCAACCAATATTTCCCAACAAGCTCAACAAAGTTAACAAAGAACACCAGAACTTCCACACAACAAATTTAAACCAAAATTTTGAATATGTCTACGGTTACAGTGAATTGTGAATTCTTGTATGTATCACCAGATTACCATTTCAATTGGCAACAATTGTCTAGTCTAGAAGGGTTGGATTCTGGGCTCTGTCTTCCGAGCCTGGAAATGTTTATTCTGGAATGACCTGGAATACCGCCAATGAGTCTAGTCTTTCATTAGTCAATCAGGTCAAGCGAAGTTGAATTCATCTGTGACTATATTAATAACAACAAACAAATTCAAACAATGCAACAGCGTGGAAACAATCTTTACTTGAAAGAAAAGTCAGAAAATTAGGGGTCGTCAACTTTTGCATTCGAATAGAATCCAATTCATAAAAAGCTAGAGAAGAACAATGAACGAACTAGAAAGCACACATGTCACACTTTGGAAACTAAACATTAAAGAAGCAGCATTCGATATTCATTTGATGACTCATTACCGTCTGACTCATTACTTGCGTTACCGTCTGTCTGGCTGCCCATCTATACGAGAGAATTGAATAGAAAACACAAATGCCAGCACATCATCACTCAAATGGCCATTTGACATGATCAGAATCTATAATCCAGAAATCAGTTAATTGATCGAGAGTGGTGAAGTTAACCGAAATGTATTGCCTTTTGGGGAACTGATATTCATCTTGTTCACAGTCATCAATAGCTGTTCCATTGATCTATTAAGCTACTTCGATATGGAAGACGCTAGAGACTAGATTCATTATCCTAAAGAAAAAAAACAATTGTTGAATATCAACTGGTCAATTGTACATTTATTTACTCATTTTCCACAACACGACTCAGTATCCAATAGCTTCAGCCAAGGGTCAACCCAACTATTGAGCTCAAGATCAAAGAATTTACTAACAACCAAACTCAACCCCACCAACACAACACCTAAGTTTTAAACAGAGGAGGATTAGATGTAATCTTCGGAGGAATCAAAACATCAAAATTCACGATCCCAGAAAACTCAACAATCCATGATTTACTCCACACCATCGTTCGCCAACTCTTAGTTGACAAGAAAGATCGATGTATGTTTGTCGTTCCAGCTTCAGGAATTGAAGAGACCAAAGAAGAATGTGACCCAAAAGTGGCAGGTGAGAAGAAAAATGATGAAAATGATGGAGAATTGGAGGAAGTCACAGTGACTCCTGGAATCTTGGTCCTTGTGAATGACACAGATTGGGAATTGGAAGGTGAATTGGAGTATGTTTTGGAAGATGGTGATTTGATTAGTTTTACTTCTACTTTGCATGGTGGTTAGAACACTAGGTCTATTGTTCAACACCCTATATCAAACTGTAAAGTATCAACATATCATTTTTCAAATTGATTCTCAGAATTTGTAATTTGTGGACCATATGGCTTGAACTTGGCCAGTAGACAGCTACAGTACGTGTAGTTACATCATAATAGTTTAATCGAATCGATCAACGAACTGCTTAATTTACGTGATGCTTGTTAGTTACCCCAGACTTTATCAACATGCATATGATACGATTACGAATCACGATAGTACGTACAAACTGTGGAGAATCTATTATCCACAACAAATTAATTGAAACACTGCCATAACTGAATGGCTGAATGTCCGATATAGTTGATCGATCTAGCTATACAATCTATGGCAATTTACCTCCGGTGGAGTACGTGATCATAAATCATCTGAGCTCTAGTCTCTTGATTTGAATTTGTAAGATCCATATGTATCGGCAGCTATAAAAAGGAGTAGAGTCCTGGAATTTGTGATATCATGCAGCTAGTGTATAGCTAGTGTTGTAACTACTTTTGGGTAGATTTCTTGATGGTGAACTATCATCAATATTGACAATTATATTTTATCAAAATTCAATCATCATCAACAACAAAATTGGTACTTTTAGCTATACTGAAAATGAAATCCGAATTCCCATTCACTTGGATCATGCCCATGGCTATCCTGATATGCATACCATTACAAACGACAGCTAAAGACACCACAATCAACACTGATCAAGTACATGTTGAACTCTATGAATTTTTAAACGTTTCCCACACAGCAAACAAATCAGAAATAAAGAAAGCATTTGTGAAAAAGGTAAAGAGAAGATTTCCAGACAAACAAATGAAGTACCACCACCACCACCATCACTCCAATTCCAATTCCAATGATCATTATGATTACAATGATGACTATGATGACTATGACTCCCGGTACGCATATTTCTTTGAAGTGTATCAGATTTTAATTGATGATCAATTAAGACTAATATATGATCTTGAAAGAAAAGAAGCAGCTTTGAATTACCTGCATTCTTGCAGACTTGAAAAACAATCAATGGTTATATGACCAATTATATCAAAATTCGCAGTTGAACATGGTTCATTTTAATTACCTGGGAATTTGAGTTGGTTAAATCTGCTGTTAACTACCTGGTTTGAATGTTTGTTGGGAAGCCAATTCGTAAACTTCCATATCGATGCAAGCAATTATGGGTGAATGTCTCGACATATAGCATTGATGTGGAAGGCTAGCTTGTAGTTTTGAATTAAGTATACTCGAAGTTCTATATTTTTTATCGTCTTTTCATTTTATGTATAAGCAGTGGGAACATTGAATTAAATATTTTTATGTGTACGTAGAAAAAGCAGAATAACTAGAAGACAAGGTTGAAATGTTTAACCACTAATTAAAAATTTTATTACCTGGTGTGCACACATTAAGCAAATGATGAGCACCAAGGGGCCCAACCACATCAAACCTACAACCAACAACACCGGCTCCATCCCACTTCTTCGGMTTCAAAACCAACTTAACCACCTTCTTTCCTTCCGCATCTCCTTCATTTCTCTGAACGATAACTTCAACACCATCATCTGACTCAACAGTTTCTAAAATCAATTTTTTTAATTTTTTCAAATCCCCTTTGAAATTCGTAACGTTCAAAGCATCAGCTTTAGAAGTCAACGATAAGATCAAATCATTTTCTTTAAAACCGGCTTGAGCAGCAGGAGATGATTTTTGAACTGCATGAATAGACACGATAGGTTTCAAACCTTTCGTATCAATTTCAGAATCATCATCATCAATTTGTAATTTCTTGACAGCATTCTCCACATCAAGTTTAGTTGTCTCCTTATCTGTCCTCCCAACACCAACACTAGCACCAACATCATTCGTCTTCTTATTAAGTGTCTGGAACTTCTCTTGAACCAACTTCTCAATCAGATCATCAACACCAATCAAATCATTTCTAGCTTTGATAATCTCAGCTCTGACACATCTCACCAACAAAACGTCAAAATCTGATCTAGGATACCCATTGGCATCCAACAATGGTGTCTCCATCGTGACATTGGGTGGTAATTTAGACGTAAGGTTTGTTAAATGGGTTATTATCTCTTGTTTGAGTTGTTCGAGTTCAGTGAGGGTGGCGTTGGTGGTGGAAGTGGGAAGAGTGTATGTTGGATTGAAATTGTTGTATTTTTCCATCTTTGTGRGTGTGAGATTGTGTGACTAATTGGGGGGKTTGCAATTGATGAGTTGTTATTTAGGAAAGGGGATCTGGTAAGGGTAAGTAAGTACTAAGGGGGTGTGGTTCGTGTGGTTGGTAACACTTAGCACGCACTATGAGTTTTAGTGATGAGGAGTGATTTAGGTAGTGAGTAAGAGGTAAGAATCGAGAAACGCTAGAGGGAAAGAAAAAGAGAGCCGCTGCCACAGAAGAATTTAAGATTCTGCCAAGTTAAGTGCTGAAATTTCAATTGTGATGCGCTGTGTGATTTGGTTTGGTTGGTTTGGTTGGTTTGGTTGTCGGTGCTGTGTTGAATCTTGTGTGTGGTGGTATAAGTATTGCTCCTTTTCCCCTTTCCCTTAGCCTCCTCTTACCTGTACACCACTCAATTGTCCTTCTCCTCTTCATCCAACCACATCTCCCAACCCTCCTCCCCCCCCATCCAAAATGAAGTTCTCATCTATCCTTTCCCTCCTCTCTCTCTCAGTCCTCTCTGTCCACGCAACAGAAGATGAACAAACTGAACAAACTGAACAAAAACCAATCATCGAAAAACAAACATTCACACCAACAGATGAAAAACCATTCAACTTCAGAATCACCTATGGAATTGATTCTCACCCACAACCATCTGCAGGTGCCTCATTAGCCGTCCATAAYTCTGAAATCGTCAAGGTTCACTATAACTTCACCAATTTCGAAACTGAAGAAGTTTCRATCGTTGGAGTTGGYGGACAAATGTGGGATCCAGTCACTGGTGAAGTGAAAGCCAACGTTACTGCAACAAATATTGGTCCATTGGCTGTTGGTTCCGAAGGATCAGTTGATTTCATTCAACAAGTTGGTATCGATTTAGAACCTGATGTCGATTACTTGTTTGTTCCTGCCATCTACATCATTTTCCAAGAAAAACTATTGGTTTTAGGTTCTACAAACACTTTGGTTCATGTCTCAGATGTTGAAGTTAGTGCTTTTGATCCTAAGTTTTTRATCTTGGTTGTTGTCTTGTTGGCTACCTTGGCTGGTGTTGGTTATGCCGTGTTTGAATTCTGGGGTAAAGAATATTTGATTAAGTATTTGGCTAAGAATGAAGGTAAGAAACTGGCTAAGGCTGGTGTTGGTGCTGCTCTGGGTAAGGCTACTGGTTCTTCAAGTGGTTCTGATTGGCTGCCTGAGACTCATTTGAACTTGAAGAAGAAATAATTGTTGTTGTGAAGTTTACTTTGCTTATATTCAATTGATTCTTTAACTTTCTTAAATTTACCAAAACAACCACCTTTTTCTTCYTCTCGTCTTACTACTCTTTCCATATTCTCTTTCTTATCTGTTTCCTCTATGTTATTGTACACTTGTATTTTGCATCATATTTTATGAATTGATATTTACATTAAACTCGTATCATCTCATCGCATCCCAACGTCCCATCACCTCTACCTCTTATCCAGTTCCATCATCGTAGAGAGAATTTCAAATCAATTGAAGTTTCCAAGACTCATCAAAATCAAATTTCATAATTATGACCCAGTCGTCAAAAGACCTTAACCTMTAGGCTGTCTCTCTTCCTCGTAGCTTCCTCCCCGGATCAATCATCTCCCCTCAATCTGTTGTGGCCAAACCAAATTACACAGATCCCCCATAATCAACATGGAATTGACACTAAAAAAATTGTTGGGCACTGTAAACACACAACCTATATGCTAGCTATCATCAAAGATATCGTCATATCGTGATATCTCATTACGTATGTGTACGGTAAGCTAGCTATTTATTTATGGCGGAGCTGTGTAATCTGGAGCAGCAGCAGCGGTAGTAGAGGAATGATGAGCACAGCGCCCTTGGAGGCCCAGGGACCAGTGCGCAGGCAGCGAGCAGGCAGCGCGTGGCGGTTGAACACAAAGGTGAGAATCAGGGGGGCCGCAGTTGAGGGCCGCAGTTGAACTGGGGGGATGTCCAGTGGTCCACTGGGGCCCATGGTCCAAGGCCATGGGAAGTTGGAGTGTTGGAGTGTTGGAGGCCGGCCGGCGGCAATTGATCTCAAGCTTGAGTGAGATGAGCTATAAAGTTCGAAGGTGAGAGGAGTTTGTGTAAATTAGGTTGAAACTCAATTGATCAGTACCAGCTACAAGATGATCTAGAACTTATATCGAACTTATCAAAAGTACGTTTGAACTTTGACAGCTTAATTGGGAGGGGAGTCTGGACACGTAATTTATCAACAGAATTTCAAATCAGATCCAGCGATGCAAAGCGATCGATCAATATCAATCAATCAATTGAGTTTGGAAATTTTTTAATTGTCGACGGGTGAAGGTGAAGGAGAGCCAGGGAGAGCCCGCTGGCACCCTGGCACCCTGGCACCCTGGCAGCAGCCCGTGGGATCGATCGAACCGGGGGAGCTCTCAGGCCGGGTAAGTTTACCGGGTAAGTTTAACAATCAGTGATGAATCTGATGATCAGAACCCATCATAGTATATCTCAGAACTATCGAACAACAGAGCATCGATGATGTATTCATTCTATTCCCGATACTACCATTCATCCCATTGAAATTAACAACCATTCACTACAATATAGATTACTACAATATAGATTAAAGAAATTCCCCATTGCCAATTCATTGGCTCCATCGGCGCCTTGTCCCAATGTGAGTATGTTTGTTTTGATTGTGCTCGTTTTGGTGTTCTGGGAGTGCTTGTCTCCCCGCTGTTGAGTTTGTTTGGATGGCACAGACGTCACAGGCCCCGTTCGGAGGTATTTATGAAATCATGAAACATGGTTGAGTATTGAATAGTTACTGCTAACATATGGGAACAGGTGTTTTCTACCGTCGTCGAGTTTTTGGAATCTCAATTGACTTGTTAATGTTGGTCCAGGTTCATCTTTGTCAATTTGTTCATMTCTGGTTATTACTAGACATATGGGTTTGCTTTTTATACTGAAATTCAGAGCTCAAGATATGTGGATTCCGAAAACAGGAGTCTATGGAATCTTCTGGAATTTGTTTTGAAGTACTTTGATCGAAAATGGAACACCGCCAAATTAAGTTTTAATGGCTTTGAAATTGCAGATACCACGGCTTCGACTCCAAATCTCAACGATCTGTTTGAACTCTTGGGTACAAATACCCGTCGATTCCCACTTTTTTTGAACTTTCTGCACATCCCTTCTTTCTCTGGATATTCTCTCTGCTCATCAAACATCTCAACCCAACAAAAACAACAACTCAAGATGCTTTAACTGTCGGTATAAGATTAAACTTGGTTATTGAAACTTAGGTTAATAATTAGTTCTTTCCCTTTCCCTCCTCAGATTCTCAATCTGCACCATCCATCTTCTGCTTCATTGTCAGTATCTACTATCTGGTCTTTATTAGGTGCTCCAATCTGAATGTTAGTCGTTCTTTTCAATAGGGAACTTATCCCGCAAAACCAATCACAATATGCAACTCATCAACTCATCAACTCCTTTTCCCTTCCATATCTGCATATCTGGAAGTTGACTTTCGATATCGATCTCTGGTGGTCACTTTCCGTCAGCAGTAATTATGGGTTCCAGAAGCCCGGGTAATATTCTCAATTGCCTGGAACATGCCTGCAATCAAGGCAGCTCTATACAACAATACAACAATATCCATGGTCAAAGAGTTTTGGGACGTGGATTTGATTCTTTGGATMAAATAGCAAATCCAAATTGTGTTTTCTGATATTTTGGTAAGTACTGACTTTGGCCCTTGGGTTATATATCTTCATGCTTCATTAATTGAGTTTTTTTTTTTTCAGAGTATTCATTTTCCATCTTTTTGTCTGCTTCGAGTCACTGTTAATCATTTTATTTAAGATGCCAGTTTGATACAGCATTTCCTTGTTTGAACAATTTGGGAGTGTTGATTTCATTGTCCTGGTTTTCATTGTTATCTTGGATACGTTGGTACGCAGAGATTTCTGTTGAACAAACTTTCGATTCTCTTCTGATTCCTGAATAAAGAACCAGTGATGAGTGGGCATTAATGTCGTCAGTATGAGGTATGATTGAGCTTTGKCTTCTTTACATACATGTGCTGTCTAGTTCTCAATCACTATTGTGAAACAATATCCATGTTGAATTGATTTGGGAGTTGATTTTGTTATCATTTTACCARTGTTGTTATCTTGTTCAGGTGGTGAGAGCAAATTTCTGGTACTTTATCATAAAACGAATTTGGTAACCATGAGAGTTGTATTTTTTTCGTATGGCCTGCAGSAGTTGGATACGTTCATAAGCAGATACTTCAGACTGATACTTTAACATAGTGGACTTGATGAAACCAAACTTTCTCCAAGTCCATCATTGAATCACGGAACATCTGATCCGATCCCAATTCCCGARGACGTTTTTTCAGCTGGAATTTGAAATGTATTGTCATTTGTGTTGAATTGTTGCTCTGGTGGTGTTTCCAAGAGGTTTCAAAWACGATYCTAGCATCTTCTCTTTTATCGATGAGGGGCTTAACTTTCCGGAAGTCACAACCTCTAAGTAGGTGTTTGRTAACCATAAGCTTGACTAGCTGTGAAATCGACCTGATTGGTTGAATCACCTCCAAAAATTATGATATGCCTAGCTTTGTTAAATCAAGTATCTTGAAATGGTGCTTTTGGTAGATCTGAGTTGTTAACAATCAATGTACATTGATTCAATCGATGTTTACTATCACCATCATCAACTGTCAGAAACATTGTTACTGTTGCTGTTCTCTKTTTTGTCTTTCGTTGAATGGAAATAGGTATGGTGGGTTTGGATTTGGTAAATATGATGGCTCTGAACTTGGCATCTGTATTTCAAGTAAGACCWTTTTTTTTCAACTTTGAGTGACGGTTGTAYCATATGAGAAACTTCTCCAAAGCTTCTGTCTCAACTTTGGCAAAACTTGAAACAACCCTGTCTCTGAAATGGGACTAGGTCTTTTACCATTGGGACTTGTCAACTTTGAATGCATTCAGAATGCGAATTACTGAATTCACATTGGAGTGAACTTCATAATTYTYAGGTGATTGGTTTAACACAACGTGTGGTACTATATGTGAAACAACGAACCWCTATTGTAGTTCAAGATGTGTTTGTTTTCATTATGGTAGGATTTTGTTGAGAAGGCCATGCGGTAACTTTGACAACCATAGTCATCTTCTTTTATTTCTTCTTTGCTTCTTTTTTATTTTTGAACTGTACATTGTTATTTTTGTTTTTTTGGTACYGTTTTTTTCTAGGCCCTGAAATTCAGAACCAACAATGTATAGTCATTAATTTATATTTTTAATCGCAACTTCCAAGCTTTTTTTGAAAATCGTCTTGTAGCAGATAATTGCCCGCTGTAAATTTGAAGAATCAATGAATCACGTAGAGTACTTTATAATTATACAGAGGCAAGGGTATATGTATGGTCCATGGACCGGCTCATATATAAGCCAGCTCGCGATTCTAACAGATTGTCAATAATCCACAACAATTCAACATACTGCAATTCAATTCACCAGAGTCCTAAGTTACTTGACCGGCCATGCGCATATATATCATCTCAAATTTAGATTTCAAATGCTCAACAACTTTGCCAAATCAATCAAAGTTTTTATCTGTCGGTATGTTCTACATCTGGAAATTTAGGTTAACAATTTGATGATAGCACCTTCAATGATGGTGATGTATGCTTCATATTGAGCTGGYTAAAGTCAATAACAAGATCAACAAGTRATTCATTGACCATGCTGAATTCTTTCRTCTTGAGCTCTTTGAATTCGGTATGGGATATTCATGATTTGGTCCAGGTGCTAAGCTTTAGGATCGGTTTCTATGGGTTTTGCTCAACAACTGAAAAGTTTCTTGCATTTCTTCTTAAATTCTGATTTCGGCTTCGATCTTGGAGGCATCTATCGGAGAATCTGTGTTAATAAAAAGATGTGTTAGACGGACCGTCAAGAGCATCGAAGCAAGTTTCAGTTTTAAATTCCATGATTGGTCTGGTTAATGATGAGTAACGAGTTGCTATCACTGGTTGTTTTGAACCCCTGATTGACGATTTGAGAATAACGCAAAATGTGCGCTATACACCTTCAAGACATGGTATACCACGAATATAAAACAGCCAACACCAACCATACACCAATATCAACTAGGTTATCAGCAAAACCTACAGAACCAGCAAAGTCAACTGATCACCTTCATATTAATTTTGATGGTTTTTGACCAAGAATTATAATTCAATCAATTTGGAAAAACCAATCTTCTCTGTTATGATCCAATATGCAATTAAAGGCTCTCTGTTTCTTCGACTTCCAATGGCTTTGAATCTGGTCCTGTTGCCTGGTATCTCACARGTCCATATTGTTGGCCAGAAGTCGTTACTGAATAGTTGACTTAATCATTTGGTGTTCACCATCACTATAGCTTTATCAACGTCAATGTTTCTGTCTTTTATCTTTTATATAATTTTAACTGTACATTAATTGTTATTTTTGATTTGGTTGATTTTGTACAGCTGGTTTTTAGCTGAATCAAAACCAGCAATTTAAAAAAAAAAAAAAAAAAAACCAGCAATTTATAGTTTGCAAGCAATTATATAATTAATCTATTGAATTTAATAAGCATGAGCTAGTCCCGGGGACGGCGGGAATCCGCATATTATACATATTATACATATTATACATATTATACATATTATACATATTATACATATTATACATATTATACTGGGAGCGGACCGAACTCATGGGCCGGGTAACTTGATTTTGAGCTAGCTTCTTAAGCCATGGAAGTGATCACCTTATGTGTTAATATTTGACTCAGTCACATTTACTACACTCCATATTGGTTGTCAATTGGGAACAACAGAAGCAGCATTTGGTGTCGTTGAAGAGTTCGAGTCACTAATTGAATCGCCAGATTGTTGGTATGATCGAGAATCTCTGGTGTGTCTTATATAGTCGTCTCTATTTTGCTTGAAGCTTGGACAAGTACCAAATTCGTCCACTATACAAAGTTGAACAAAGCCCACGAACTGTTTCCTTCGACGTATAAATACTGGTGCCATTTCCCTTTTTCCCAGATTTTCTTTCCCAACTTTTTTTTCTTCAGATCAACTTAGTTATCCACCACCACCACCACTTCCTAACACTATCAACATACCAATCTCACARTGGTCTTCAAAGTCGGTTACTGAACGGTCAAAATGGTTTGGGTCTCTTCATCACTCTGGTAATGTTGAATTCTGCTCGTTAGCTTACTGGTAYCACCAAACCACTTTTCCAACTGGTGTTTCTGGCTGCTCTTGTATGAAAGAAATGAGTTGCCCAATATCAAACATTTTGAATTCTTCAATTTATTAAGTTATAGAAGCCAGACCTCCTGCATGTAGCTTCGTGCATATGCATATAGTCACTCCGACAGGATGATGACAAATATATGTGATCACGGAGTAATGCTTGAGTTACCCTTCATGTGTATCAAATGTATATTGGTGTGCTATGGTCGTCACACCAGGTGTTCAAAGTTGGGTTCAGACTTTTATCCAAACTCTCTTCTTTCACAATTGAGACAAGATCATCATATATATATAACAATCACAAGATTAACAAACTAAGAATACAACCTTATATTGTTATTCACGCTACCGATATATCTCACCCAATAACCAACAACTATAAAGTCTGATCTCCCACAAATCAACTGAACACTATTCATTCTGAACGACTTACTTTAGCAGTCTATTCACCGCTGCTAAGGGGAGATAATACAATTTTACAGCTACGAGCTATTATTGTTCTCCACTGCTTATTAAGAACTAATCGAATAGAACTGTAAGGTAATCACRGTATTCTTATACAATTCGGTATAGTGTTCTTGTGAGATGTCACAGCCATATTACTATGAGGTCTCCTCAGTCTTACTTGGTAGAGCCCTAACGTCAACACTTAACAAGATGAATAGAGGAACTCGATGATGTTACTGAGAAGGTTTATGAGATAGCTATAGACTTACAGAGAAGGCATAGCTAGAACTGATGCTGCTGATGCTATGGCACCTTCATGCTTGCCTATCATGTATGACTACGATCAGTCCAATAGAACTCGTGATTGTGATTTCCGTTGATGCTTCGTCAAGGTATTTGGTGGTACAACTGGTGCTAAGATAGCGGATGCCTCTTAGGCATYGACAACTTTTTAGGTATAAATTGTCGTCTGGTTCGGTGAGAATGCTGATTGGTATAAGATTGAGTTGATAAAGTTGTTACTGATGGACTATGCCTAGTTCCGGTAAGGCATTTGTTGATATAGGATGATACTGGCCATATCGTCTTGTTGAAAGCAAACTTTGCCGTGTTCTTCCCATGGTGATTCAGTGGTAGTAAGCTAATTTGACTGGCATTGATTAGAACTGTTACATATGAAGGAAATCAAGGAAACTATGTTACATATTCCCTGCTGTCTCTGAACTACTATCTTAAGCTGAAAGCTGTGATCTCAATAAGTATTTAAACCTGTGTATTTCCTTRTGTATTGCCATTTGGATGGCGAGGAGCCTAATATGAGTCCTGCTTGGGACAAGGTGATTTGACACCGCTTCTGCTCTTCATTGCTCTTACTAGTAGAAGTAATCTCGCAAACACATCAACCAACAAACATATTTCCTAAATTCTATCAGTTACTTTCCATATTTTTTCATAAGTGAGATGTATAAGTGTCGATGGAARMAACCACCTTTTGCTTCCTCAGCAACCTCAAGTTGAATGAAGTATCATCAATTCATATTACTTCTTTGCTTTTTYATTGATCTTTTATTTATTGTACATTGTTATTTTTGTTTCGGTTGGAAATTTGTAGACCTGTTACCGGCCTAAGCAGAACCAGCAATTTATAGTGATTAATTTATCGAAATTAATTTATTTAACTTGCCCMTACTATATAGGCTGTCAGGACTGAGGACTGAGGACTGAGGTTGGAATGAATGATCATTGATAGAATAGTCTGAATAGCTAAGAGATCGGCGACTAAAACCTGGGCCGGGTAAGTTGATCACTGATCACCTTATTCATGCATGCTTCATGCAGCCATTACCAGTTCAATTCCCCCAACTTTCACTGTTGAACATGCCACTAAGGTTTTCTAACATATCGCTGACWACTGTACCATCAACGAAGCTTATTTCACAGAAACCACAGAACAAAACAAATATTGGAAAACCGATAAGCATCTGCATAATACATATATGAAATTAAGCATTAACAAAAAACAAACATATATAAATACACCATGCAGGCAAGCAAATTAAAAGAACARTATTGACGTCAAATTAGCAAAATCAAAACAGGAAAAATCAAAACATATATAAAAGATCTATAAATTACCTTAATCAACAAAAGTGAAAAAAGGTACACATGTGGGATCAATTCAACCTCCCTTAAAAACACTTCCAATATAACCATCAATTACATGCCTTTTCTGGACTCACTCACTAAAATCTTGACCACTATACCTAAAGCACTTTCCACGAACRATTGAATTGAAATAACATTCACTGTGGTACGAAATTGTTGTTAAGTCAAATGCAACTTGATATATAGGCCATSAAAGGGGTGCATTCASTGGAACACATTTTAATATTTTACTTTATTGTACATTGTTATTTTTGTTTTGGGCCAGCTATGTACACGTCACATGTGGCATGGCTAGAGGCAAAACCAGAAATTTATAGTTTAATGAAATATATTGAAATGCAAATTCAAACAAATGGTGATTATCGTAGCATAGTAAATGTATATAAAAACTACTGTAGTAAAAGTCAAGATCAACAGAAAAGCAAATATAAAAATTCAAGAAGACAAAGGGAATGCAAAATCAAAATGGAGCCAACTCTCTACAGTAAGCCATCAAATGTCAAATGTGCACACATTTATTGAACCAAGTAAATTCTAGCTTCGAAAGGTTTCAATTCATCACTCTTCATCTCCTTTTCATCAACATTACTCAAAATCAACTTCAACTCACCATCAACCAAACTCTTCCACTCAACACTCTTAGGCTTCAAATTCAAAACAACATAGGCTTTTCTTTGCTTACCAGTCTTTGTAAAACTCATAACGTCATCATTTTCAAAATCAACATGATCAAAATCACCATAAACCAAAGGATCAGCRAACTCTTTTCTCACTTTCAAAGCCTTACGATAGTAACCCAACACCGAATCAGGATCGTTGGTCTGCTTAGCGACATTAATCTCCTTATAGTTGTCATTGACTCTCATCCATGGCTTTTGAGCCTTGGCACCAGCAGTAGAGAACCCAGCATTAGGTGAGTCGTCCCATTGAACAGGCGATCTAGCATTGTCTCTAGCCAACAAATTGATACTGTCCATCAACTTATCCTTTTCCTCTTGTGTTGCGTTAGGGTTGTTTTCCAAGAACGCAGCCCAGTAATTGATACTTTGAATGTCCAAATATTCGCTGATATCCCATGATCTAGGCAAGTTCACCATACCGATTTCTTGACCTTGATAAATGAACAACGTACCAGTGGAGGCAACGAGTAAAGTTGCAAGCATCTTACCTGACACTGCTCTGAATTCAGGCTTGTCTGAACCGAAACGGGAGATACAACGAGGTTGATCATGGTTCTCGAGGAAGAAAGTGGACCAGGCGTCAGTACCCTTAATGAAATCGGATTGGTCTCCAATGACTTTCTTGAATTGTTGTGTTGTGAATGGAGTGTATCTGAATTTGTCACCGTACACGCAACCTAGTTCAACCAAGTCAAACATGAAGAGCATGTTCATTTCTTTTTCTTTGGCACTGATGTATTTTAACGTTTCTTCTCTTGAACAAATACCAACTTCACCAACAGTCATTGCGTCGTAATTACCAGTGACTTTTCTGTACATTTCTTTGTGGAATTCATGGATTCTTGGACCGTTCAAAGTTTGACCGAATTCAGGGAATAGGAACTCATCTGACTCAGAATGCAATTTTGGATCAAACTTGGCATCTTCCAATGGATATTTCTTAGAGTATAAACCAGCAGTATCAATTCTGAAACCATCGACACCTTTATCCAACCAAAACTTGACAGCAGATTGATAAATGGCSTCTCTTGTCTCTTCATTCTCCCAATTCAAATCGGGTTGTGATTCAGCAAACAATCTCAAATAATACTGTTGAGTCTTTTCATCCCAAGTCCAAGCACTACCTGAAAAATAAGATTTCCAATTAGTTGGTGGGTGTCTGTTACCTTCAGCATCATATTTGGCGTCCCTCCAAATATACCAGTCTCTCTTTGGACTATCTCTTGAAGATCTAGATTCTTTAAACCAAGCATGTTGATCCGAAGTATGGTTGACAACCATATCACAAATCAACTTCATACCTCTCTTATGAACTTCTTCAATCAACTTATCCATGTCTTCCATGGTACCATAGAGCTTATCAATGGCTTCATAGTTGGAAATATCATAACCCATGTCCTTTTGAGGAGACTCATAGTGTGGAGATAACCAGATCACGGTGGCACCAATGGATTTCACATGGTCTAAAGTGGAAATGATACCTGGAATGTCACCCCATCCGTCACCGTTACCGTCTTTGTATGAGGCTGGCCAGATTTGATAAACAACGGCTTCTTTCCACCATGGTTCGTTGGCGTATGGTGAGACAATTTCTGTTGGTTTGGATGCTGATGTTGTTGTCATGATGAACTTGTGGTGAAGATGGGACAATTGATGTGAGTTCAGGAAGAGAGAAGAAGAAAGAAAGAAATGGACAGGTGAATTGGATGAACAAGATTTGAAGAAAAGGAGGGGATTGAGGCAGTATATATTTGAGAGAGATATGGGTGATGTGAGTGAAAGTTGTATGGGGATCTCAGTCTGGAGTAGTCGGAGTATAGTGAGATCAGCTGTTCTAACTWCTCCAAACTGAGTCCATACTCCAAACTGAGTCCATACTCCATCCATGTACTCCAGACTTTGAGGACTCCATCTGAAAATTTGATAGGCTGTGCTGGGGCAGTACCGGATAAACCACCTTCGCACTTACCACCTCCACTTACCAC
>BCIP01000032.1:133183-173913 GCA_001599995.1 Ambrosiozyma monospora
AAGCTTGTCTGTTCTTACGTTGTGAGTTTTTCCATTTTTCTGCATTTTCTTTCAAAATATCAGTCACCGGTTTTTCAGCTACTGTACATACAAATTCATTTTTTGTGTTATTTCGGTCATTGCTTATCCCATTTTGAAATTTAGGCTTGTGCGATCTTCAATTCATTATTTAAAGAACAACGTTTGTCCTCATAGCTTCCAAGTWCTCTRACAAGGTATACAAGACTATTTKCAAAACTACTATTTTCTTTGCATCATCAATCACTGTTAGTTCACTACTAATATACACTATCAACTACTTTTGCTTATAACTATATAACTATTCTGCTTCCCATCAACTTTCTTAGCTACCAACGTATCTCAAAACTTTGCATTCACATTTTTTAACTGCTGCTTCATCAACTTTCACCCCCACACCTATATTTAAACAACAATCACAATGTCGAGCTCACTAACAAGCACGAACAGTGACATCCAAAAGGCCACTGAAGTGCACGAGGCCACACCAACAAACAAACCATTTCAAGACGATGCCTTACCAGAAACAGATGCTGAAATCAATGACTACTTAGCCAAATTCTTAGATATGTCCGAAAACGCCAATGAAAACGAACGTCATGAAAAAGCCATGGGTTTAAAAGAAGGTTTGAAAACTTTTCCTAAAGCTGTCATTTGGTCAATCATCTTATCTTCAACTATTATCATGGAAGGTTATGATATCTCGTTGTTGACTTCATTGTATGCTTTCCCTGGTTTCGCTGAAAAATTCGGTACTTATTACCCTGACAAAGGAGAATGGCAAATTCCAACCAAATGGCAAACTTCATTGAGTTTGTCCGCTAACGTTGGTGAAATCTTAGGCTTATTCGTCGCAGGTATCGTCGCTGACCGTATTGGTTACCGTTACACTTTGATTGCTTGTAACTTGATTTGTATCGCTTTCATCTTCATTGTCTTCTTTGCTCAAAACTTGCCCGTGTTATTAGTGGGTCAAATCTTGTTAGGTATGCCATGGGGTGCTTTCCAAACTTTGTCCGTGTCTTATGCTTCTGAAGTGTGTCCATTAACGTTACGTATCTACCTAACTACTTTCGTCAACGCCTGTTGGGTCATTGGTCAATTGATTTCCTCTTGTGTCTTGAAAGGTGTCTTGAACATTGAAGGTGTCAACGGTTACAAGATTCCATTTGCATTACAGTGGGTCTTCCCATTACCTATTGCCATCGGTATCTACTTAGCTCCTGAATCTCCATGGTGGTTAATTAAAAAGGGTAGAGACGAAGAAGCCAAACACTCAATCAAGAGACTACTATCCGCCAATGAACACATGCCAGACACAGAACCACTAGCCAACGCCATGTTGAACAAGATGCAACTCACAGTCAAGGAAGAAGAATTGGTCGGTGCAGGAACAACATACTGGGATTGTCTTAAAGGTGCTAACCTCAGAAGAACAAGAGTCGCTTCAATGTGCTGGTTAGCTCAAAACATCACTGGTTCAACACTTATGGGATACTCCACCTATTTCTACACCCAGGCCGGTCTAGACACAGGCATGTCCTTCACGTTCACCATCATCCAATACATCTTGGGTTTAATCGGTACTGTCGGTTCCTGGTTTTTATCCATTAGGGGTGGTCGTTTCGATATCTACTTTGCCGGTCTATGTATCCAAGCCATACTATTGATCGTCGTTGGTGGTCTAGGTTGTGCTTCAAGTAAAGGTGCTTCATGGGGTATTGGTTCAATGTTACTGGTGTTCACTTTCGTTTACGATATGACTGTTGGTCCAATCACATACTGTATCGTGTCTGAGATTCCTTCTGTCCAGATGAGAACCAAGACTATCATCATTGCTAGAAACATCTATAATGTCTCAGGTATCGTCTTGTACATCATYACTCCATACATGTTAAACCCAACTGCTTGGAACTGGAAGGCCAAAACTGGTTTCTTCTGGGCTGGGTTCGCCGTGGCTTGTAGTATTTGGGCTTGGTTTGATTTGCCTGAGACAAAAGGTAGAACATTTGCTGAGTTGGATAAGTTGTTTAATGCCGGTGTTTCTGCTAGAAAGTTTAAGTCTACTGAAGTTGAAACTTTCAATTCTAAAGCTATGTTGGAAAGAGCCCAAGGTGATGAAATTAAGAATATGGTGGAGACTACTAAACAAATCGATAATGGTATTTTTGAAAAAGATCCTCAACAAAAGGTTTGATTTGATATCAGATTTGATCTTGGTCTCTTAATTTTCATTTGCTTTTATTATTGTTATTTACATTTATCCATGCTAAGTTTTGCCTATGGGCTATCGTTCATTTTTTCTATAGCTTGCTCTTTTTAATGATACAACGATCACTGTTTTCACACAAAAATTACAATTACCAAAAATGGCTTTTCTTATATAGCTAATGGTCTTTCATATTCTTTTCTCAATWTATTAACAAACTTACCATTACTTTCAGTTCTTACTTTTTTCTATCTTAAAAAWTTTTTCTTTATACTATTTTTACTTTGATTCCATATTTTCATATATATTGTCACGAATTTACAACTTTACGTTTGCCTATAATACYCRGATCCTACTAGCTCATCAGATCAAATTAACGGTATTCGAGAAACACAAGTAAATAAAATACATTAAGTAGTAAAAAAAGCAAGCTTACAAAACTAAAAGCACAAAATAAAGTCCAAAATGCAAGAGTAATTTCAATATCAATCGTAAAAGTAAAAATTAACGGTTAATCCCATGCATGCAAAAAAAACACAAACTGTCCAAAACTGCAACTTAGTTGAATCCATGTCAACCAGCAACACGTACTGAACCACAATTCAAGAACCTACACCAAAATCATTAATCATTAATCACATACCACGACCCTGATCCTCCATGATTCGTTGAAAAGAATTTGAAAAATTCAGTTGTAACGGAGACTGAATAGGTGGCGTCGGAGTCTGCTGCTGTTGCTGTTGCTGTTGTTGATGATTCGGCATTGGGGTCCGCTGATAATGTTCCGTAGGTTGATGTTGATGAATCTGAGTCTGTTGCTGTAAATGCATTTGACTCTGTTGTTGTTGTAAATGTATCTGAGTCTGTTGTTGTAATGGACTCAAATGCTGCTGATGCAGTGGATGTTGGGGTTGTAGTTGTATTGGACCACGAGGTGGTGACATTTGCAATGCGGACATCATCGTGTTGTGTTGTTGAAGAGATGATGAGGAGGAAATCGCGTGATGGAGAGATGAGGAGGATAGGGTGTGATGAAGTGGGATTTGGAATGGTTCTGGTTGTTTGAAGTGTATTTGTGGATGTCTGATCGGGATCTCAAATTGTTCATGGGCGGGGATTTGTTGCTGTTGTTGAGGTAGTTGTTGCGCCTGTTGTTGTGGTGGTGTATGATGCTGATTAAGTTGCTGTGGTGGTGTATGATGTTGTTGTTGTTGATGATGAAGTTGTTGTGGTGGTGTGTGATGTTGCTGTTGCTKCTGTGGTGGTCCTGGCTGTTSTTGTTGTTGCTGATGTTGTTGTTCTTGTTGTAAGGCATGTTGTTGTCTTTGTTCTTGTTGCAAAGCTTGTTGCTGTAAAGATTGTTGTTCAGCTTGTTCCTCTGGGGACTGAGACTGAGAATGAGATTGGACAACAACATTTACTCCATCGCCATTATTCACATGGCCATTATCAGTGATATCATCAACATTAGCCAGTTCAGCCTCTAAAGAGTCAATCTCTTCAATTCTGCCATCAGGGAAAGCAACCTGTCTTATCTGAGAAAATGCACTTTGATTCTGGAATCCAAACAGACTATTCAAATCGAAACTCAATCTTCTACTTTCCAATAATCTGTTGATCTTCTTGTACAGTTCAGGTGGTAACATGATGTTGTCTTTGTATCTCTGTGCTCTACGAAACACTATACTCAATTGATCATATGCTGTATTCAGTAACTCTGAGTTCGGTGATAATGAAATAAAKGTAGATAGAGTGTCCGCAATATCCAAAAGCTTCAATGAAACACCTGGACCATTAGCCTCGTATGCAAAATGTGGTAAATCTTTTGTTCTAGCTAAGAAAGTTTTAGCAATCTCTAACGGGAATTGGAAACCTAAAGCATTATCTGAATCACCGAGTAAATAACTTCCAGAAGCAATTTTCCAACCCAACGATTGAAACCAAGATTGTGATAAAATAACGTTCAATTTCTGGGTCACCGTGACAGCATGACTTCCATCGATGTTTGTACCTTTCAATTTTTCCTGGAGTTGCAAAATCCAGTTTTTCTTCCAATCGGGACTTTGGTTACACAGCATATCCAAAAACATCATTGAGCTCGACTTTGACAACGTTCCATCATTACCAGCCAATTCATCTTCTCTTTGTTTGGCCAATCTTCCACTGACTTCTTGGAAAAATGGTATTTCTGGTGCTGAGAAAACATTGATCAATTCAGTGAAACCAACCAGCAACTCAGGGAACTCATCGTCTTCCAACACCGGAAATGGAACATTAGGTTCTAAAATCACTGGAATATTAGCTTCCAGACAAGTGTATCTTTCAGTAACCAACAGCAAATAGAATATCTTTTTGGCTCTGTGAGCCTCAGCAGGTGCCATCTCGCTTAATTTCTTCACATCATGAATTCCTAAGAGTTGAGAAATAGTAATGGCCTCTCGCAAATACAGAATACTTTGCTTGTTTGAATCTGGCATGAAAATATGATAAACACTGAGRAAAAAGCTTGTTAATAAATGTTGAACAGTGGCTTCGATTTCAAATAGATGTAAGACACGTTTGGCGTCATGGGCATACTGTTCAACTGGTGCTGTGTTTTCAACGCTGATTGTATCATGAGATGACTTCAGGTATATCATTTGTCTTCCTATAGCTGCACATATTGAACTGCACAAGGCATAGATTGGTGCGTTTCGTTGTGTTAAAATCACTTTGCCATCGAGTAACTGTGTCTGTAATGTTGAATCTAGTATTTGGCGCATCAGCTCAGACATTGTGACAACTGGCCAAATACCATAATACCAAGTTTGATAAACCTGTAAAAATGGAAGTAGTTTCTCAAATGGAATATTGCTTGTTATTATCTCATGGTCATCGATTGAATCTCTGGCACCTAAAAGTCTTTGTCTTTCTGATAGTAAAGGAGAAGGTGCTGAATTCGAACTTGAATTTGGATTGGCATAAGCAGTAACTAGATTCAATATGTTTTCTCTTGTCTTTTGTCTGATTTTTTTAGGACCTGATTTTTGTCGAACTCTAACATTGGTACATTCGATGTTGTGATGTGCACAGTTTGAACACCGTCCATTTGGAGCAGTTGCGATATCACATCGAACTCTTCTAACAGCACAGGCATCGCATGGTCTTGATCCTGATTTTGGTCTTGATGTTCTTGATTTTCTGACTTTTCCTGTTGTATTTGTCTTCTCTGGCGGTGGTGTTGTTGTAGAGTTTCCGGCTGTGGTCGTTGATTTGGTCATCAGTCTGGGCTTCCGTTATTTTACCTTGGAAGCGTTTGTTGTGGTTGTTGTTGTTGTTGGTGGTGTTTGTATCTGGTTTTGGGAGAAATGAGATGGTATATATGTACAGAAAGATGGGTTGTAGATTATAGGGTAAGCACCACTATAGTACCACKATAGTATCACTATAGTACGTGTGTCTGACAATAGCATCGAAGTTGTGCCGTTTGTTAACGTCGCAGACTCGCATGAATTTCAAATTTTTCTGAAGCGGATAGCCTTTCAATTGGCACAACAAGARTTCCCAAACAGGTGCACTCAGTTCAAAGGCATGAGTGAGGRTGAACCGTGAAAGGTGAACAAAAGCCAATTTAGGATTAATTGTTGTGGCAATCGAAGGTTTTCCCAAATACACTACCTACTGGAGTCCTGACAGTTGTATGTTTCTTCGACAGTTATAAAAAAGGCAAAAAATAACGTATGATTTATATTAACTTTAAAAGGCAAAAAACACAATATTAAGTTACAAACGGTCAAGTTATACAAAAAGAAAATTGTTCAAAAACAAGTATAGGAGTGAGAAAGAAAAAGAAAAGAAATCATCATGATTCATATGACAAAATCCAAAGCAACAAAAATTCATTTAATGTTCTACAACAACATCACGAAAAAGGCACTGAAGCCCAAAATAGCAAATGATGAACTCAGGTACAACTTACCATTTCCTGAGTTTTGGTAACTTTCCACATTTGGAACCGAAGATGCTGTTGAAGAGCTTGAACTTGATGATGAAACAGCAACATTTGGGACTGAAACTTCAGAAACGGATGATGTCAAAGATGAATATTGGATTTGTGAAACTGAAACAGGGTTTGAAGAAGCAGTAGTAACCTCGGATCCCAAAGACTTACCAGTGGTGCTGTTAATTGCTCCGGTTGTGCTGGTACATTTTGGACAATAAGTGATTGTGACAGTATGACCATCTTTATCAGTTGTAGTAGTACTAACATAACTGTAACTATTGGATGTCACTGAAGTCTCGGATTCAACAGTTGATGGTGCAGTTTGGGACAAGTCAGAAGTTGATGATGAAGTTTGGGAAAAGGCAACAGTCACCTCAGATCTCAAAGATTGCTCATCGGTACCGACAGTTGATTGTTCACGAGCAATAGAAGTTCCAGAAGCAGTACATCTTGGACAATAAGTGACAGTGACAACCTGGCCATGTTGATCAAATATGGTGCTTGTGAACTCGGTAGGATTTGAAATCACTGTGTAATCAGATTCAACAGTTGACGTAACTTGTGATGAAGGGACTGTAGAATCATTGAAATGAATAACTTGATTGGACTGGAAATATAGTACAGAAGCAGTAGAAACAGAAGAAGGCAAATTATCAGTAGTTGAAGAAGATAGGAAGGATGAGACAAAAGAACTCGCAGTGGAACTCACGGTTGGTTTTAGTTGTGATGTGATTTGTGGTTTTGTTTGTTGCTGGATTTGTGATTCTGTTTGTGACTTTGTTTGTTGCTGGACTTGTGATTTTGTTTGTGTTGTTGTTTCTGAGACTTTTCCTGAGTTGGTGTTGGTGCTGGTGCTGATGTTGATGTTAGAACATGTGCGACAACTCGCAGAGGATGAAGCTTTCGAAGATGAAGTAGCAGAGACTGGTGTCAATGAATCACCACGTGTAAAAGTTTGAGAGTAGCTTTCAGCAGAAGTAGCAGATGGAACAGTAGAAGTAATGGCCTCCAAATCTTCACATGAAGAACCAGCATTGAAAGGAGCAATGGCAACTTCATCAGACTCCAAATCAGTGATGACATAAGCATAAGAATGGAAGTTGAGACCAAAGTAAAAAAGGGGTGGGTCTTGGGAATCAACCAATTCTAAAACACAATAGTCTGCTATTTCACCAGATTGATCAGTAACGGTACCAATAAAAGCACTGAGTGGAAGAGTGATATCAACACCTTGGAAGTTGAACGTCAAATGTGAATCAACAGAACAATCAGTGAGATATAATCCAAGTGTTTCATCAAATGTTGCATCTATAGACTTTGCAATAACATCTATACCTGCTTGTGGGAAACGAGAAACTGGGTTTCCGGTATCTAAGAATGCCAAGGCAGCACCAGAAAGAATGAGTGTGTCATCATCTCCACTATCATCACCAAAAGAAATGGAATTCAGCGTAAACCCAGTCTGGCCAGCCACACCATTTTGATTTTGGGAACCAACATATAATGGCACTAATGTTAAACCACCATCATATTTGCAATGATCAACGCCACCAAAGATAGTGGTCAGGGTGTCATTTTCTAGTCCCAACGTGGTTGTTACTTTTTTAATGTAATTTTGTGATTTGAGTTTAAATGGAAAATTATCATAGTTAGTTTGGTCTGTTTCCAGATATTTACCACCAACACCAAAGACTCCATAACCGGTTGTTTCATCTGTAAGACCAAACCGTAGATTCGAAATTTCTATATCGCCAATTTTGATATTATCTGTTGCATAAACACCAGACTTTTGTGATCCGTCAGCATACTCTATCAGAAAAGACTCGCCATCACTTTTGAAAGTTGTGGAATCTGAAGGATCAAAAACACTCATCTCATAACAAATGGAAGATGATGAAGATGTTTGGTTTGAGTACAGCTGGTTTTGATTTTGAGGAAGACAAGTAGCATTTGAATTGGTAAAAACCATGTCAGCTGATCCAGTGTCCACAAGAAGAGAAACAGGGTCACTATTTGATCCAACTTCAAGATCTAAAAAGTGACCAGAGCTTATGCCATCATACGGATTTGATGGGTCGTTGTTGATCCTTATATCAGTGGTAAAATTAGAAAAGGTCTTATATCCAGCTGTGATAACGACATAACCAGCTGAATCACGCTTCAATGATGGGAAAGCAGGCAATGATAAGCCAACATTTGATAATGCAGCAATGATAGCAAAATAGAATTGTAACTTCATGGTGATAGATGCAAATCTTCTAAAATTGGGGGTCAAAAAGATGTTGTTGTGTTGTATTATGTGATGTGGAGATCAAGAAGGTTTGATTAAATAATTGWTCCACAGAACTAACTGGTCCTAAACCCAATTTGAGAAGAAATAAGCAAGCTTTTAATATATCACCGACAGCTAGCATTAGCTGCATCCCAAACCATTCCTATTCAAGAACCATTGCAATTGTAAATAGTAAACAGTAACCGAAATCATTATGAGCTTAATTGGGGAGACCACATACAAACAAAGTGCTATTGAGGTGACCCAAAACGGAATTTCAGAGTGTGTCAAACATTGATGAAAGTTGTGAAATTTCCTCTTTGAAAGACTTCAATAAGAGAATTGGTGAGAGCGCTGGAGAAGTTGTGTGCGAAGTTTGAGAGTGTCAAACTCTCAGTAGGTGAGGTCTTAATTGACCAATCAAATCGTCGGAACAGGCATATGAGAATTTCCAACCCAGCACCTCTTCATAACTCATGTAGAGTATGTCTGTGATCTAGCAGATCATACAATTTCTTCATTGAGACGAATCAGCCCATGACATAGCTGACTTGGTTTCGAATTTTAACAAATCGTTGCAAAAAAGTAAACACAAATACATCATTGAATTTTGATAGAGTAAAAACAAATACTGATACAATATAGAACCATCAAGAACAGAAAAGTCAAACAGAAAATTTAGAAAAAAAAGTGTAAACAAAAACAAAAACAAATCAAGTATCATACAATTGCCTGAATTAGAGACTTAAAAACACAACACAAGACCGAAAGTCCAATTAACATAGAACCAACAGAAAGGCCAAAAGTAGCACCTGCATTTCCACYATACGTAGCATTGGCATTAAAAAACAAARAWTTTGGTTCAAGTGAGTTTAATTTGGTAGTCTTAGATTCAGCATCAATTTTAATTGTGGAAATTTGCAATGGCCAGTAGCTTTGAGTGGCGGAATAACCAGGAACGGTTGTACCGAAAGGGATGGAATCAGTGATGGCTTCAATATCAGCTCGGTATGATGGATCGGTGTTAAGCRGGGCAAGTCCAATTACTTGGGATTCCAAGTCAAACACAACATAGACAGAAGAGAAGAAACTAAGACCTAGAGAACTTGCTGGTTCATCTGATTTGTGGATTATGACGTAACAAGTATCGGATTCGGCATCGTCTGTGACTAAAAACTTGGAGAATGGAACGGAGAWTTCGTATCCTTGAAAATTGAATGTCAAATGGTAATCGGTATACTCGGAGCATTGAACCACTGGGAAAKATTCATCGGTGTTGCTGTCTGGTAAAGTGATGTTCARTGCATCGGAGAATTGGTTAARAATCTCTTCAGGGAACGRATTGTGTGCTGCTCCACAATCAAAAATGCTGTAAAATGGACCTTCAGCCAATTAAGCTTCAACTTCGTTTTCAGCATCGTAAACAYCTCTGGAATTCAGCGTARCTGGCATCAAAGGACCAATATCAGGGAAAATATCAGGATAGAAATCTTTGAATGGATTCACCATTGGAACTATAGCCAAGTCACCAGTATATCTGCCATGGTCCACACCACCAAATAGGATACTAGCGGAAGACTTATCAGCCAATGCCAAAAAGTGAGCAGCCTTATCAATTACACCGTTATCTTTCAAGGCCAYAGGGAAAGTSGGAACGATATCTGATCCGTTGGAGGTAGTATATGMGCTTGAACCTTCAACGGGTCCAAGTCCCATTATCCCATTAGCATTAGTTGCGTTGTAAGACATACCAAACGTAACTTTCTTCAGCTCTGAACCTTCAAAGTAGATATAGTCTTCCACATAGACACCTTCTAAAGTAGACCCGTCACTGTATGCTGAATAGTAAGGGTAAGTTCCATTGGTGAATGTAGATGAGTCTAAACCATCAAAATACCCATACTGAGAACAAGAATAAGTGGTGCAGTCAGGATAAAATGCATTTGGGATCCAAAAGTCAGTTGAACCGGTGTCTAGTGCAACGGCCACTGGTGAGTGGTTTGATCCAATTTCAAGGTCAATGAAATACCTAGCACTGTCTCTTCTTATCACTTTTGATTCAGTTGTTCCGTTACCTTCAGCATCAACTGATTAGGAGCTTGTTTGTTTTCTGGCTAAGTAAGCAACGTATCCTTTACCTTCTGATTTGGATTGAAAGTCATATGAGAATGATTTTTGGACTAGCAGGGCTAGAGTAACAGTGAGCAAAGATGTTGGAGTCATGATTGATGATGATGAAATTGATGTCTTGTAATGAATTGATACTTGAAGCTATTAACTATTTCTTCATTCCTTCGGTATCTGGGGTAACCTGGGTCTATATATACCCACCAACACTTTGGTGAAAGGTTTAGTGAAATGCAGGAACAACTTGAGATGTAAGGTACCAAAACCCAGCAAAAACACATTTGAAACGCCAAACCAAGTATCATTAGATCATACTTGTTTGAAAAATGGGTATGTCAGCATGGATAGCCAGTTGTGTGCACAAAACATTGGAAGATCAAAACATGAAGATAGATCAAAAGTATTGACACTTTGAAATTCTCGAAGGTGAAACAATTGTTTAGAAGTGGATCTGCGATGATAAAACCATAATCACCTATGGTATTTCGTATTTTGAGTGTTGTATTGGCTTTTTTGTTTGTATTTGAGCATGTGTTCAGGTGTTAGAAATTGGATATTGTGGAGTTGATCAAGTTTTACTGTTTTCCTTGCTCAAATGCGGCACAGTCACTGCGCACCAAATTTTGTACCGCCTCATCCAATTTGAGATTTGGCCGGTGGACCTCACTTTAATTTTGGTTTGGAGTCYTGASCCAATTGACTCTTCCCGGGTCTTTAAAGGGTGAATTATTTATACGATTCCAAAGCAATCAGGCAATAGTATCAATTAGGCAATAATATTCGGTAGCTAGAAAAAGCCATATTGAAATACGTCATGAAAATTTTATTACAAAAAAAAGCATAAGCAGAACAAACAAAAAAGCTGGCATATAAAGTTTAAAAGGAGAAAAAAATGATCTTAATTGACTCTGTAAGCTGAATCCCAATGAGTTCGAATTCTTTCGATAGAAGCTCAGTGAGAATAGTCAGAAAAAAGGTCACGAAAATGAAAAGAAAAGAAATAAAGTGATGAAGTAAAGAGCATCTAGTATAGCGTAAGACGTTCTTCATCAATAGAAAATATAGTATAAGTTGTAGTAGTATAAAGCAAAGGATAGTGGTAATCATGACGACATGTGATGGAATAAATGACCTAGCAAATAATTTAACCTCAAGATATCAGGCTTAAACGTCAAGGTCAAGCGAGTGACAGATGATATAGTAACGAAATTCAGAAAAGTTTGAAACACAAAGCTGACTAAACAAACACAAATCTAGCTAGATCTGCAGTAATTGTGCTTATAAAAGAAAAAGAGGCATATGGGAAACGTATACGTATACGTGAGCGTAAGTCTCGATCTATTCTATTGAGACAAATTCGAGTCATAGTATGGTTGGTAAGAAGAGCGTTTCTCAAAGGTATTGAAATAGTCCGATTGCTGCACTTCAGCATAGACAGCTTGTGGTGTATGTGTATACTGTTGCTGATAATGGGGGTGGCCGGCGTAACTGTGTGATCTATTGGCTGATGCAATCGGATGTTGATTTCCATTTCCTGTGTGACTGAACGTTGCACTGGCTGACATGGTCCGTGGGCTTTGAAATAAATTGACGTTGACTGGTGTTGCTGTTGGAGGAGAAAAAAATTCAATTGGTAATGATGATGGAGAAGGATAGTCTAGCTGTTCAGCTTGACAGTCGGTGCTGAATTGACTGATACCGGAATCTGATCTTTCATCTGTGATCTTCGAAAAATTGAAAACTTCTTGAATGCAAACACCCAGTGGCTTAATCGCTTGCTCATTTAGCTTTTGCTGTTGGTGGAAGTTACTTTGTTGGAATTGTTGTGGTTGTTGATGTTGATGATGATGATGGTGGTGGTGATATTGCTGTTGTTGCTGTAGTTGTAGTTGTTCTTGTGCTTGTTGTTTCTGAAGTAGGCGAAATTCGGTGGCTTGTTTCTTGATTTTTTCTTCATGTTGCTTCTTTATACTTTCTCTGGCATTCTTACCATACACAAACACAATAGGAGAGTCATGAACTTTTTGTAACTTGAAAGTATTTCTGTGTGGTAAAGACTGGTCACCTGAAGGCCAAACACAAACGTAGTTGTTCCGTATGCATGAGTGGCAATTTGGTTTGTTTTCGTCGCATTTCACCTTTCTCTTTCTGCCTTTGAAAAGAGAACCGGATGATATTCAGTATATCAAAGTGAAAAATGTTAGTAAAAATGGAACAAATTCGGGAATGATGATTGAKATATATCTTGTAAACGAGATACATACAGCATAGACATCCACTTCTATTTCTTTTGCCTCTCCGAGTTTTGGAGATACCTGTTGTTGATTCAGGAGTTGATGGATTGGAAGACATTGTATGGAAGTTGTGATAAAATGTAAGTAGATTGCATGACGAATGAAACCGTTCAAAATGAGTGACAGCTAGAAACAGATTTCAGGAAACCTGTTGTGTATAAATACTTGATCAGAAGCTGAGGTGTCATGAATCATGAAGAATGAAAGTGAACTGACTTTTGTTTTGGGGAGTGGGACTGGATGAGTTGTAAATTGGTCTGCATTTGACCAGCAAACCAGCAAACTGCAATTCACCGCTGGGAAGTATGTAGTGATGCATCATTTGGAACAAAGGATTTAAGATGTTGGTGTACGTTTATTTTGATTTTTTAGATCGGGGGATTAGTCCGGTGGAGTTAATTGGATTTTTCAAGCGCTTAATGAGATGAGACTCTTTCGAAAAGAAGAATTCACAAAGAAAAGAACGTTTTCAAATTTCGGCACAAATCACAAATCACAAGGCTCAGGCTCAGTGCGGAGAATGTGCATGCCGAAGTGCCGGTCTTACTAAAGGTGTCACTGGTAAAGGTGTCACTGGTAAAGGTGTCACTGGTCTAGACGAATTCTCGATCTCTGATCAGATTCACAGCGTTTACTGCTTCGATCCGGTACAGCGAATAACTGCTATCCGGTGGCACAAAGTGGGAGATTTATCAGAATCAGGTGAATTAGGAGGAATTCAGCTGAAAACTGAAATGGGAGAAATTAGGCCCATAATCCAGGGGTGCCGGCCCATGCAGGGGTGCAGGGCCCAGATATACGATTCTCTTGCACCAGTTGGCAGAAGTGAAGTAATTGTACCGTTCAGAACAGCTGACTTCTCTTTAATCTTGGATCTTTTAAATCTTCTAAAGCTCTTCGAATAAGTAACCTGTTCGATTAAACTATGCAGCAGGTTTATATATAGAAGTGATTTTCAGTTTTGTAAGTTTTGTTCGATGAACTACGATGAATGGTAAATAGCGCTRCTAGTGTCACTCAAGTCTCACTAGTCTGAACTCGGCTTAATAACAACGTATTTAGTACAAGAATTTTACTCCAGCGGTTCTAAATCTCATGAACTAACTTGGAAATGAGTCATCCAGCAACGCAATGTTTTCATTTTTAACCTTTGCTTATTCTAAACTGACCGACTTGTTAGTCTTTATAAAGTTTGATTTTACCAACTTTTCAATATGGTATATCGATAAATTGTATTTCTACAACCGTGGTTAAAAATATCCGCCCTTTTATTCAAGTGACAGAGCCCAAAAAGGTTACCAATTAACACAATATACGGCAATTATTGCATGTCTATATGTCTATCTCGTGTAAAACGTATTAATGTGTAAAGCTTGATAAGGCTTGAGCAGCCATCTATTAAAGCCTTTTGATAGGGTCCATATAAATTAATAATTTTTTGCAAAAAAAAATTTAACATCGATATAATTGATAGGCTCTCATTCTATGCAGTTTTCTAATATGAACAAATAAAATGTAATGGAATATCCCTTAACTAAAGGATCGCACATTGCTTGTAATAAGCTTCTCTACGGACAGTTAAAATATATTAACTTTTTGTCTCCACTAGCGAATTACGACGTAAGTGTAATAAAAGGCATGCGAACATGTGGAGATAATTTGAAAGAAGCTCTCGCTAAGTATGAATCGAAAAATTTGTAAGCAGATCCACAGTAAATTTTGATCGAGAATTTGAAGAATACTTACAAATAATTAGGGACCTTGTACGTATTGCATTCCTTTTGCCAATGTCAAGTTTTTAATATATCGTTATATTGAATTTCTTCCTCTCTCACAGAAACAGCATTTGATATTACTTATCCTTCCGGGTTTGTTTACTCTTTGGGACTTCAAATTATTCGAAGTAAGACCACTATACCTGCAACCCTGGTACCTGGTGATCGATCTAACTAGACGAGCACTGGCTCGAAACTGCCTTAACAGTTAACGTACTGTACTTTAAATAGCCCAATTAATCACTGGCTAGACCACTCCTAGACCACCTATATGCATACATGTGCAAGATCAAACAAAAGCTAACAGCATCTATTATTTATTTCATCTTTTAAACCAAAAACTAGCTAATGCAACTCGGTACGACGTCCGAGGACGCAGGAGGATTGAGCCCAAATCGGCTGTAACAGGAAATTAGTACCACCCAGCTGCCAGCTGCCCAGTGCCAATTCGTGCCGGCCGCCTGCAACCAAAATTGGAGAATATGCCGGTGCAGGCGCGTCGGTCGGGGGCGCCCTCGATCGTAATCGCCGACGGCAATTTCTTGAATTTTCATTTTKCAGTATATATAGCCTTTGTTATAGCTAGCGGTAACCTATTTTTACAATGGCTGAATTGTCGGTGATTATATGGAGGTCTTCGTGTAAGGAGCCCATATTTGAACAATGAAAAGATACTCACTGGAGGTGTGGAAGTGTGGAGATAGATGCACACACAACTCCATTGGTCGAATATGCACTCGAACATCGATTGCAAATGGGTGTGAAGTTTGGTCTGTTTCTGCTCATTGTTAATTCCCGAAGTTTAATTTTTGAATTGTATACAATTATGTTTGATATTAATCGATAATGTGCTTGTTTATATATATCTACTTATTTGAACAAAGAATCATCTACATCTCCTGTTGACCATTTAAGGAAAGCTGATTCTGCATGCATGTATTTATCAAAATAATTATTGTAGGCAATTTGAATCAAGCATTTGCATGTTTTGAGTTCAGATATAAGTCTATGAGATTATTTAGCCAATCTAATCAGTAACGGTAAGGGGGTATATATATTTATATGTAAGCTAGAAAATTTGTATACCCATGTGGGCTCGTACCTGTCTGCTGCCTTCAAGCTGCCTGCATGAGCTGCATATATACAAAAATTTGCAAACACGTTACAAAACACGATCTATATATTAACTAATTACCCAAAACAATATGTTAAATAAATAAGGTTTTATAAAATGGCACTATTCAGGGTCTAGATGTGGCTGTAATCTTATAGGCAGAATAATATTATAGGATCAGGACAGCTTACGCTAATTATTTGATTTTTGCAGTATCAAGAGTTGTAAGAACCGAAAATGATAACAGAATATTACATATGTTTTTCTAAAAATCTATAAAACATATATTAAAACCTATACATATAAAAGCATATATATTTTTCTATTGTCACTCGGGACCGTCAGGTACGTACTCCTTTATATGTGTGATCTAAAAGTCATGCAAGCTWAGCAAGGTAGACTTCAATATTATCAGCTGATTATATAACAGAAAACTATAGAACTRCTCTYGGATCATGACTACCTATAGCTACCTTACAACGTTTATGCAGACCAGTGACATCATCTTGAATTTAATCATTAAATCGATCGATCCGATGTATATACGCTACCTCGTCGGATATCTTGCATGATATGATTTGGACAGCGTGTCAATCAAATAAATTTTTGAGTTTTAATTGGCAAGCAAGTAACCGCTTAAATTATAAAACTAAGAAGATAAAATTGTGAATAATTGTTCTGTTAATAATTGGACAGCTAGTGCATCATGCATATATAATTTTACATGCACTCAAATTTGAATGAAAATTAATTGGTAGGTATGATGTATTCTCAACTTTTAGATTGATAAAATACTAGCTTGAAATAATTTTTCAATTAATTTGACCATATAGTCTATAATCCAAGCATGGGTCATACAAGCTTGTTTGGGCTTTGAGTGCAGAATTTAATTTGTCACATGCCGACAAATAATTTTCAATYTTAGAAAATTCCGTTTATATATSTTATTTAACTGATTAATTCTTTTTAATGTTATAAGTTAATTGTAAAGTTCAAAAATGCTCTCAAATTAGGGGAAACAAAGCTCAATATAAATTACACAGAATTATAAAATAATTGTTTCCAAAGTTTTTTTATATAATTTTGAACTTTTCTATAGCTATAGATCTAAGATTTTACCAGTAATTTTCCTTTTATCACTATATCAACCAGAAATGATTTCCACCCAAATATACCAGCTCCAATTACAACATTCTCCACAACATCTCTGCCTCCAGACGCTGAATTAATCTCTCATGTCCAACATAAACATACAGGCTCCCCAATCCAACCAACATCATTCAACAGCACATCCAAAACTTTTTATGAAAGTGACTGGAAAGATCACATCATTATCCCATCTAGAGCAAGAGACAACAACATCACCAACTGGAAACAGTTTTGGTCGAAGTTCAGCAACTTCGTGAACAAAAACCCGGGGTCTTACTCAACCTTTCACCGCTTCCAAACTGGACATCTTTACCATGAACTTAATATGAATCAGAAAGAAACTTGTTGCTTCTGTAATCAATCAGACTTCAAGAACTCGAATGACCACATACTGGATGAATGCATCATTACTGATAGGATTTGGAGATTAGTTCAACAAGGCACRACCCACAAAATGAATTTCAAACATGCTCCACTACACATTACACAACAAGAAATCATGGGAAAGATAATGCCACCACAACATTATGTTAAAATCAACATTTACTTGGAGATATTAATAAAAATAAATACACATCATTTTTCCTCATCACCAAAGTTCCATATAGACATTCCAATTAATGTAACAGCGACTCAATTGAAGAAAGTGGTAAAAAAAGTGGTTCAATACTACCAATACCCTATAACAATTAACTAATTACTGTTAAAGGGATCATTGAATTCGATGATCCTCCTACTATTTTYTATATATAACATATATTTATACCTAAAAGTCTAATCGAATTCGAATAGACTCTCCTGTTTTATAATTTATTAATATAATTTTGAACTTTATTAGGTAAAAAAAAAATATAACTTCTCTTGCATTTTTGGAAAAAAAATATGGATCTGCTAATTTTAGACTATACTCGTACGTGAACTCCTTTTTTTACCAATTTATGAGATATATAAGAATATATATAATTGAATTTATGTTGTCAAAATATCACTACTAGTACTATAAACAATTTACAAGTGGCTATTAAAAAAACCAGCTCAAAAATACAATAAAAATGATAGAATTAAGATAAGTACTAACAAGTGAATTGAACATGATTTAAGGAAATAATTAAAAAGTATGTTTTTTTTTATGTTGATTTACGAGCAAAAAATCATCATTGACATGGCGTTCATCCACTATAGAAAAACTGAACAAGTGCATCCCTTTGCACGAAATTGACACTCCCCACGGCTGATGATTTCGAAGGGATTTCATCATCCAAGCTGACGTTGATTGGTTTGATTGATGAGTTTACTGTGTAKGGTGAGACTTAGATTATATAYGTAGTTTGATACAGATTATAATTAAACTGATAGGTCAAAAAAAATGTATAGTAGAAAGTAAAATAATAATGAAATAATCATAAAAATTGGGAAAATAATCAAATTTGTCTAGCGAGGTATAAAGGGTAATGTAATAAAAACAAGTATAATATATAGTTGCATCTATGTTCTTTTCTTTTTTTTTGACATTTTAAAAGTTAAGTTTTAAAAAKACTACAATTTTATCATGCTGCCTGCACCTGGTTGAAAATTAAATTTTCATTGATCATGCATGCGACTTAAATAAAAAATTGATCAGCTCGCTTACGGCGCGCTAAAAAAATTGCCCATGAACAGTATATTACACACTTTAGCATACAACAAACTATACCTTGTAACAGGAATACTCATCAACTTTGGCACACTGAGCTTCTGGTACAGTACATGACTACAAATGAGCACAACTTCAATATCCACCATTACAAAGGAGACACTGATTTATTCGAAATTATAGATGGAGTCCTTCGCACTGATACAACTGCTCAATCAACATGTATGATATATTGTCAGCCATATGATCGATGGTTTCGAATGWCAATTTCAGGCCGGCATATTGTTATGCAAGCTCATGGCTAACATAGACATCCACATAGAGTTCAGCTATTCCCAAAACCCTAATAGAGAGCTCACATTCCCAACATAATATATTYGAATTTCCATTCTTTCAGATCGGTCTTAATTATCACTTTTTATTAGACATCATGATTCAGATTAGATTATTTCAAATCAATTGTGAGACTCATATATCAAGCCATTCTATCAATATAGATCTTGATTGATCCTCAGATCAGGGTTTCCATTAAAGAAATTGGTTRCAGATACAAAGCTCTTAGCAACTCCTTGAAAACCAGCCACTGAAAACACTGACAGATCAATTTTTGTGTCATGTACACCCACGTTGCAACAGAGAGCTTCAAATTCCAATGACCCCCCCCCCGTGAAGTTAGAACCAACGCGGCAAATTTTGAACACGTACGTGGAGTGGCTGTCTTGCCAGTTGCCAGTTGCCATGAATCTAGCTATCTAGTTGAATAGTCGTTGTGATAATTGTTAACTGGATGAATCACCMTATTTACTACATGGTTATGGAAATTTCAATCATTTCCATTTCATAACCCATCATGAAGAACATCAACATTATAAAATAATCAGCATTCCCAACTTTGGTCAAGATCAATTCACTCAAACATCTATCTTTTTGTCTTCCATCATCACTCACACAATCAAYTGTCCTCAGACTACAATCTCTATCCCTTCAATACTTTAATACTTCCCTTATATCACAAATTCACAATGAAATTCTCCTCCACTTACACTTACGTTTCCATCGTTTTACTTTCCGCTAGAGCTCAAGCCGCCCCAATAGCAGAACCAGAACTTCTTGATTCCGTCACATCAGCCGTTGTCCAAGCTTTCGGTGCTACAACTGCCGTCGCCGCYGCTGCTGCTGGTACAACTGTTGCAACTGCTGCTGCTGGAGCTTGGACCCCTACTTCTACTGCTCTTGCTGGTGTTGAACAAGCAGCTACAACTGCTGTTRCTGGTGCCTGGGCTGCTAGTGCTGGTGTTGCAGGTACTGGCGAAACCGCTACTGGTGCCGTCGCAGGTACTAATACTAGTGCTGCTGTTGCAACTACTGGACAAACAACTGCTGCATCTCTTGCTGGACTTGACACCTCTGGTGCTGTTGTTGGTACTGCTTCTGGTGCTGGATCTGCCGTCTCTGCTACTTCAGCTGTTGGATCTACTGCTTATGCTGCTTCTGGTGTTTCCGCTTTAGGTTCATTTTACACCTCAACTACTAGATCACGTACCAAGTCCTCTTCATCTTCTGCTGATGCTTCTTCTTYTGTTTCAAGTATTTCTTCTTCTTCTGCTGCTGCTAATGTTAACGCGGTTGGTGTCTCTGCCCCTATGTTCATGGGTGGTGCTTTGGCTATGGGTGCCATGCTTTTGTTGTAAGCATATAYTGACTATACTCAACAGTAGACCCAAGTATAATACTAGGTTTACCTTAACTTGTATTTTTCCACTTCAATCATAATCGGTTTTTGGGTTCTGTCTTTGCATTCGCATTAACTATTCCGACTAGCTTCATCACTGTCGACAATTTCGTGTCTTTCATAGTGTTCCTGTATATTATCTTCTTTTCTCTTATTTTTCTACATAATTAACAACTATACGTTTTACTTAAAAGCTTATGTAGATCCAATATTTCGAATGTATGTAGGTAAAAAGAGCAAATTTGAACTTCCATGCATTCTTTGTTGTGCCGTACACGACTCCAACCTTCAAATTTGCCAAATTTTTCTTTCCAATCCATTTTAGTCGTCAATCTAGTAGTATCTATAATYTATACTAAGGCCGATCTGCACCATCACATTACAATGACAATTCCAGAGATTCATCACACTGAGATATGGCCATAATGAATTCAACAACCAAATGAAGTTTCCAGGAGTTAAAAGATGAGAATTCCACACATTCAGCCTGCATCGGGGTCAGCAAAATTCGTTTCTATTGCACGACAACTCCAATATTTATCATTGTCAAAGCTCTCATATACTCAGTTTCAGATCCAACTAGAGGTTTGAGGTTTAATGATCAATTAAGCCTTATATCAGTTTTACCAGCCAGCTTACCTTTGAAATATACTATCAAACTGAATCAAATTGACAACGTTGTTTATGCTGGACCCAAATCATATACTGGACACAACTCACAAATCATTTATTTTCGATATGTTACCATCAGAAGATCAGGGTGCACCCTGCATATTAGTTTTTCCAAAACCAGCCATGCCATGAAAAGACTAAAAGAAGTTAAGAGCCTGAATTCATGTGGAAACCCACTTGAATGTGAATCCCCGAGTATTTCACGTTAAATTTTTGAAGTCCGCGTGTGAATTCTGAAGGGTTGCAGCGAGACAAAGGCCATTCAATTCAATTGCACGGTAGTACACCGACTTTCTTTCTGGAATCTGGGCTCATTGGCACAATTCCCCATGAATTCAGCTGTCTGATTAGTTAGTTAGTTGTTGTTACGTTGTTGTTACGTTGTTGTTACGTTGGTGTTACGTTGTTGTGATAAATGAAGACAGGACAAAGTTGTCACTACCAATTTCAAGAGACCTCACCCATTCCGGATTGAACTGCTTCTTTTATCATACCCAATTCGAAATCCATCATTCAAAATTGGCATATATAAATTGGCCATCATCCTCAACTTCTTCCAAAATCAAATCAGTCCAACATTAGTTTTCTTGTCTTTTACYATCAYACAACCAATCAAGAATTTATCTTTGCAATAGAATCCACCTYTTCTTATACACAATTATTTCACCCAATTGAATCTCATACACAAACAAACACATATCTCACAATGAAGTTCTCCACTGCTTACACTTACGTTTTCATTGCTTTGCTTTCCGCTTCAGTTCAAGCTGCCCCAATCGCTGAACCAGACCTCCTTGATTCCATCATCGAAGTYGCTCAAGCATTCAACGGCAACAACAACGCTGCCGCAACCGTCACATCACCTGCTGCAACAGCTAAACAATATGCTGCTGCTACGATTGCCGACTCTGCTGTCTCTGGTTCTGAAAGTTTGACTGCTGTTGCTTCAGATGTCTCAGACGCTTCTGCTTCAGGTTCAATTACTACATTATCCAGCTCACACAAATCATCTTCTTCAGGTTCAACTTCTGTTTCGCTAATTACTGCTTCTTCTGATGCTGCTAATGTCAATGTTGTCGGTCCTTCCGCCCCTATGTTCATGGGTGGTGTTTTGGCTATGGGTGCCATGTTATTGTTGTGAGTTTACAATCATATCGCTCACTTCTTTTTTTGTTTTTAATTCTTTCACTTCATCAACCCCACTATTTTAATCTTCTGTTGTTTTTTGGTTCTACATCCTTGGTTTTTGTTAATTGCTCTTGATCAAGGTCAATTTTCTTCTATTGCTTTCTAATTTCGTGTCTTTTATAATCTTCCTGTATATTCTCTCCCTTTCTATTATTTTTCTAATCAATTCACAACTATAAAGTATATATATAAATCATATTTTAATCTATTGCTTACTTACTATGCACAGACAAATTYCACTGCTGACATGTCTTTGAAATTGACAGTCGAAATTTATTGTGCAGGACACGACTCCAACCTTCTCACTTGAAAGCTTTTCCACGTATGTTTTTATGCATATAGAACATGATGGATCACATCACAATGAAAAGTTATTAGAACTGAGCTTGGAATCCTAACTACACAAGCTACACCACATCGTTTGATGGCTGACACATGAACACAAACTATTCCATTCATTATCCCGCTAATCGTTAAAGCTTAGAATTTTCATCATACTACTACTTGGCTATCATGTGGACAGCATACGATGCAATTTCCAATGTTCCAGCCATTAGATTAAATGAACATTGTTCAATTGAGTTAAATTGAGACTCATTATCAAGCCAAATTTATTCACCGATCAGATCAACATTGACCATTGATGATCATCAAATCAGGGTTTACAATTCAGYCACCCTAATGATCACAAATTTAACATAATACATTATACTAATTCATACAAAACCAGCCACCAGAAACTAGGCCAGATCAAAGTTTGTCCACATTTTGAATGAATCCCCGAAAACACTAAGTTTAAAGTACGCGACAGCTGATTGTTCAAGACGTACAGAGAATGCATCAACCCTGCCYTTTTGAAAGCTCATTAGTTCCCAGTTATCATGTGCATCCGGCTATCTAGTTAGTTGCCGTGATGCAAGTAAACATGGAGACAAAATATCATCCTCAACTTCCACTGAAAACCTTTTCACTTCATAGTTATTCCAACTCAACCATCATCGATCCAGAACAAGCGTATAAATTGACCATCGTTCCCAACTAATGACAAAATCAAATCAGTCAAACATTAGTTTATTTACCATCATCACACAATCAATCAAYTGTACACCTATAACCACCTGCTCAATAGTCTTCACAAATCCCATACAAACAAACACATTACACATATCAAAATGAAATTCTCTTCCACATACACTTACGTTTCCATCATTTTCCTTTCTCTTTCAGTTGAAGCTGCTCCAATAGCCGAACCAGAACTTTTGGATTCTGCCACATCCGCTGCTGTCGAAGCTGTTGGTGCCACAACAGCTGTTGCTGTTGCTGGTGCTGCTACAACTGTTGCAACATATGACTCTGGAGCTTGGACACCTGCTGCTGCCGCTGTTGCTGTTGCAGGCACCCAACAAGCAGCTACAACTGCTGTTGCTGGATCTTGGGCTGCTACTACTGCTAATGCTGCTGTTGCAGGTTCCGGAGAAACTGCCACTTCTGCCGTTGCTGGTGTTGGACAAACAGGTACTGCTGTCGTTGCAAGTACTGAAGAAACCGCTACTGGTGCCGCCGCAGTTGCTGGACAAACAGCTGTTACATCTGGTGTTTCCATCTTAGAACCTGCTGTCTCCGGTACTGGAAATTTGGATGTTTCTGCTTCTCCTATCGTTGGATCGGGTGTTTCTGGTGTTTCTGATGTCACTGCATCATCTGCTTTTCCTTCAGCTGCAATCACTATTCCATCTAGCAGATCTCATAAATCATCATCTTCATCATCTGAAGAACCTTCTGCTTCAATCATYTCAGTTTCTTCCGGTGCTGCTAATGCCAACGTCAATGCCGTTGGTGCATCTACTTCTATGTTCATGGGTGGTGCCTTGGCTATCGGTGCCATGCTTTTGTTGTAAGTTTAAAATTTCTTCATCCGCTCACAAGAATTTGGTCGTTTCATCAGTACTAATTTTTACTTTAATCATCTTTTATTTTGGGGTTCTGCATCTTCGGTTTTCTACTTTTTATGTGCATGCATTTTCATTTGATTTCTAATTTCGTGTTTTTATAGTTTTGGCCTGTATACTAGCCTTTTTCTTTCTATYTTTCTAATTAATTCATTTCAATTTTCATGARTCACAATTTTGGTTAATCGATTCTAACATAGATACTCCTTATAACAAGTACAGCTCCAAACATGCAACAGTGATTTATATATGATCGGAGTTATCAAATTCAGTTACAGAAGTGCAGTTCCATATATGATTACGGTGTATTACATCAAACTGCCAATTACTATAAATGCAAGACTCTTGCGATACATTAAATTACATAACTATATAACAAATCTTAAATAAGCACAGTAATATATATAATTGAAGTATCGAAATTGAAGTAAATGCATATCATTTTAGAGATGAACAGGATCTGGTCTYGAAAATGATTGAAATGACAAGTACATCCCACTTTCAGGAGTCTTTTGAAAGACGCAAATGATATTTATGAAGCTGGTGATGAGAGATACTGATAGCTGGTTTTCTTAAATTTTTCCTTCAGATGGATATGACCAAAACCATCAATAAGAGCAAGCAAACAAATTGGGTTGGAAGACGTTATGAAAGGCATGGATAATGTTCTGTATCAGTGATGGCAAACAAATGCAACGTTGTTGGTTTGGAATGGAAAGTTCCCTAAGCATGAACCAATTAGGGCAAAGGAGATGGAGAAGGAATYCCCAGAACGTTTCAAGGCTTATCAAGAAAATAAAAAGGAAAAAGAGAAATCTTTGCAACCACCAAGATTGAATCAATCTTACCCAAGAGAGCTGTAAGTTGATCTGCAACATGATTTATCACACTGTCCAACTTGTGACATCAAACAGTATGAGACCAAACACATCTTTGACATTACAGTACGTACCGTTAATGGGAACTTCAAGGACTAAAAAGCTATAGTCTTTACCAATCAACCTGAAAACTATGTCGATGTCCATGACTTCAAAAAGAAATCCAATATAACTTCTTCGACTGGCTATCCAACCCAAATTTGAGATTCGGTTTCCCCATTTGTTCAATAACATTTCCACTCAAATTATTGAAGTTATCCACTCGATTTTCAAAAGAGATGAATTGCATGGTGGTTGTGGAATGTCTTTGAAATCCAATATTCTTGACGTTGCTGATGCTGTTCGTTACTATTTAGAAACTTTGAATGTTAAATTGGAGAAAATCTTGACCGATGACAAGAATAAAATCAGAAGGTTTGTGCCGATGGATGGAGTTTTAAGCAAAGCTAAATCTGAACTGGTGTATTTTGTTTCATACCAAACGATCACCAATAACTGCCAATAACTGCGAGGTTGATGTGTTGTTGCTCCAAGAGCCAGGGCTTGATAAAATTAAAATCATCGAGTCCCCAAGTTATGAGTGCTATTTTAAAGATGTTGAAAGTGGTACTGAAAACAGAATCCTAAGCTGTATCTACGTCAAAACAGCGTTCATGAAACATGGTGTTGTCTCTCACATCTAGAGTTCAAGAGTTGAGGTAACGATCACTATGCAGAGTTGTGGTAAGAATATCCGCCTCACTTCGTTCTATAACCAACATAGAGATTATGAGTTTTATCRRACACTAATCAATCTATCTCCCGGTAACCATATTGTCATTGGTGACTTCAACATTCACGACCCATATGATAGGCGAATGTACAATCTGAGAATCAGAGATCGCTTTTTCGACTGGCTATCCACCAATAACTATTAGATCATGAACATACCACGCATGCCTACTACCAAATATCAGACAATCATTGACTATGTCTTCACAAACAATTTCACTCCGGGATTTGTAAATGTGATTGATCATTTGGAAGATATCAACTCAGATCACTTTGGGCTAGCAGGTACAATAGATCTTGGAGCAGTGAATGGACAGGTAGATTTTGAAAGAGGATGGCAGAACTATCAACAGTTGCAAAACATTTGGAAGAAACTGGAAACCCTCAAAGTTCAATTTGCAAGTGTCTGGACGGCTGAATTTGTTGAAAACGCAAGAATTCTTGTTTGTCAAAAAGAAAGATGGTTCCTTAAGACTTTGTGTTGATTATCGATTGCTCAACGATTTTACTATCAAGAACCGGTTCTCACTGCCCTTATCAGATGATATTTTGGAATCCATTGGTGATGCTAAGGTGTTCAGCAAGTTGGATTTGGTTTCTGGTTACCATCAGATCAGCGTTGGGCCTTCCACCTAAACTTGGTTAATTCTCACACCCTTGGAGAAGATCTTGGCCACATGGAACACCACAATTGAGCAAAAAATCAGAGAACTAAAACAACAACAACAACAACAACAGCAAACACATATGAAGTGGTCTAAGAATGCTGGCCGCAAGGCCAACAAAAAGGCTGCTAAGAATAAGTCGTCCTCAACCATGCCAATCACTGAGGACACAGTTATCTTCTACCGGCTGAAAGACGCCAATTGTAATGGTGGTAAAGTCGAAGGCTTGAAACAGCGTCTAGAAATGGTGGAAATCCAAGGTGAGCAGTTGAAAGTAAATGATATTGGGGTGTTTAAGAACAAAGCTGGTAATATAACCCCTGCAGGTACCCACCACTTCAAGGCGTTTGAGGCATGACAATTCTGTTTTGAAATTGGTGAGAAACATGAGACTCAATGACACTACCAACGATCACRRTGCYGAGAACGCTGCCTGGCTCGCCAATGTCTCCAGAAATCCTGATTTTTTTRATGTGCCCTTAGATATTCCGAATTATGTGAAGAGGTTCCACAGTGTCGATGATCTAATTGAACACATTTCCCCTCTTGAAGGGATTCAAAATCCTCATACAGGCATCACTACCACCTATCGTTCGGTCAATTCCATAAATGAAAAAATATTCGACAAATTGGACTCTCCTCCTATGGTTTATAGAGCTGAAAATTCAATTTTCAAAGATCATGTTCAGTTTCACCACTATACTCAAGAAGTTTTGAATATCATAATAGTGCCTGTCTGAAGTAAGAACAATTTAGGAATATGCAAACTTATCAACCGCAAAGGACTATCATATCTTCCAAAGGAATGTCTTATTTCTGATGATTCGCAAGCCATAATTGGAGCAGTGGAACATGCCCTTAAAATTGAGAACGGAAAGGGAGCTTATAGCATCTATCAATCAGGGAACACTACCACTGACGAACACAACCAGGGTAAGCAACAAAAACTGGTGACGTAGATAGTCACCTTAGCAGTGATGATTCAAGAAATGATGAGATAGAGTGATAGAGGGATGGAGTGATTTGATGAGATGGATTCAGTTGAAATGATATTCCGTATAGAATCAAATTCCAATTTTCCCCACGGAACTCGGGACTCGCGGGATAATCATTTGAACGTAGGCTCAGTCCAGAATTAAGTCACGTCACTCAGGTATGCTCTCAAGGCCGACATACTTTCAAATTCTGTTCTTATTTATGTTCTTATTTATGTTCTTACATGAACTATATGAACAGTGGTAACACCATATCAACCCCAGGAAACTCGAGTATGATAAAAGAATGTCTAGATCGATCCATCCTCAGCCTAGCTCTTACCGTTGCCAACCGGTGTGGTGTACCAATCTCGATATCTTCGTTTACCGGTCCATGTCCATGTCCACATCGCCAGCTTAAACTTGAAATTTTAGCTATAAATTGGGCTTGTAATTCTTCTTCTCTCTGAAACTTTGAATTTACGAACATTAATGGAATTGTGGGTCTCATCGCAGGATTCAGTTAGTTCACATCACCATCGATTGACAATTTCATGTGATCAGGGTGCTTATCCAGCATTTCTGTCAATGATGACCCTTCAAAGTAGGGTCTATACAATCACAGTTGGAATTGTTTGTGAATGAAATGTTAAACTTAAGGCTATGCTGATGCAAGTCAGCTGGATGGGACCGCGTGAGATATGGTCATTGGGTAGCTACTAGAGGGATTGGAGGGATTAGGTAAGCGTGAGGGAACGCATTACGTAACGGGGCTGCCAAGACTCAAGAGCGAGCGAAGAAGTCAACCCAAAGAAGTTGTGGTAGAGCCCGAAATTCGAGATTCGGTACAAGGGCCTCCCCCTCCCCCTCCCTGGGAAGAGTGGCTGCCAGATTGGGCTACTTCTGATTTCCCTTTCTCTCTTTGCACTCTTTGCACTCTTGCACTCTTTCACTGGTCACAGGGGGCTATGTTTACTGTTTGTCGGTTTGTCAAATCTTTGTCACTTCTTATAAATTCACGCACGTTCCCTCAATTCCATCTTCCTACCACAACTGCCCCTTTTCCCTTCTCTTTCCCCTGTTTGGATCTCATCTTCTCTCTTCGTTGACTATACCCTCGATCCAATTCYCCCACTAAAACAACAACCCATAACCCCCATATAACCCAAAATGAAATTCTCACTATCATTACCAATCATCACCCTTTTGGCCATCTCCGCTCAAGCAGCAGACACAACAACCACAGACGACAGTGATGAATATGAAACCGTGACTTCCAAAGTTGACGGAGCCAAAGACACAGCAACCTCTGCAGTGGCCGGAGCTGCCGAAACCGCACTTTCCAAAGCTGATGGTGCCAAAGACACAGCTACTTCAGCTGTTGCCGGTGGTTTAGAAACCGCTGTTTCTAAAGCTGATGGTGCTAAAGATACAGCTACTTCAGCTGTCGCTGGTGCTCTGGAGACCGCTACTTCCAAAGTTGACGGTGTWTGGGAGACAGTCACTTCTGGTGTCGGTGGTGTCGTTGGTGATGCTACTTCTGCTATCGGTAACCTGTTTGGTGGTAATGATAAGTCCTCGTCTTCTTCTACCGCTACTAAGTCAGGTGACGACTCAAGTTCAAGTGGTTCCGCTTCAGGTTCTGCCACTGGTTCTGGTTCAAAGAGTTCAGGCTCAGGTTCTGCTTCAGGCTCAGGTTCCGCCACTGGTTCAAGTTCCGGTTCTAAGAGTAGTGGATCTGGTTCCGCTTCTGGTTCTGCTTCTGGTTCTGCTTCTGGTTCTGCTTCTGGTTCTGCAAGCTCATCATCTTCTGGTTTAGCTAATGCCAACTCTGCTCCATTTATGATGAGTGGTGGTGTTTTGGCTGCTGCTGCTTTACTTTTATTGTGATTCCCTGGTATTASCTTGATTTAATAGGAGTTTGAATTTTCTTTCGTTTTGTTTTAATTACGTTGCTTTTGAAATATGCCGGTCGTTAGGTTTTTGTTTCTTTCCAACTTGTGTGCTCCTGATTCCAGGCTGATTTGTTTGGTTTGGGTGTATATATAACTTTCCCGTTTGTAATTTAGATGCTTAATTTATTTGCATTTTCTAGTAGTTTGAATTTTGAAAAAGTTCTAGAATCGTACTGTAGCCTTTAATTCTTGATATAAAGCACATGTCTGCACAGAAGTCAATTATATGTAGCTGAAGGTGAACGATCTAATAGCAAAAATTTGACCGCTGCACCCATGACAAATTAATGTAACTTGTTTATAGGTTCTAGGTACAGATCAAAGTTTATATACGATTTTCAAGACTCAAAAATTTCATCAACGAATGCATATATATTGCCCACGGATTGATTTAATTGCGGAACTCTATAAGCAATCCAGCTACAAGTAGGCAGGAATCCAAGAAGCATGCAGGCCGATCTTTAACCTTTTGAAGGAGATCATTGGCAAAATAGCAAGAAATATTTGGACGTTTTGATTTACACTCAAGAAGTTCTAACTTGTAAATTTCACAAATTCAATTGTTAAATTTTAATGTATGTACACGGAAAGGTAGAGAAAGAAAGGGCAAAAAACAAACAAGCTGAAAACAGTGWATCCAATAAAACAAATCTAAACACAACGGCTTCACTTCACAACTTAATTTCTCTCAGTCAAATTCTTAGGAATTCTCTCAGAACCAACAAAAGGGAACCCTAACCCACTCAACAAGACTCTAGCCTCAGCATCGACCTGAGCAGAAGTATGCAAAGTGACATGAACACCAAAAGTGACAGGCCATGAGTCCTGATTCAATTCAATCTCAGGGAAAAGAGTCATCTGCTGAGGAGTCAACCCAAACGCGATATTACCATATCTATCACCGGATCTATTTGATATCCCTTCAAACTCTCTAATTCTAGGTAAAACCAACTCAGTCAAAGTAGAAATAAACTGACTTGCCTGAACACCATGCAACGTGACTTTCGCACCCATCTTCATACCCGGTCTGATCTTCCACTGAGGAACATTGGTCTTCGCATAGATCGACTTAGGTTTCATACCAGTGATCTGCTGTAACATCAAATTGGCAGATATAGCAAACGAAGGAACACGAGAACTGTCCTTGACGTAACAGTTCAACGTAACGGCTTCAAAACGAGGCACAGAACGCACCGTGACAGGGTGCACGTCCGGTGATGGGACAGCTTGGCCTCTTGGTTTTCTCAGTGGTCTGTTGATATGGTAAGGTGAAGTCATATCCCATTGTCTTCTCTTGATACCTTCCACAACGGTGTCTTCGTGCTTGTAGTTGATCAACAAGAGGTCTGGTTCAAGGGTGTTGTGGTAGTGCTCTTTCACTCTGTCTTGACGGGTCAAGTATGGGCGGAATTTAGGGGAACGGATGTCATATGGTTGTAGTTTGAGTTCTGGGAACCTTGGGGATAGTAGTTGTTTCTTGATTCTGATTTTGTGATGGATAGGTTTCACCATTGCACAACCCACTTTTTGGGAGGCTGGGGTGGAGGAGAAGGAACGTATGAAGATGGAGGACATAATGGTTTGTTGCTGTTGTTGGTGGTGTCGGTGGTGGAGTTCCTTGACTTTGTGGTGTGTCGGTTCTTTGTTCTTGTTAACCCCATTTCCTTCAAATTCAATGTGGTCTTTCRATCAAAACAGACGTCTCTCTCTCAAGTTGAAGACGGATTCTGAAAAATTTTGGAGCTCAGAGCGGGTAACTCAGATTGGCCTGCTGACGTAAGCAGCGAGAGGAACCGTACAGGGCAGTTTTTCTCAGCTTGAGTATCTTAAGTATGCGAGATGAAATGAAAACATACATGGAGATTGAAACCTATCTCATCAATTGTGACCRGTCGAAAAGGAAGAATACCTTACATACATACACCRACAACAAGAAAAACTGGATCCATCACATACCATACCCAWCAATGAGATTCACACCCCACAGAAACCCGTTATTTCTGGACAGTTCCCTTCCAATTGATCCAGGCTACGACTCACTTTCCGATTTCTCATCAGATGACGAAGACTACAGCAGCAGTGCGTTTTCATCAGATGACAACAACTCAAACTCCCACGACGACACCGTAACTCCAAAGTCATCACTGGACTTGAGCAAAGAGATGTTAGATGACTTGACGAATGTTTTGAAAAAATCAAATTTGCAGGACAAGTTTGAGTTTAATTTGAAATTTGTGAATTCACAACCTGATACATTACCGACGTTTCCAAGTTTCAAGAACAACGGTAAGAAGAACGAGAAGAAAAAACAACTGACTTATGGTGGTCCCGATTCAGTTACTCCGTCAAGTAGTGTTGAGTCACTACCTAGAAAATCCAGGGTTRAAGTGTCAGATGAGCAAAGATACGTTTCGATGATTTCGGATAAGTTGAATCAGCGGATGATGAACCATAGACAGAATTTGGGTAGACTGGTTGCCATTGAGATGGAAAAACGTATGCGTGAAGAAGAAGAAAGACAGAGGAAGATCAAAGAAGAGCAAGAGAGATTGAGAAAGATAGCTGAAGAGAAGGAAAGACAAAGATTGGCTGAGATTAAAAGACAAGAAGAGGAAAAGAAACGATTGGAAGCTGAACAGAAGAGATTGATGGAAGAAGCTAAGAAGAAAGCCGAAGAAGASGCTGCCCGGAAGAAGAAAGCTGAAGAAGAAGCCAAATTGAAAGCTGAAGCAAGAGCCAAAGAATTGAAAGAGTTAAAAGAACAACAGGAAAAGGCTAAAGCTAATGCAGGATCCACGAATTTCTCAGATATTGAAAAACTGTTCTTCAAATACAAACAGGACATAGCAGACATCAAAACCACCTTAAAAGAACCACTACAACTCCCACAAAACAAACCTCTCAAAAAAATGGTTGGTGCACATAAACGTAAGATCAATCCGAAAATCGGTCAACTTACTGACTCMCAAGAACAACTCACCAGAATCACAAGAGACATCCAACAACTCATAGAACAAACCAGACCAGACGAATTCGTCTTCAAATGGATCCTAAACTTCATAGCCAAAGCCATCGTTTCACAAGCTGAGACAGAAGCCGGAATCAAACCCGAGTCATCAATAGCACTCTCGAAATTATCACTCAACCTCCTGCTACTATTCCCTGAACTTGAGTACTACCTTGTGGCAAGATTCGTCAAGAAGTGTCCTCTGTTAATTGGCTACACCTGTGCAATAGACACAGAAGAAGGCCGTTTGAGAATGGGATACCGCAGAAGAGACAACAAATGGGAAGACGAAGGCCAATACTGTGAGAGACTAGGTGGTATCTGCACGGTTTACTCGGTGATGTCTCGACTTAAACTAGACGGGTCATTCATAGGATACCAACCACAGAGCATGAAACATCCGTTGCCAATTGTGAAAAGTTGGGTTTTGGTGAGTCGATTGTTGAATTGTCCAGTTGAGTTGCTCACGAATGTTCATTTTGTAGTGGCTGGTGCTTGGTGGGACGCTTGTGCTGCTGAGTTTTTAGTTGCGTATGGTGAACAAGCTAAGAAAGTTATGAGGTTGTTGTGTGGTGATTGGACTTTGACTGTTGCTGATCAACATTTTAGTGGTGCTGCTAGATTGAGATTGATTGGTGAAGATTGGTTGAGCTCGGGTTATTGTGTTTCGTTTAAGCCTTTGGATCAATAGTTGATTAAGTTGATAGTTGATTGTTGATGTTAAAGTTATGGGTTTTTGTGTTTTTCTTTTTGGAATTTGTTTTTTTTGAAACTTGGTTACGTTTTGTGTATACAGCCAATGTTATGATACAACTTACATGTTCGATAATATACTTTGATTAATAAACAGCATTTACCTTTTAAACTAATTTAATACCGATGTATTCTCAGGCATGAAATGCCTAGGAATCTGATATATCAACGGCTTTTCTAGTAATAACAACATACTAAATCTTTTTAACTATTGGCCGTTTTAAGTACGCATCTTTGCAATTCATATGGTGCCTTAACCAGTCTTTCAAACTTTAGTCGTGTGACGAAAAGCRATTAACAATGGACACAAGGCTAGTAGATGATCTTCATATATATATCCTATTTTGAATCATTCTGAGATATACAAATTTCATAAGTGCACTCTACGCAGATCAACCCAGTTGTATAGCTGTAGACCGATAACTTATAACCTCCTCAACTGATAAATTCGCATCTCACAAATCTTGACTTCTTTCCAGAATGCTCGAGTCAAGTCCGAGACTCAACTTTCAACAGAACCCATATAAAACCCACAGCAAATCATGATAAACCAAACAAACCACAACCCACCCCCACATCAACTAATCAGCAACTTTAACTACCCCCAATTCATCAACACAACCACAAACCAAACCAACAGAAAAATGGCCCGTCCAGATATCCCAATACCAGAAACACCACAACCACCATATCCATTACTATTCGCCAACACTACTGTGATCCCCGGTTTTGGTCGTGGTTCATCTGAGATCGGTATACCTACWGCAAACGTGCCAATCACTTCGTTTTCACAATTKGATGATATTCCTGAAACCGGTGTTTATTTCGGGTATGTTAAGATACATAAGAACAAGAAAAAGAACAAGGACAAGAGCAACGGCGGTGTGAAGAAGGGTGATGATAAGGCAAGTGTTGACGGTAGAGATGCCAATGTGAAAGGTGATGGTGAAGGTGAAGGCGAAGGAGAAGCAAACAGAGAAGACAAAAAACAAGAAAGAAAGATAGTTGACAGAATAGACGGCAAATCGCAAGTCGAGCTAACCTACAGTGACTTACTCTCCTCCAGCAACGGAGATTTTGACGTGTTACCGATGGTGTTATCAATTGGCTGGAATCCATTTTTCAAAAACAAGCAGAAAGCATGTGAGTTACACGTGATGCATAMGTTTGCGGGACCGTTTTATGGAGCTGATTTGAGTTTTATCGTGTTGGGTTATATTCGTCCTGAGTTGGATTATGTTTCTTTGGAGTTGCTGATTCGGGATATCAATTTGGATATTGAGATTGCGTTGATGTATTTGAAAAAGGAGGGGTATGTGAAGTTTAAGTCTTTATTGAGTGATTTGGAAAAGGGTGATGAGTAGTGAATGAAGGAAGTTGGTTTGTGATGAGATTGAGAAGAGCATAATTTATGAAGCGGTAATTAACACAGACGATTTGATCCTTTATGAATGTTATTCCGGKTTTTTTTTTGTATAGACAGTCTAACAGTTAAAGTATAAAGGTAGAAAAAAGAAGTAAACGCTGGCGAGCAATGTAAATATGAAAGGAAATAAAAGGAAGTATAGATGACAAAAAGCAAGGTCAAATCAAATGCAATTTGGTATAGGAAATAAAGAGTATGACAAGACATGTGTATATAGATGAAACACCAAACTAATCAAATAAAAACAAAACAAAAGTAAAAAGACAAAAAATACCAATTTTCCAAAAAAAAGTCTAGGTCTACATTAACTTCAACTTCTCGTCTTGATGGCTGAACCCAAACAACTGTTTCAAAGTATTGACGGCAACAGTCAACATCTTAGAGAACCAAAACACGTTCAAGATATCCAAGACGAAATTACAACCTAGGATGAAAAGAGCACCAGCCAAAGTGAACTTTGGATCTGTTCTAGCATTATAGAAATCCTTACCCAATTGAACAACCTGATACCAACCCCAACAGATTCTAACAAAGAAGAAAATCAACATCAAGATCGCATTGTTAACCAACTTGAACAATTCACTCAGCACATCAAACTTCAAACCTATCCATCTAACGTTCAAAAACGGAGTTGAGATCTCAAACAGTAGGAAAATAGGACAGTAGTAATGGATATACGGATGGAACACACCAATGGTGAAGACAATCGTGCTCACTATACCATGAACCAAGAATCCAACACCGAAATAACCAACGTAAAACAACGAAACCAACGTATCCCATATGAAGTAAGATAGCGCCATGGCGGCAACGAAACTGGAGTATGGCGTGGTTGCATAGATATGATCTTTAGCCAAGTGTTCATTCTGCAAACATGGAATACTGATGGTAACGATCAAGATGGATTGAATAAATGACACGCATCTTATACAGAAATCAGTCTGTGCTTTTTTCTTCTTCAATTTGTTTTGAAAATTGTTGGTTAGTCTAAGTATGATTCCACCGAAAAGAAAAATGGTGTGGTATAAAGTGACACCGAATAAAAGAACCTTGATGCTTTCCAAATGAGTGTCTTGGGTCACAATGTGGTTATTTTTCAAGTACGGGACGAGGTGTGTTGAATAAAGGGGATAGTCAAGGTGTTGCAATGGTGAATCATAGCTGAATTTCTTCCTGTATTGGGCGATCAAATCCATGATGGTAATTTTCTGGCTGTTGTTGTTCAGTGGGAGATTGGAATTTTATGGATGATGAGGTTGGTATCAACGGTTTGATGGAGGTTTGTTGTCTGGTTGTGAGATGGATGGATGGATGGATGGATGGATGGATGGCTGATGGTGAGTTCTGGTTTTCTGGTTGGGTGTTAGTTGTACATATCCAATATCCAGCCGAACCCGGGGCCAGCGCTCACTCTGCTCTCTCACTACTACACTCACTCTCACTCTCACTACACACACACATGTGATATCGATCTGAATTGCGCAGCTCAAATGAAATCTGAAATCTTTTCTTAATAAGGGCCGAGGACGCTGCCATTTCACATACACGTGTCCCTTTCCCTTTCCCTTCCCCTTACCCTTTCTCAGAGGCGTCAACCACGCGAATCCCCAACTTTCAAGTTCCAACACTCCAAATCCATAAGACGGGCTTCATTTACTTGAGCATCCTCATTGTTGAAAGCGTTCTGTTCACCTTATTAAGCTTGATCGTTGTTCTCCTCCGCTTCTTCTTCTTCCAAATTGTTATCTTCTTCTACTTCCAATTGGTCTTGATAGGCAGCTTTAAACAGTTCTATATTTCCAATATTGCTATCTGACTCATTTGGAACTTGAATTTCAGGCATGGTAGACTTCCCGAACCTCTTAGAAAAGAGTCCGACTCATTGATTGAATCACCAACAACAGAAGCAGCATTTGATATCGTTGAAGAGTTCGACTCATAACTGATTGAATCGCCGATGTTGGTAGAAGTATCAGCGCCTTTAGCCATGTATTTAAACAAATATGATATCACACCTTTGGAAGTAACAATTTCGACATTAATGTGAAAGTCATAAAATTTCCACAATAGTTCACATGAACCTTGAGATATGCAATTGTACTTCTTTCATCTTGGCGATTTCCCTCATGGTTGGGCAATTCATCTTACCAAAATAGTCTGAGTAAAATGGGATTTGAAAAAGAAGATGAGTCAGTTATGGCAGGATACTTATATCGATTGTGTCTGGTGCTAATTGGATTATGATCAAATCGTGTAACCATTCAATTCGAGTTCAAGGTTTGATAGCTTGAGTTCAGTTGAGTATCTACATTCATTGACAATAATTCAATTTCCCATTTCTTCTTTGTTTTTTAATTTAGTTATACACTTCAATTTTTTTTTTTAAATTCAGTTGGAACATATTGATTATGAAAACACAAATGACATCATTGTTGCTAACATCCTCATCCCGGTTCGTCTACGCCCATTGCAGCGTTACATTATCAATGACATCCTTCCACCTTCTGATTTTAAAACCATATTAACCAAATCTCCTGCCGCATTTGATCAGGCCAAGTTGGACTTAGATACCGCACAGTACAACGTTCAAGTTTTGGGTAGAGTTGAAAAAGATAAAACTGTGTCCATCCCAAATTTGTTTCCTTACAAAGCTGCCAAATCCAAGATGCGTCAAACCATTTTAACAAGTATGCCAAGCCAGATATTCAAGTATGAGCCCATCTCAGTCCGAATGAGAACCCAGATTAGCTATTGCAAACTGTGTAGATCATCGGAGCACAGAGCAGTGGACTGCCCAGAGGCTAAGGAATGTCTCAGATGTKTCAGAAAGGGACATCACCATTTGCAATGTCGTACTAATTTGAAGTTTGTTGATGACCCACGTAAGATTGARAGAGATGMCGATAATGCTTTGAAGTCCAAGAAACACCAAATGMCCATTCTCCAAAACGTGACTAAAACCAAAAAGGCGTACAATCAAAGAAATGAAGAAGCATTGGCCCAACTTTCCCAAGAACTAGAGAAAGTGAGAACTCCAATMGTCACACCAGCAACACCAGATGACTTCACTCTGGTGAATCCTTCAAAGAAACGTCGTCGTGGACCTCCATCACCAGCTCGTCAACAACCAACAACTTCAATTCAGCCACTCAAAGAACACAWTTTCAACGCTTTCACACTCTTACCGGATGAAGAGGAGYTCTACACCCCAACACCATCGCCAAAGGCAAAGGCAAACCATAACGAAGCAGAGAAACCTGAGGACGAAGACCATGACATGGACACTTCAACGTCACCAGAAGATACTCATAATAAAAATGCAGCAACATCAAACACCAATGAATCTCCGATTAAAATAWTCAATCCARCCCAAGATCAGCTCAAAAAGACAGATAGAAGAAAGCTGATCCCACCARCTAAATGATTAAGTTAGGAGAACAATTAGTCATTAGGTCCCTCAACATTGAAAGATTGAGCAGAGGGGACCCATTAGAGAAGTTARAGATGATGTTAAAAATGAAACCAAGGTTGAATATTGGATTGATTCAGGAAACGAGAATGAATAAAGAACAATTGAAAGAGGTTCAAAACTATTTGAAGATGAGAGGTTATAAATTGAAAATGAAGAAGGCAGATGACGCTGCGATACTCATAAGTGACGAATTAGAAGAAGTGAAAATTGACCAGAAGGACGCACTGAAATACCACATGGAGCCATGTTTGAAGCAGCATATCAATGAAGTTCGGCTCAAGTTGAAGACAGGAGAGGTAAGAGTGGTTTCAGTATATGTACCATCAACAGTGAAGGAGAAGAAGAGTTGATCATAGGTGGTTAAGTTGCGGAAGACRGGCGCAGTTGGAAGCGGAAGAAAAATTGATGAGAGAGATGGTGGAGAAGCACAGTCTGCGCRATGTTTTCTATACMAACGATTTGAAATCCTACAACACAATCTATACAAACGTCACCTCTCATGGCGAGTTTAACAGAAGACTGGACAGGATTYACATCACCCCAAGATTATTCCAATCGAAATTATCATTCAAACACTTATCCAAWTTTCCATTCACAACTCATCATCTGATCCAACTCACCTTGTGGAYAGCTAACGTGGAARCAGGCAAACCACTGTATAAKATCRGACCCAACATCAGCAATAACAGCAATCATGTCAACTTTGTCACAGCATTTGATTTGCCAAACTACTCTGATGTMAACTTGAAATTGGATGTTTTTTGCACCAAAACASTTCAAAGAGCCAAGGCTCTTTCTCATTATTTGAACATTTTTGGGKAAAACGATAACAACAACAACGACATCTTCGGTAAAGTTACTGCAACTAGTTCGCCAACAACCTTACTGAACATTAATGAGACGTATGCAAATCTACAGAAAAGAGCCAAGAACTCTTTCCATGCTCAGTTGATTACATCCATCAAAAAGATAGGTACTGACAGGATCTGTCGTTCAACGCCTGAGATAGTGTCGGAATTTACGTCTTACAACTGCTCTCTCTTCACCTCCCGACAACAACAACAGCAACAGCAAAGTTGGGAATCAWCCCCATCATTAGATGCAACTCAAAAGGACACTCTAGCAAGAGRTATCACTATCAGGGAAATTCAAAAGGCCTTAAAACAGCAATTAGCATCGAATACAGAGTCAGCACCAGGGAAAGATGGTATCAGTTACCGTTTCATAGATAAAGCCTTTTCAACCACCGGTYCGCTCCTAGTGGAGGTCTTCAACAACCTATTTTCAGCTACAGAGCTACCGGAAACAATGAAGCCAGTTCTCTTCAGATTCATTTTGAAAGAAGGAAAAGATAAAGATGATGTTACAAGTTATAAACCAATAGCTCTGATGTCCACGATAACCCGTCTATTTTYCAAGGTCATGGTGAACCGTCTTCAACCCATCTTTCAGAACATAATATCTAAAGACCAACAAGGATTCATTCATTGTAGAGGCTCACACTTCAATATTCAGCGTCTACAACAGCTGGTAGACAAGATGAATCAACACCCGGATAAGTTCCAGAACTCCTTCATTCTTCAGCTGGACTTTCAAAAGGCTTTTGATAGAGTCAGCCATCAATTTTTGAAACAACAACTACAATCAATATCGATCCCAGAGAAAGTCATCAACGCTATCATGCTGATTGTTACTCAACAACAAGGTCAAGTTTCAGTCAACAATTTCCTTGGCATGCCATTTCCAATTACACAAGGTCTAAGACAGGGCGATCCTATGTCCCCGTTATTATTTGCACTGGTAATGGACCCGCTGAATCGTACGGTCTCCAGTCTACTCAAAGGAATTGATACAGATGACGAATTGATCAAACTGAAGATGATCYTTATGGCAGATGATGTGATTGCCACGGTCAATGACGAGACAGATGCTGCAATCTTCCACTCCCTAATATCACAATTTGAGAAACTATCCAACTTGAAGTTAAATCCAATGAAGTCKGTCGCTTATGGTACCCCAAGAGCAAAGAACAGAGTGATTCAAAGCTGGAAAATTCCTATGAACGCCATCACAGATCCTWAATTTGTGTATCTGGGTATCACACTGAATGGACTAGATTGGGAAAGAAGATTGAAGGTTACTTTAAAGAAGATACCACCACTTTGGGATAAAGCGATAGAAGTCAGAACTTTATATATCAACACATATGTTTTCAGTACACTATACTATCTTGATCAACACCACTCTTGTCCCCCAGATATATTAACAACGTTCAAACAACAAATCACCAAGAGCATCCAACCACCTAACGGGTTTAGAATTTCCACTTCCAAGATCCAAACGCCTATATGGCTTGGGGGATTTGGTTTGCTTGATTTATCTCACCAGATGATGGGCAGGAAGGCGTTTTACATCTACTTGACGTTAACCAGCACAACAGTTCCATCGATCATAAACGTCAGGCAAATTATCCAAAGTGCTGTGAACCAAGACTTTGAAGGTTTTACCTGGTTCTTCTTCCTTCTCCATTATGATTTTGGAACCTGGATCTCATCACAAATCAAAGATAAGGTTGTGATGACTTTATCTACATCATCAGCTCAGACTGCTTCCCTGGTTGAAAGTTGGTTCGGCTTAACAACCAGAAGTGATTTCCACCCAAATACACCAGCTCCAATTACAACATTCTCCATAACATCTCTGCCTCTAGACGCT